>JAJIBD010003062.1:0-265000 GCA_021461705.1 Cryptotis parvus
AGCTCCTAGAGTTGTGGGGACTGGAAACAGAATAGGCTAATCAGTGGGTTAAGGCTGGGATTCCATTACCCTAAAAGCCTGGGACTGATTTTATACCTATATAAATCTAGGTCTCCCAAGTGTGTGTGTGTGTGTGTGTGTGTGTGCGCTCGTGTGCATGTGTGCGTGTGTGTGTGCATGTGTGTGTGTGCATGTGTGTATGTGTTGTGTATGAAATTGGAAAAACCTTGCTTCTCTGCGTGGAGTTGAAGCTAAGGTCCTGAGAAGCACCACTCAAGCACAATCTTGGGACCAGGCTCTATGCTCAGAGCAGGAACAGTATGTAATTAATTGAGCTAAGAAACCTGAACCATGAGTATCAGTCTTCCTTAATACAGGCAGGGCTTTTTGGATATTTATAGGAGGAAATTCTCTTAAAGAACAACTTTACAGTCATAACTTAGAAAGCACCCAGGAGATCTAACACCATGAAAACCCAATAAGTTTAGCAAATGGATGAACCCATACCCAGGGGAAAGAGATAATAAAGCAATATGAAAAATTGTTTTTAAATTATTAAAATTTTTTCAAAGGTAAGGTAGGACATCAAAATGAAGGAATTACAACAGAGGGCAATAAATTAACAATTGGTTATGAAAATTCTAAATGAAGAAATTATTGGAATAAAAGAAATGAATCAATGGGTATATTAGTTGACAAATTATTTCCAAAGTTAGTAGTAGATTAAAGAAATAAAGATTCATTATCTCAAAGTCTTTGTTAGGAATTCAAGAATGGTTTAGCTGTCTGATTTTAATTTAGGGGCTCTCATGAGGTTAATTGAAAATGTCAGTCAGATTATAGTTATCAGAAGGTTTGACTGGGGCTGGAGGAATACCTTCTAAGATGGCTTCTTTATAGAACTTGATTGCAGATGACCTTAGTTCCTCACCATATGTTGCTCTCATAGTTTATTTTAATGTGTCCTCATGACTTGGCAACTGGCTCCCCCTAGAGCAAATTATCAAAGAGAGAAAAAGAATTACATAATCATTTTTTTAAAGTTAATTTTTTTTATTGAATCACATAAGATATATAGTTCATGACTGAGATTTAGACATACAATGTTCCAACACTGCTCCCTTCACCAGTGCACATTTCCCTCCACCACTGTGTATTTTCCTCCACCAGTGTTTCTTTCCTGCTCATCTCTCTGTACCCTGCCCCCACAGCCTATGTCTATGGCAAACACTTTTCTTAGCTCTTTCTCTTAGTTTATTTTTAGGCACAGTGGTTTGCAATATTATTACTAAAAAGGTATCAAACATATTACTTCATCTCATTTCAGCACTCAGTTTTTGTCCAGAGTCCCTGCTCTGTCCTAACTGCACTCCTTTCGCCCTTACCATAGAGCAGCTATGATGAAGTAGGAAATACTAAAATTAACTCTTCCAATTGACAAATCAATCTACAACTGTATGTTGGGCAACTTACAACAGAACTGAAAACAAGTGGACAACGTGGAACAACATTTCTACAGTGAGTGGTGAAGGACCCAATTGAGAAGGGTAGGTGTGATATAGGCATTGTTTCCTTATTCTTGATGCAGTGACCAATGGTCATGGGGATAGATACCATATACAAGAGCTTGGGTAGAGCTTGGGTACCTGGGTAGTGAAGAACTAGAATTTCACATCATGTTCCCCAGTCTCTGGGACCTTCAATCACTGTATCACTCTATCACTGTCTTCCCGTTCATCATCGATTGGCTCGAGCGGGCACCAGTAACATCTCCATATGTCCTGTCTCATGCAAGTAGAGCCCAAGGGCACCTGCTTGCTCCAGGAACATAAAGAGCCTCAAACCATTCCATCAGGTCCTGGGAATGAGGTCTATAATTGTTACTGGTATTGGCATAACAAATACGACACGGGTAGCTTGCCAGGCTCTGCCATGTGGGTAGCATATTATTGTAGTCATCTCTAAATCCAGTATTTATTGATGAACCGCACGGCCAAAATCAGCTGCGCGAGGCGGGCTGTGATAGGCTGGTCTGCTGGGTGGAGTTTTGACGAGGGGGAAGTCCAGATGTGGAAAATGGAGGCCCTCATGGAGCAGGGACCTTCAATAGTGAGACTTAACACTTCAAACATTTAACTATAGAAAACAAAGAGACTTATCTTAAGCAAAACCATAGAACTGTCAGAAATGAATGTTCCATGGAAGTAGAAGTACTGAAAGGTGCAACAATTGCATAGGAACCCAGTGTAAAAGCTGCACTTTGAAGGGTGTATAGATTACAGCTGAAAACTACATATTTTTCAAGTTTAAATTATTAGCCAGTGGATCAGGAAACAGGAAAATCTATCCATAAATGAAGATTTTGGCAAGCTCCCTTTTGAGGTACTCATTTGTCCATCTAACACAGGTAATGGCAGGACTCATATGTGCAAGATACCATTAATTTAATAGGAGTGGAGGGTAAATCACACTGTCCTAGCCTGTGTGCTTAGGCTGATCTATTCTCTTCTGTCAGACACCCTGAGCCATCAACCTACACTCCCCTTTCTGCACTGATTACCTCTACTTAGGCTCCAGCTGCCACAAGTAAGGCAGAGGTACATATGTACAGCACAAGTAGAGACTGTCACTTTTAACTATGACTCTGGTAACTAGAAGGGGCAACATTTCTGGACTCCATGGATCTAAAACAACCAGAAAAAATAGCTTTTGGCACTGTACTCTTAACAAATGAATCTTATCAAGCAAAAAGCATGCTTATTAGCTAAGCACAAATACACAACTTAGAACTTGGGCAAAGCTAAACTATAAGGTTCATCTTCAACATAAGACCAAGACCATACCTTTTGCAAAATTCTCTGAAAAAGAGAGTCAAGAAGAGAGAAAGAAGGCTCAAATTAATTGTCTCAGAAGCAAGAGAAATTATGGATATTGCCCAAATTAAAAAAAACATGAAATCATTAAAAAAAATCTAGATGCTTAAATTGAATAGCCTAAATATTTTGGCGCCAGAATTTGGGAAATCCTGGTTTGACCCCAAGTACTGATATAACTCCCCAAATGATGCCAGGACTATCCCTGAGTACAGAACCAGAAGTAAGTTTTAGGCACTACTGAATGTGACCCCTTCTCAAAACAAAAAGAAAGATATAAATACTTATATCATAGAACCTTCAAAGATAGAATCATGAAGAGACAGAAAATCTGACTAGATAATTACTTGTAAGGAGATTGGCCCAGAAATAAAAAAAGTCTCATCCACACCAAAAATGAATAGAATATTTCACTTATAAATTTTACCAAGGGTCCAAAGAAGATCTAATATCTTTTTTCTCTAAAACTCTTTAAAAAAATTGAATAGGATGAAATACTTTCTAATTTATTTAATAAGTCAGCATTCTTCAAGCCAGACAAGGGTCAATTTATTGGTTAACATCTATGATGAACATAAATGATAGTGAAAATATGCTCAACCAAATATTAGCAAACCAAATTCAATAATACTTCATTTATTTATTTTTTATTATACCACCATGCAATATACAATTAAAAAGATGTTCATGATTGGGTTTCAGTCATACATTTCTCCAGCACCCATACCTCCACCAGTGCCCCATTCCCACCACCAATATCCCCAAGTTCCCTCCCCCTCCTCCAGCCTGCCTCTATAGCAGGCACTATTTCTCTTATTTCTCTCTCTCTCTCTCTCTTTTGTCTCTCTCTTACACATTGTGGCTTGCCCTACAGACATTTAGGGATTATCATGTAACTCTCCTTTGTGTACATTCAATGTTCAGTTCTAGTGTGGCACTAACATTTCCCATAATTAGTAGAGCACTAGTATATATTTATATACCACTAATGAATGCAGTCATTCTATATCTGTCCTTTACTTTCTGACTAATTTCACTCAGCATGATACTCTCCATGTCCATCCATTTGCATGTAAATTCCGTGACTTCATCTTTTCTGACAGCTGCATAGTATTCCATTGTGTAGATGTACCACAGTTTCTTTAGCCAGTCTTCTGTTCTTGGGCATTCAGGTTGTTTCCAGATTCTGGCTATTGTGAATAGTGCTGCAATGAACATAGAAGTGCAGATAGTGTTTCTTCTGTGTGTTTTTGGGTCTCCAGGGTATATTCCCAGGAGTGGTATTGCTGGGTCAAATGGGAGCTCAATATCTAGTTTTTTGAAGGAATGTCCATATTGTTTTCCAAAAGGGCTGGACCAGTCGGCACTCCCACCAACAGTGGATGAGAGTCCCTTTCTCCCCGCATCCCCACCAGCACCGGTTGTTCTTGCTCTTTTGGATGTGTGCCAGTCTCTGTGGCGTGAGATGATACCTCATTGTTGCTTTGATTTGCATCTCCCTGATGATTAGTGATGAAGAGCACCTTTTCATATGCCTTTTGGCCATTCAAATTTCTCCTTTTTTGGAAGTTTCTGTTCATTTCTTCTCCCCATTTTTTGATGGGGTTGGCTGTTTTCTTCTTGTAGAGTTCTACCAGTGCCCAATATATCCTGGATATTAACCCCTTATCAGATGGGAAGTAAGTGAATATTCTTTCCCAGTCTGTGGGCTGTCTCTGTATTTTGGTCATTGTTTCTTTTGAGGTGCAGAAGCTTTTCAGTTTTATATAATCCCATTTGTTTATCTTTGCTTCCATTTGCTTTGTCAGTGCTGTTTCATCTTTGAAGATGCCCTTAGATTCAATGTCATAAAGCGTTTTTCCTATGTTTTCTTCTATGTACCTTATGGATTCATGTCTGATGTTGAGATCTTTGATCCATTTTGATCTGACCTTTGTGCACGGTGTTAGAAGAAGGTCTAAGTTCATTTTTTTACATGTAGCTGCCCAGTTTTCCCAGCACCACCTGTTGAAAAGGCTTTCTTTGCTCCACTTAATATTTTTTGTGCCTTTATCAAAGATTAAGCAACCATATATTGGAGAGTGTGTTTCAGGATATTCAGCTCTATTCCATAGGTCTACTGGTCTGTCTCTATACCAATACCATGCCGTTTTGATTATGACTGCTTTGTAGTAGAGTTTAAAGTTGGGGAAATTGATGCCTCCCATCTTCTTTTTCCCAAGGATTGCTTTAGCTATCGGTGGAGTTTTATTATTCCCTATAAATTTCAGGAGTGTTTGGTCAATTTCTTTGAAGAATGTCATGGGTATCCTTATAGGGACCTCATTGAATTTATATAAAGCTCTAGGGAGTATTACCATTTGATAATGTAAATTCTCCCAATCCATGAGCAGGCAATGTGTCTCCATTTCCTCAGGTCTTCTTTTATTTCTTGAAGCAATGTTTTGTAATTTTCTTGATACAGATCCTTTATATTCTTAGTCAAACTGATTCCTAGGTATTTGATTTTCTGTGGTGCAATTGTGAATGGGATCATTTCTTTAATATTCCTTTCTTCCCTTTTCACTATTTGCATATAGGAATGCCACTGAATTTTGGGTATTGATTTTGTACCCTGCCACTATACTATAAGAGTGTATTGTTTCTAGTTTTTTGGTAGAGAGTTTAGGGATCTCTAGGTATAATATCATATCGTCTGCAAACAGTGACAGCTTGACTTCTTCCTTTCCTACTGAGTGCCCTTAATATCTTTTTCTTCCCTGATTGCTATGGCAGGTACTTCCAGTACTATATTGAATAGAGGTGGTAAGGGTGGTCAGCCCTGTCTTGTCCCGATCTTAGGGGAAGGCTTTAGTTTTTCCCATTACAAATTCAGTAATACAGGGATTTTACACATCATGATTGAGTAAAAATTCATTCCAGCGGTGGGAGACTGGTTCAACATGCCAGTCAATGATACAGACTTCATACTAGCAAACAATAAGATGAAAAAGAAATTAAGAAACAATACCATTTACAATGCATCCAAAATGAAATAAAATAAAATAAAATAAAATATCTAGGAATAAATTTAACTAAGGAAGAAAAAGACCTATGTATGGAAAAATGTTAATATATTGTTGAGATGGAGTAATAATAAAATCATGAAATAGATATTGTTGAGAGTAGTTGAAGACTTAAAGAAATGGAAAGATTCCTTGCTCTTGGATTGGAAAAGATAACATTGTTTAAGAAAAGCCACTTAATCTAAAGTAATTTACAGATTCACTGTAATCCCTATGTGTTCACACTGTGATCTTAGTGTCATTCTTCACAGAAATAGAACAGAAAGTTACAAAACTTGTATGAAACCACAATATGCCCTAAATAAACAAAACCATGCTGAGAAATGAGAAGAATGGCACCATCACACTTCCTAATTTCAAACCATACAACAAAGCAATAATAATCAAAATGGAATGGCATTAGGAAAAAACTGAAGCAAAGACTGATGTAAAAATTTGAAATCCAAAAATAAATAACACACATGTGGACAATAACTTACAACTAAGAACATGGAGCAGGGAAATTCTCTTCATGAAAAGGGCTGGGAAAACTGGATAATCATATAAAATATTAAATTGCAATCACTATTTTATACAACACACAAAATTTGTTTGAAATGCAATAATAATTTTAATATAAGTCTTATAATCTTAAAATACACAGAAGAAAATATAGGTGGTAGAATCTAAAAGTTGATTTGTGGATCTGAATTCAATGTTTATAAAAACCAACCCAAACCAAATGCATATGCTTCAGACTAAAAAGCTTCTGCCCAGCAAAAGAAACCACAATCAGAGTAATAGCCATCTTATTGACTGGGAGAAAACATCTGCAATCATACATCTGACTTGGAGTTAGTATCCAAAATGTAGAAAAAAATCTAAAAGCCCAAATATAAACAATCTGACCTAAAAATGGAAAGATATGAATGAACACTTTTGCCCAAAGGACATGGAAGGGTAAATAAGCAAATAAAAAAGATGTTGTATCATTTATTATAGGGAAATTCAAATAAAAACCACATGAGCTACCCCCCATACACCTATTAGAATGACTTTCACCAGAAACAAAAGATAAAAATATTGAGGAGTATGTGCAAGAAAGGGAATGGTTTGTAGGGCTAAACATTGGTACAACCATTATGGAAAACAGTATGAGGATGAGATTCCTTAAAAAATTGAAATGGAAGTACCATATTATCTAGCTATTCCACTTTCTGAATGCAAGTCTCCCTCCCAATGGAAAATCAGCAGGATAGTTCTACTCTTCAAGAAGGGAGATATCCACGACATTGGCAACTATTGCCTGATTTTCTGTTTTGCATCATCTACAAGCTATTAACTCGAGTCATCCTGAACAGGATTGGCAGAACATTAGTTGGACAACCATGCGAGCAAGCTGAGTTCCAAAAAGGATTCAGCACAACCATATCCACAGGGCAACCAAGCTCACGGAGGTTTTTAGGGAGTTCAAGATGCTGTTCTGTCTCACGTTCATTGATTTAAAGGAAGCTTTTGATTCTGTTGAGACCAAAGTGGTCATCGAAGCCCTAGCTTAACAAGGCGTTCAAACTCAATACATCAAGATCCTTCATGAGCTGTATTACGGATTCACCACCAGGGTCTCACCATTCTACTAGGAAGTGAACATTGATGTCAAAAGAGGGGTTCGGCAGGGTGATACCATTTCACCAAAACTCTTCAGTGCCATCAGTGAGAACATCATGTGACAATTGGAATGGGAAGGAATGGGAGTAAAGATAGATGGTTGGCAACTACATCACCTCCGCTTTGCTGATGCCATTGTTCTAATAACATCAAACATTAGTCAAGCAGCACAAATGCTGGCTGACTTCAACCAGAATATGGAAAGGTGGGTCTACAGCTGAATCTCAACAAAATGATGTTCATGAAAAATGAACTAGTTGCAGATGCCCCGTTCACTCTCAATGGAACAAACATCTCTGAATGCAGCAGTTACGTGTACCTAGGTCGAGAACTCAACATGATGAACAACCTAAAACCTGAGCTGCCGCTGAGCAGGAGGAGAGAGAGGTGTGGAACATCTTCAAGAGCATTGAAGAAATAGCTAAAAGAACAAAGAACCTCTGGCTCCGAGCACATCTTTTCTCCCTGCATTAACATACATATGCCTCAGAGACCTGGGCCCTTCGAAAGCAGGATAAAAATGTTATTTGGGTCTCCCAAAGAGGAATCAAAACAGTTATGCTTGGAATATCACACCTCAGTCAAGTGAGAGAAGGAATTCAGAATTCCTACCTCCATTGACGATTGAAAGCCAGGGACGCTATCCCTTTTGCCAAGGCATTGAAAATAAGATGGCTGGACATGTAATGTGACTTGGAGATGACCACTGGACTAGAGCCATTACTGACTGGATCCCATGAGATGACAAAAGATCGCATGGCCACCCACCTACAAGATGGTCAGACTTCTTCGTCAAGACCCTGAAATGAATGGTTTGAGGCTCTTTGTATTCCTGAAGCAACCAGATGCCATTGGGCTACACTGGCAAGTGACAGGGACAAATGGAAACATTACTGGTGCCTGCTCGAGCAAATTGATGAATAACAGGATGTCAATGATGAAGTGATTCCACTTTCTGATATTTATTGAAAAATACAATAGCACTAGTTAAAAAAGATATAAGCACCCCTATGTTCTTTGTAGTAATTTTTTTTACCATACCTAAGATACAGAAGCAGCCAAATGTCCATCAATGGATGCACAGATAAAAGAAGAGCAACATATACGCACCCAATACAGCATTTGTCATATTTAGAAGAAGTAATGAAATTTTACCAGTTACAATGCATTGACGGACCTTGATACATTTATGCTTTGTTATATAAATCAGACAAAAAGAAAGAAAAGTAGCCTCTCTGTGATACACGGGGTGGTGTCTCTGTGCCTCCAGTTCAAGTACTACTTCATCATCAGACTTGAGCAATGAAGCTTCATACTCGCATTGCCAGACCCAGTTTCAGTAGCAGTGACCCACGGCCTACTGAACGCTGCTGGGGTCCCGCCCCTTTTCATCCAGCCACTAGAAAACATAAATGGAAAACATAAATGGAAAACATAATGAAATGGAAAACATAAAAAGAGAGTAAGGGATATGATGGATGGCTCAAAAGACCCAATGTGACCCAATGTGGAATCTTATGTGTCTCAAGAAGGGAACTTAGAGAAAAGATGCAGATATAACATTTGAGCATGTAATGACTGAGTATTTCTCCAGAATAAAGATACTGTTTCCCAGATTGAAAAAAAAAATCTCATTAGGACTCAGCAGCATAACTAAAAGTCAGCCAACTATATAAAGCAGTTTACATTGGCAAAAGAGTGGTGGGGAAATGTGCTCCGAGGAAAGAAGAGTTAGAGATTGTAAGGGCCACAAAGAATCAGAAAATGCCTCTTGACTAAAGGTGGTGAGGCCGGGGAATTCTTGGAGGGCGTGTGCAGGAGAAGCCCGGGGCTCAAATGGCGTAAAGGGACTGACTGTATTGGGGAGTTGTGGTAATGCACACAGTCATTTCATAGGCCCCTAGGACAGCTTATATTCCACCTGTCCTCTTCCAAACAACCAAAGGCAATGACGAAAGCAGCTGTGGGAGTTTTGGTGCTATCAGGATACTAAGGCGGGGCCTGATGACCCTACGGCGTATCTCCTGGAGAAAGCAGGATCCAGCTGTTTTCCACTGCGGGCTCCCTCTTTCCAGCTCTTGGACCTCAAATGCCAATCTGCTGCCCCCAAATGAAGACATTTTTTCTTCTGTGCCAAGACCTTGACTTGTCACACTCCCATTTATTTTCACCCCCAAAAGCTGTAATTAGTAGTCAGATGGGGGTTTTCCCTACAGACACAGAAAGAGGAGTAAGTGTTAATTTGAACATTTGCAACTAACAAATGCTTTCCTGCTGAAGAACCTGGCAGTTTGGAGGGATGTTGCATTCCCTTGGGGTCTGGGATAGGGTGTGGGTAGCGGTGGGAGGTGGGGTTGGGGGCAGGTGTGGTCGAAGCTGGTGCTATTCAGCTTGAGCTGCGGTGCCGTGCTGAAAACAAAGCAATGGCCTTGATGGGAAGTGGCCAGGGCAGCTGTTTACAATAACCCCAGAAGAGGAGGACATAGGATTGTGCTGGGAAAATCAGTCACTAGAAGAGAGAACAAACATGTCGGGGGCGGGGGGTCCCTTCAGCCAGGCAGTGTAATCTGCCTCATGAGAAATATTTCTTAGGGTCAAACCTTTGCCCTTTGTGTCATAGTCTCCTGCCGCAGGCTGAAGCTGCTTGGGTCCCTGTCTCTGTGCCGAGGTCACTATTGTCTAAGTTCAATAAAGCAGCGCCTAAAGGAAGAGATCTGGGGGAGAAAAAAAATTGGTCAGGAGAAATCTAAGCCATAAACGACAACAGTTTGAGAGCCACACAAACTTCTACAGTGCCCTCATTGTCCACACTGAGTCCTTTTCTCCCTCCTGGTGCTCTGGTTGGGTCCCCATATGGGTTTTCCCCTCCCAGCTCCCTTAGGACTCTTAGAAAATTGGATGAAGATAAGAGATCATCTACTTTTCCTTCCCTCGAGGAAAAAGGAGGTTTTTAATATCACCAATGCGAATGGCAATTTATTCATTTTATTTTTCTAATTTCTGGGAACATTGGGAAAAAATACAATACTGTCTCTGTCTTTTTGCTCCTTCATCTTATTCTCACTCCTTCTGTCTCTTTCCATCGTTCAGTCTCCTTCTAGATCCTTCTACCAGTCTCCTTTTTTCTCTGCATATTTAGATGTTTGCTTCAGTACTATTCTTGATAACTAAACTCTAGTCCATATATCACCTAGCTGTTCAGTAACACGGGCCAGCCACAATCTAATATCCCACATAGCCATCATGTACCAGGTTGTATTTTCAACCTTGTTTCAACACCCTAGGTATTGTGCATGCTGTGTAACGTTAGTTCTTTCAGCGTTCCGGATGATCTTTTATTTCAGTGACCCTGGGCAGACCACAGACTGAGCTCAGGCTGCAGATGGAGACATGACCTCTTTTTATATAGTTTTGTCTAAAGGGGCATCCGTGGGATAGACAAGTTTTCAGGCCAATAGTTCTGAGATGGTTGAGTGGGAGGGAATGAGTATGTGTGTGTATGTGCATGCGTACCTGCGTGTGTGTGCGTGCATGCATTCACATGTGTGAGTATCAGTACATGCAGCATTGAAAATAAAAATCATTTACTTTGGGGACGCTGTTTTACTCTTTTTTGGAAGCAATTTGAGATATCCCCTTTTTTATTAAAGAAGGAAACTCTTCCACTATTTAGAAAAATAGACGTCCAGAGTGGGCATGGTGACGAAGTCCTGTATTATCTGCAGAGGATAAAAGAATCAGGACAGCGACAAGGGGCACCATTTCCTGTTAAGACTGGAGGAGGTGTGACAGCAAGGAGGCCTTGGACTTTTCTTTTCTTAGGCCAGAACACAAGCACAGACTGGTCCACACACCAGACAGCTTTTTATTTTTTATTACAGGTATGAGTCTACCTCACTGACCAATAGACAAAAGGATGCCACATGGTTAGAGTGAAATCCCTGTCTTTCTTGAACACGAGTTTGAGGATGAAAGTCAAGTTTTGGAACATATTTGACCAGCTCACCAGAGTTTAGGAAATTAACTGTACGAACATTGATCAATCTTTTCTAGTGAGAAGGGTCCAGGGTAACATGGGTTCCTTTGTAGGTATTGCAGAGGTTTGTGGGAAATCCAGAGGGGAAGGACACCATCATTGGGGCGATCAGAGTTCTCTTGCTTGGCCCAAATCCTGGAAAGCCCTGGAGGTTTGTGTTCTAGACCTTGCCATGGAATTCAAACCTACTGGCTGTTGGTCAGAGATTTTTGCCAGCTTCTTGCATTACTAAAGTAACTCAGAGTGTTTAATGGAGGGTACGCGCATGAGCACCTCAGTAGTAGGAATGTGCTAATCCTCAGCAAAATTTCAAAGGAGGTGAATCTTGTCTCAATCTAGCCTTTGTACCCTTCTTCCTCCTTCCCTGGCTGGCCCAGTGGTCCCGTCCTTCCTTCTCATTATGTGTCTGATTCTCTCTTCTTCCCTGCTGAGATTCCACACTTTTAGTGCATCTTAGTCACTCATATCTTGGTGATCTTTTCCAGGACTGATGATTCCTATGAAAGACTTGATCTTTTTTGGAGGAGAGAAAGTAAGTGCCATGGGGACGGACACTCTTGTCAGTTTTGCTTACTGATGTATTTCCAGGACCTAGCACAGTGCTCATAAGATGGTTGATGATGGATATATTTTATGGAAGAAATGAGTAAGTGAATTCATATTTTAGGGGCACTTTGGGGCATTTTCTGTGCATGTTTTTTGATATGTGGTAGTGGTAGCTGAGGTCTCAAGGAAAAGATGTCTCCCAGTATTGTCTCTGGCCTTTCCCATCCCGGCTCCTAGCTGCTTGTACTCTCTGCCTCCCTCCTTTTCCCTCCCCACGTGTGTGCCCAATCAGACCCAGGTAAGACCAGTTCCTTAAATAAATCTTTTTTTTTTTTTTTGCTTTTTGGGTCACATCCGTAATGCTCAGGGGTTTCTCCTGGCTCTGCACTCAGGAATTACTCCTGGCGGTGCTCGGGGGACCATATGGCTTGGGCCGCCACGTCCAAGGCAAACGCCCTACCCTCTGGGCTATTGCTCCAGTCCTTAAATAACTTTTTAAAGGTGCTGTTTTCTTTTATCAGGCTCTCTGGGATTCTGTTTGTTTCCTGGCAAATCTTTCATACTTCCAGGACAAAGGTGGTTTCCTATCCCACTCTCCCGGCCCCTTGATTTCATTATTGTGACCTCTTCTAGCCCAGTGGTCAGTGCTGAAGGCTCATTCACCCCTGTGCAGTGTCCACCTCTGTCCTCATGGCATCACAATGGGGACAGTATCTTCCCTTCAGCAAACACACAGCGCCTGCCTTTCCTTTTTACAGTTTCTAACTACTGAAATTGATCGGATTCTGAGCAGGGCTGTCAGGCTTGGGACCTGGTCTTCAAGTTGGGCCCGCAGAGGGCAATTTTTCCGAGCTGTCCATCTCTGAGGACTGACCCTTGTGAAGGTATGAAATGGAAAGCTGAGAATAGAATGAAAATTTTTTTTTTTTTTTTTTTTTTTTTGGTCACACCGGCGATGCTCAGGGGTTACTCCTGGCTCTGTGCTCAGGAATTACTCCTGGCGGTGCTCGGGGGACCATATGGGATGCCGGGGATTGAACCCGGGCGGCATAGGCCGGCCACATGCAAGGCAAACGCCCTACCCGCTGGGCTATCGCTCCGCCCCAGTTTGTTGTTTTTTTTTTTTTAGAATGAAAATATTTTGGGCTGTGTGGGGCCTATTTTGAATTTGTGATTAGGATGTAGTATTCCTTGTTCTGATGACCTCCAATTTGCCAGGAAGCTCTAGGAATAGAAAATGTGAACCAAAGACTTAGGTAACAATGAGAATGTAAGAGCAGGGTCCTTTGACCTGGGACCTTTACCTGCTGCTGGGACTTTGAGTCCTATGTGTTAGGGAAGGCTCTTCACTAAGTTCTAGACAGCATCTGTTCTACCTTAGAGATAGTATGTAAGTGTCCATCAGATGGCATGTAAGTGTCCATCAGCACTGGGGCCCACAGGACCATGCTGGTCAGCTGTACTCTGCTTGCTATGTGGTCTACATACATCCATACAATCCTGTTAATTGTGATACACTGTAATCAGCCCAAGGAGAACTCAGGAAGGGCTGGGGATGGTGGCACAGCAAGCTGCTGGCCGCCAGCTCACTTTGAAATAAACTTAAACCCAAACTCATGTTTCTCTAAAAGCAAGAAACATCACCCAACCCCCTTTTGATGACACTTTTACACAAATTAATGTCATTTTTCTTTCCAACAGTATTGACTGCACGGTTCGATTTGGTCAGGCAGGCGCTGGGAAAGGGGAGTGTGCTAAGAACAGTCTGTTAACAGTATAACTCTCCAGGAAGAGGATTCTCTGGCGCTAGTGAGAGGCAGGAGACAGATGATGGTGAAGAAGAAAAGGAAGAGAAAACAACTTGTGCATGTGCGGCACACATGCACACACACACGCACACACACACACACACACACACCCTGTATGCTGCTGTTGCCACCGCTGCTGCCACGGCTCCTGCTTGGATGCGTGTAAGATGGCACCTTGGTGCCCTGCCACATTCGGTCTCCTTGGTACCGAGCGGCGCTCAGCTTCTTGTCACTGAGTGGATGATGATTATCTGCACCAGGGTCTCAAGGGTGCTCAAGCTTTGCTGGCGATTGGAGCCGAGATGCTTCAGCTGAAGGATTTTAAAAAGCTGTACAAGGCCAAAGAACCATTACCAGTCACTTGCTGTGTGATGCCTGTTGAAGAGGGGATGTGTGTGGAAAGGAGGGGTCCTGGGGGCACAGGAGTGGGGGGGCGTATGATATCTTTATTCCCTGTTCTCTCTCTCTCTCTCTCTCTCTCTCTCTCCTTTTGCC
Organism: Cryptotis parvus; assembly: GCA_021461705.1. Lineage (NCBI taxonomy): Eukaryota > Metazoa > Chordata > Mammalia > Eulipotyphla > Soricidae > Cryptotis > Cryptotis parvus. Next base: position 14,471 of record JAJIBD010003062.1, read on the forward strand.
TCCTACCTCCCTATGCCTTTTTAGCCTCAGTACCCTTGCTGAGGCATGACAAGGTTATGTCAGTGTGGTCTGAGAATCTATTGATCATGGCCATCAAAGATCTTTGCAGGAGTTTAGGGATTTGGTGCTTTGCATAACACCCCACTCATCTCCGTTAACCCCTTCTGAGCTGGCCTGGGCTCCCATTACCTCTGAACTGAGCTGTTGGCAAAACTTGCTAATTTCTGTGACAGCTGCTTTCTGAACTATACTCACAAGACTGTCAAAACCATTGCAATTACTATTATAGCAGAGCTCAGGTGCATGACCCAGGCAGCAAAGAAGTGGGGGGGGTGAGGGGATTGGACCAGACATAGCAAACGGAAAAGAATGCATTCAGATTCTAACCCCAAACACATGTGTGCACACACACATGCACATATGCACATCGGGTGTGCACACAGAGAAGCACCAGTCCTTGCCTTGTGTTCCCTTTGAAGGACCACTATAAAGACAGACCCAATTAACAAAAAGGATCTTATTATCTTCCACCCTGGTGGTTTTTCTTTTATCCAGTGGAACATAAAAGCAATGACAGTAATCACTGGGTCACACCCTCGCATCCTGCAGCATGGAGAAATTTTTTCAGTAAATGCTTATGGCATATGGAGTCCTGGGATAGTGGTATTTCAGGTGCTGGGCCTAAATGGAGTACAAATCCATTGAAGACTTCTGCCCTCAGGGAGCTGATGTTCTGGATCACTGACACTAAACTGCCTGTTTTCAAAGTTTGTATGAACACACACAGGGATATGTGTATCAGTTCCCTATGTCCTAGGTTGATTTGTACCCCCCGCCACACACACGTGCGTATGCATGATCATACATACAATGACTACATAATCATAGTGATCTTGAGTAATGCAAGGCTAGGAAAATAGCTGGATGCTTCTCTCTGGGACTTATAAGAACAACACAACTGAAGTGATCCCAAATCCATGAGAAAACAGTGATGTCAGCTCTTTAGTCCGAAGGCCCACTGAGCCTAGGGAGAGCTGTGCATCAGTCAGACTCTGCACTGGGAAGACAGAGAGCTTGTAGGGCATTGCCAAGTCCAAGAACTTAAATCAGTCAGAGGTGATTTTCCCTGGAAGCTACCTGAGTGTGCATTCTCTGAGGGTATTGAGTTACAGGTTTTCAGGCATGTGGCAAGAAGGTGGGTTTGAATGCAGAAGTGGGTGTGATGGACCCTACACCAGGGCAGCAGGCTGATTTAGGATGCAGATGAGGGGAACTAGACTTGGAGGCACCACAGTGAAGCATCAAAGACAGCTGCTGCCCTTTTGTAAGGCAGAACATCATTGGGCCCTGAGGCCATGGGCAGAGTGTGCTCTCTGCACCTCACTGAGCCCAGTGCTCAGTTGCTCAGGGACCAGCAGGCATTCAATTGGGCCCCAGGAGACTTGCTTGCGTCTGGCCACAGCTAGCAACGGAGGTGCTTCTGCCTGCTCCTCCCTGAGCCTGGGTGACAGGGCAGTGACTATGGTTTCTGGGTAGAGAGGCTCCCGGTTAGAGGGGCCTGGCTTAATCACCTGGCTGGGGAGAAAGGGTGTGTGCGTGTGCATGGGGGGTGGGGGGTTGGGACCTAAGAGAGTCTAGAACACCAAAAAGTGGAGGGGAGAGGGAAATATCTCCACCTGGCAATTCTCAAACCGCCCTTGGACCCATCTGAGGTGATACCTCAACTGAGTCCAGACCTCTTAGATGTGTGTGTTGCCTTTGAACATGTTAGGAGTTCTGGGTTAGAATCCCCAGCAAGGATCTTTTACAACAGACCAATTTCCTTCCTATAGTTTTGAGGGGTGGTGGCTTTGGTATTGGTTGCCTAGAGGCCAATTGCTGGGTTGAGTGTGTCTCTCCCTTGGGTATTGGGAGTATTTCTGACCTGCAGCCCCACCTTGGACTCTGGTTTGATGGGAGCTGGCATGGCGGTGGCTGGTCAGCACAGCTCTCTGGCTTTCCAGGGTTGCAGCCCACCGACCCTCAAAAAGAAAGTCTCTTTTTTCTTTTCTCCTTTCTTTTATATGATCCTATCTTAAGATTTGGGAGCCCAAGATTGGAATAGTTCTCAAAAGGTACTTTGATGGGTCAGAGAGATAATACGGTGGGTAAGACTCTTGCCTGGCTAACCTGGATCTAGTCCTGCCACCACCTATGGCCTCTTGAGCAGTGTCAGGAGTGATCCTCTAAAGGAAGAGCTAAGAATAAGCCCTGAGTAACTCCTTGGTGTGGCCCCTAAGTCCCCCCCCCCCCACCCCCAAGGCTTCTTGCTTTAGAAAACTATGTTCTCTAAGCTTTTAGAAGCTCAGTGACTTTATTCATCATCTGTCTTCCGGACTGACATGAGGCAGGCAATGGGCAGTGGAGGGTCACAGTGATGCCGTTTCGGACATCCCTAAATCCGTAGCATGTCCCAGAGAGGACCATCTCATCCTACTAAAAGGGCTTATTTTGGGTAATAAGAAGAAGCCATGTGTGGTTTCGAGAGTGTGTGAACTTCATTCCCATGTGATATCACAGCAAAACTCTGGGTCAACAGTCGAAGCATCTGAGACTTAGCCTTTGTGATACCCCTGAACTTTGATAGTGGACAGAAACCTCGAAAGTAGTCTCCAAACTCCAGCCCCATCTCTAAAAGCCTCCTCGTCCTCCTTCACCTTCCTTCCCCTCCTTCCCTCATGTTCCCTCTTTCTGTTTCTTCCCACTTGCTGTCTTCTCCATCCTCCCTTTTCCCTTTCCTCCCTCGCCCTCCATCTCCCTCTTTCTCTTCTCCTCCTTGTTAGACTGTTTCACTTCTGTCATGTTTTTTCATTTCTCCTTTAGTTTCTTTCGCCTCTCTGAATACCTTTGTAGTGAGGAGCTTGCTTCCTCCCCACCTCTTCTCACTTCTGCTGGTTTGTGATCTTGCCGTTTTAATGAGAGCACAGTCAATAACTATGGAGAGGTGCTGACGACATTACAAAGAAACTCACCCTTAACAAGCCAACTGTAGATGAGGTGCCAATGGGATGGACAAGAGGATTAAAGTATTTATGCCAAAATATTAGACGTGTACACAGAATTAGTTCTCCCTGTGTTAGATATTTTACTTTTGACAAGTCCGTATTTAAAAATCTTTTATCCTTGTTTTGCTTAAAGTATTACAATAAGCCCTGGATTTTTCACAGTTACACTTGTATATTTTCACAGCTGTTTTAATCAGAAAAAAATTAATGTGCTTTTGATAGCTCAGAAATCTATCACTGGCAAAAGCTTTGCAGAAATGTGCTACAGAACAGAGTGGAATCCTCAACAATATATTTTGCCTGCTATTTGAAATTCATAGAATGTCCCTAAATATTTTCTTTTGCAATTTTTGCTTAAATTAATCTAACAGCTCAGGCTGACTTTTTTGATAATCTCTTTTGTCATGAGTGCAGGAATGGCTATTGTTAACATTCTTGGGGAACCAAACATGAACTGTCTGTTCTTGGAGAATATACAGTTGCTATTCTTGCTTATATTGGAAGCATTTACTCAAATAAAATTCACTACATAAAGGACAGGCAGCACTGGCTGTCTCCTTGATGGCTTAATGGCCACTGACTTAGCTACAGTGCTGCTGGGATTTTCACAAGCAACAGACTTGACTTTGGCTTCTCTGGTCTGTGATAATAAAGCCATTCACAGAGGCATGCCCTGTGATCTGGTCTTGAGTGAGTACATCTGGTCATGGGTCCAAATGTGAGGTAGACACAGTATGCATGGAGCAAGCGAGTAAACATCTGAGTGTCAAGTTCTATGACAGTATGTCACATCACAAGTAGCACCCACAAAATTGAAGAAAGCAAAACTAAGTGGAAACTTGAAACATGAGAGGGGCAAGATGGGGCAGGAACAAAAGAGGTGAACAAAAGTCTCTGTCACCCCTGTCTGCCTGGCGAAGAAGAAACTGATTTTCAATTGGAGGTGGGCTGTGGGGTGAGGATCACTGGATTAATGTGAACTTTAATGCTGAAGCAGTGTGTGTTTATTGCTGGTGACCACAAGACATAAATCTTGCCGGCACAATATACAATACAACGCAGCCCCCTGTTTTTTTTTCCTCTCCAGTCTCAATTTGTGTATTAGTGTGTGTTAAGTGCTGTTGAAAAATAGTGACCTTTTAATAAAGGATTGTATCCTGTGACTATTTTCCCAGACACACAGTGACCTTTCAAACCAGACTGAGGTGAGGGGGTGTAGAGTTTGGACTTTTGAACCGGCCAGACCCGCTGTGCTCCTCTGTTAGCCTGGCCACTTTTATTGTGTCACCAGGGAGCGTTCTGTATGCAAAGCAGGTTGGGCTGGCAGCCTGAACCTTTGCAAATCAATTTGTCTGTGAAGGCGAGTCCACTGGAGTGAAAGATGGTCTAAGAGGGCACGCTGCCCCCTCTCTTTGTGACATCATTGCCAGTGGTACTCTTGTCAGTCAGTCATGTCTGCCCCAAGGACTGTTGGAAGGAGGTGGATATGGGAAATGCTTAGGTTGGGGTGGGGAGTATGCTGAAAGGGTGGGAGGGGAGGGATCGATCCCCATGACTAACTGCAGCCTGAGAGACAAGAGGCCTATGTGTGTGCATTTGTGTGTGTGTGTGTGTGTGTGTGTGTGTGTGTGTGTGTGTTTGTTGAAGAGGGGATAGGACTTGGGCCAGGGATTAGGTAGGGAGGATGCTGTTTATGCACAATATTGTTGCCTGGCTGTGGTTCCCAGACTTTCTTTTTCTTTTCCCATCCTGATTTCTACACGTTACAGGAGAAAATGACTATTTCCCCAGGATTAGGAGAGCCGGGGTTCAGAAAGCGATGTCAAAAGTCAGGGCAGGAGAGTTTGTCCCGCTTCTCCCCTCTGCCACTAAACCTGGCATCCATGAACTTTAACCTTGACTGCTTTCCACTGAAGACCCTGATCTATAATCTCTCTCACAGGAAATCTTTTCCTAAGGGTTAATATTATTATTGATCTCCCTAAGTCTTCCCAACACCCAGGACTCCACATTAATTAGTAGCTAAAAATGCCGGGAAAGACAGAAAAATTCAATTACTTTGTTCTGTAACTCAAATTTCTTCTAGCAGTCCCTCTAAAGATATGGAAATCCTGTATTTCTCATAAAATACTATTTAGATCAATTTTTGTTTAAGCAATTAATCATCTTTATATTCTGCAAAAGACGGGGAGCAAAATTTGACCTATAGTGCTAACTGATAGGCTCTGAATGAGCAGCTGTGTGGGAGGACCTCTACCTTCTGCCCTGAGAACAGTTGAAAACATTACCCCTCTAGGGAACATTTCAAAAGGAGGAACATATCCAGGTAATTGGGATGAGCTCAAGGGTAGGAGAGTCTGAGTTCTAACTCTGACTCTATTGCTTGCTAGATTATGGGAACTCTGGCTAGTTATCAATTCTTTTCAAGCCTTGGTTTTCTCATCTGTAAAATGGGAATTAATAAGAGTCACTACTGCATATGGTTTCTGGGAGAATTAAAAACTGATGCATCACTGATGCTTAGCAGAGTACTATTGTGTCACATTAAACCTAATAATAATATCATCTACAATGGCTGATGAGGTAGAGTCTGAAATAGGTTAGAATTATGTAGCATGGATAAAGTTCAATAGAGATTTTGAATAGCTTTATCGTCTATGAGACATTTTAAGGATCTTTGGACATTTGGGCAGAAGTTGTATTTTTGTTTATCAGATTATCATTTTGGATTTAAGCCTACTGACTTATGTTATTATAAATAACATAATAAAATATAAATATGATATATTTGTGCTACAAGCACTTTACCATTTATTTTCTGATTCCCAATCTATTTTTCAGTAAAACCCCAAACATAGGACTGCATTTATTTGTGTATCATGTTCTTCCTATGTGGGATCATGAAATGATTTGTGGAGGGTCAGTAGTAAGCCAACTGGGGAAAACCATACTTTTGGAACAAGGTTTTGAAAGAAGTCACTGTAATCCAGACTAACCATCCATTTGTAAAGAGCACAGACATGATTGGCATAGGCTCATGTCTGAGTAGGGAATTCCAAAATCTGTTTAATTTTTATGTTGAACTTCAGTGCAACATAGAAAAGGGAATTGGCTGAAAGTGTCTTATTTCATGGAGAATTTCTTCCTGCACATTTAGTTGAGAATTTGCAAAAAGGACAAATAATAGGATTTGAAGGAAGAGTATGGAGGTAGGCAGGAATTCAGAGAGACTCAGGCCAGATGTAATATTCTAGTTGTAGGAAAAGAAGTCTTAGAGACAAAAAGCTAAAAGTGAGATTAAATATTAGATATTAGAACCGAACCTTGGACCCTAGGATCTTAATTTTGTTAAACCAGCAGTCAATGTAGAACCAAGTCAATATACAATAGACAACAAATAAAACATCCCAATAAATAAAGGAGAAACAACATCAAAATCAATCTTTTAGCCACAGTTAATGGTGTAAAAGGAAAGCTATGAAATAGCAAACTTAAAAGATTAGTCATAATGAGCATGCATTAGGAAGCACCAAAGACCTTGGAAGATCAAAAGTAGATGTAATGTTTGGTACAGAACCAAATGATTTGTACCATATTCCAGAAAATGGAGAAACTTTTAAAAACAGGACATGCAAGGCTAGTAGAATTCAGCTTGCTACTTCTAGATTCAGTTATCCAAGGTGTCAATGCATATTTTTGGACCCTAAAGCTAGATAGTTGCAAAATCCAGTTCAGCACAACCAGTATCTAAAATGGGTTTCCTTCTGGTCTTTTGACTTCCATTCACCTTGCACAGAGTTCTGTTGCATGCTTTAAGTGAGAGAGAGAATCAAGGTGAGTGTAGTCAGAGCCTCAACAAGGTTGAGAACAGGACAAGGGACAGCTTATTAGGGTAAGGGAAATTTGGCAAGGGCAAACAGCAATGGCAAATTTGTTGGAAAAGATGAACAGAAACCCTTCTTAGGAAGGTTTTAGGTATTGATACCATTTAAAGTGCTTCCACTTAATATTTCCAGAAGTTGCAGAAGCTAAGTTGGTGTGAAGAATTGGAACACCTGTGGACTTCTTGACTATGTTCTACTTTGTAGACCTTCATATTCTTAGACCTTGATAAACCCTGGTTGAGGTTAAATCCTCTGCTTCAACTGCTTATGAACACAGTGCATTGCATTCTCTTATACAATCTTCCCTAGAAAGAACTAAAGCTGATTGCTTTATCAACTGGAATTACAGAGAAAAATGAGCAGAGATTAGGAATCTATACAGACACAAAAGCAGGGCATTAGTCACCCAGGGCAGGGGCAGCTATTCCCTGTACAGAAGTGAAAGTTGGTGAAAGGGTTGGGAGGAGGTGCCCAGCTGTGCTGGTATGACCACAGACCTTTATTAAGAAAGAAAATTCGGACACAGTCTTTCCCCCTTTCTGTTCACCAGGGAGGGATAATGGAGTCATTTTCTGTTCTTGTCCTGGCCAGACTGTGTCTGACAGGTGTCATGCTTTGGGACCCCATCCAGTTTGGCACTTTAAATGTCCCTGTGGCATGAACATCTTGAACAGTCTTAATGTGATATGTATGAGGAAAGTGAGAAACAGAAAAGAGCAGGGCCTCTTATCCTAATAGATTCAAATTGGTGATTTTAATTATTCATCAGAGAAGAAGCTAGTGTCTTGCTTGGCACCTCTGATGGCAGGGTGGGAGCTCCTGGGTGGTTTCCAGCTTCTTGGACAGGTTGTAGGATGCCCATAATTGCTGGAGGAGAGGCTGGAAGCATTACACAAAGATTATGTCAGGGAATGTATCTAGCTCAGTGCCTGATGAATATACCCAGTATGTGGGAATGGTTTCATTATGCTCTTTCATTTAACTCTACACTGTCTCCAATTACAGCAGTACCCAAGAGGGCAGGTCCCGTATTTCTACAGTATTCCAAAATCTAGTACTAAATATCTCAGAATCTAGTACTAAACTGGCATGTGGTGGGTAGAGGTATGAGAAATGAGATGGCCTTTCAGTTTAGGTATCTAAGTGTTGAGGGAATTAGGAGAAGGCGCTCCAGGAAGGATCCTATCCAGCCATTGGGGATGGAATGTGTATGGTGATGAGGAGCATAAGGATGGTTTATATGTATTTATGAATCCAAGTGAGCTTTTATCCAGGTGTCTTTTTATGCTTAGAGATCATCCAATCTTTACAGGGTCATAGGAATCAGCCAGGGTTGGGCCTACTTCTGGACCTTATAGCTGGAGACAGAAAGGTTCAGGTCAGGACAGGTCACCAGTTAGACCTGGGGTAGAGATAAACAACCAAAAGCTTTACTTTGTGTAGTGTGTCACGACTTACAGAATGCTTTACCTAAGTTGATCTCATGCTAGAGTTTTCAGAGGAAGAATAGGACATCCAGTTATATTTGAATTTCAGAATAAATAATACCCTTCCAATACGGACATTCCCAAAATACGATGTGGGGTATATGTTCATCAAACAACAGTAATTTGGTGGTTATCTGAAATTGAAATGTGGTTTATTTAAGTAATAATGATTTAATTTATTAATAAGCAATTTAATCATTTATTTGTGCTAAGTCTGTTAATTCTGTCTCTTGGTGGAGACCAGGTGCAACCTAACAGTTAAAGCATCAGCACAGCTTACAAGAATGTAGTTAGCGCTCTCAGCTCCGAGACTCAGCAGCTTTGTGTCTTTGATTTCACAAAAGATCTCTTTTGTGAGGAAATTTCACTTATAAGCCCTTTGATGCTGCAGGCCATGATCTAGGCCACAACAGTCTGAGAAGTGCTTCATGCCACCACTCTTCCTGATCCCAAACCCATGGTTCAATTCTTGCTCCCACTTGTCTTCATCTGCAGAATCACAATGGTCTTGTCCACACTTGTTCCTGGTATTAAATAACATGCCCATCTTGGGAGTAGTAGTAGTTGTAGTAGTAGTAGTAGTTGTAGTAGTAGTAGTAGTGGTAGTAGTAGTAGTAGTAGTAGTAGTAGTAGTAGTAGTGTGTCTGTGTGTGTCTGTGTGTGTATGCACATGCATGTCCACATGTGCATGCTTTTATGTGCTTTAGGTGAATGTGATAGAAACCAGACTTTATCCAAAGGAAGATGTGAGAACAACCCAGTCTCAGAGAGAGAAGCAGGAAGGTTGCCTTCAGTATCTTCGCCTCCTGGGCATGAACCGTGTCAATGCTTTCCCAGGCTCTGTTTTCTGTTTGCCTGTTCCACTTGTCAGAAGCACAGATAATTTTTCTCTTTCAAATAGGACAGGTACCTCCTGACTTTCATGCTCATAACTTCACATTTGGAGGAGGAAATTTTTTAGGCTAGGTTCAGTTGGAAATAATCTTAAGGAAGGACCCTATTGACCTAAGTTTTAAGAATTTTTGTGACCAGAGTGATGGTGCTCATTCTTGATGTCTTTGTCACTGTACTGGAATAAAGGAAGATTGTTCCAGAGTTCCAGTGGGGACTGCTGATAATGGAATGAGGCAAGGTGATTGCCTGTGTGCCCTTGTAAATTAAGAGTGTAGGGGATAACACAAGGGTAAGGCATTTGTCATGCAAGTGGCCAATCCAGGTTCAATCCCTGGCATCGTATATTGTCACCTGAGTACCTACAAAAATGATCCTCAAGTCCAGAGTCAGGAGTGAGCCCTGAAGCAACACCAGGTGTAGTCCACAAACAAACCAAAATAAAAAGAAGTTTAGGTACAAGGAGATGCTAGTTTGGATGTGATTGGCTGGATGATCCTCATCAAAAAGGAGGCAGAGGCCATCTAGACCATGGAGGCAGGGTTTTAGGTCTCTTGGGTTTATGGCTGAATTCATGTCATTTTGATTTGGTTTATATACTGGGATAGATCTGGTAGTATCTTTCCAAAGAAAGTAGGTTGTGGAGTAGTCAACAATACCTTTAGCCTTTGAGATCTTCATTTCATGACCATTCTGCTAGGAATTTACTAAAATGTGCAAGTTCTCAGCACCTTAGAAGGTTAAACAACAGCAGAAGCAACAACAAAACCGAGATCAGATGCCAGCATTGATTAGTTTGTAATCCTCTAGGTTGACCAGAGGCCCACAAGTGAAACACTTAGAAAAGCCTAAGAAGGGGCCAGATGGTGTCTGTGGAATAATTCTCAGCACTGACACCTTCGGGTGTGAGGATCCAGTCTTGTGCTGAAGACCTGCAAAGACTAGCGGGCTCTGAACCGTGGCTTGGAGGATGAAGCATAGGGCGCATGCATGAGACTGGGCACACAAATCATAAAGAATTAAATATTTTATTGTGCTAAAGGATCCAAATAAAAGTGGATTTTATAAATGAGATAGGCAAAATGGATGCCGATTTAGGAGGCATTCCCAGGTTTCTTGGCTCAAGGAATATAAAAAGAAAATGCTTTTGTCCAGGCTAAAACTTTATGTTTTGGTAGGGTACAGTTTGCTTTCCAGGGAATTTCCTTTTTGCTAGCAGTCTAAGAGGGGTTCAGCCACAGATCATGTAAATGATCACAGAATAGGGAAAATCAGTTTTACTTCTTATTTCAAGCAAGCTAGGGCTTGTTTTTGAATGCATAAATGAATGAATGAATGAATAAATGAATGAATGAATAAATAAATGAATCTGGGTAATGATGAAGAAACACTTTCAAAAGGACCAAAAAGTTTAAAAATGGCAAAAGTTTTCAAGAAGAATTTGAGAGCACAATAGCACAAGCAGAAACATGGCCATTAAGGTTTGTTTTAATTCAAAAATCTGGATTTGAATTCTACCTCTACAGCTGACTGTGGGACATGCCCTTAACACCGAGCTTCCATTTCCCAGCCTACAAAAGGGTCATAGAGGTGCTTACTGCCCTGGGATTTTTTAGACGTATTTTGAGATTGCAGTATATTATTATTATTATTTTTTTCAGTGAAGTAAAATAGGTTTTATTGAGGAGGTTTTAGGTGAGGGGGAGGGAGAGAAAAAGAAAGGAAAATGCACCGCTCAAGGGAGAACGCGGGCTGCTCCAAAGGCGGAGAGCGCGAGTAAAGAGAGAGTACACATCTCAGAGAGGAGATCGCGAACACACGTGCTCAGGCACCACATGCGCGCATGCAACATGTGAGCCCAGGCAGCATGCGCGCATGCAACACGTGAGCCCAGGCAGCATGCGCCTGCAGTATATTATTTATGTAAAATACCCAAGTAATGCTCAAGCAAGCAGTAAAAACTCAATGAATTGTTGCAGCTATAATTTTAAGGTCAAGGAAACTTGGTATGGGCAGTTGGAATAGGAACTAGTGTGGTTTGGGGTCAATTTTATGCCTGGTCCTAGACTCCACAAACATTTTGCATGCGATGATTAAATGTATTCATTCTCTGCAAAAGACATGTGAGGATGATACCATGATCTTTGTTTTGCTTATTTATTTATCTTTAATTTCTTATTTATTTATTCATTCATTCATCCATCCATCCATCCATCCATCCATCCATTTATTTATTTATTTATTTGTTTGTTTGTTTGTTTAGGTCACACTCGGTGATGCTCAGGGGGTTGCTCCTGGCTCTGCACTCCAGAATTACAACTGGTGGTGCTTGGGGGACCATATGGGATGCTAGGGATCAAACCCTAGTCAGTCGTGTTTAAGGCAAATGCTATCCCTGCTACTGTTGCTCCAGTCCAGAGGATTTTTGTTTTAGAGAGGAGGAAATTAAGGGTCAGCGAGGTTCCAAGGCCCCACGGAGCAAGATTTGAACCTGTGCCTGAGTCCAGAATCTTGTTCCCTTTACTATTGGGGGAAGATCCAAAGCGACCTAGTGGGAACTGCCAGTCAAGTTCAGGTCAGGGTCCTACACCACAGATTCTTTCTTTTGATGCCTCAGAAGAGATGCAAGAAGTTGGGGTGAGAAGGTCAGTAGTGGAAGCCCTGTGGAACCAGCTGTCGCCAAGCAGGTGCATTTGGCCCGGCGGTCTCCCCGTGAACCATGATCACCACTGAGTGTCTGAGAGTGCTGCTGGCCCAGAAAAGCCAGAGAGGAAGTGAGTACCCCTGAGAATCAGGAGACAAAGCTTAGAGAGTGAAACTTCTTCCTTCCCTTGCGCAAATACTCCTTGCTCAGGGATTCCTGGAGCCCTCTCTTTCTCTGTGACCCTGCTCCAGCTCCATGGAGGAGGGATGTTGGCTTGAGCTCTCCAGGGAAGGTGGTACTAGGTCTATGTCATGATTCCCATTGAACAAAATACTGCAAGGCAAGGCAAAGCTGAGTCATTGGTACGTGGGCAGGTGCAGGACTTTTTTTTTTTAAGGTGGTAGGCAGGGGGCCTGAACATGTAAAGGTGAGTGCTGAGACCCAGGAGGCAAGCTTAATAGCATGGGATAAAGGGGACTGGAAGATCAAAGTTGTAAGAGGGAGATAATTTCATTGTGGATTTGGTGAAAGCGGGACGGTCGCACATATAGGCAGACACCAAATACACTCCCATTCCCTGATTTCAATGTGGAAATCACTCCGACCCTAACACAGTCTGGCTCCCTCACCTGACTCCCCAGTCCACAGGCGTATTTTCCACTGGTTCTATAGGCTGGTATAAAGCAAGACTTCTAGATTCCCCTTCCCCCAATTCACTCCAGGTTATGGCGGGATTTGGACCACACCAGAGAATGCTCAGGGGTTCTTCTTGACTCTGCATTCAGGAACTACTCCTGGCAGTGCACAGGACCATATGGGATTCTGGTGATTGAACCTGGGTAGGCTGTCTTCACAGTAAATGCCCCAACAACTGTACAGTTGCTCCAGCCCTAATTTTACTCTTGCGATACATGTATGTATATATATATATATATATATTTTTTTTTTTTTTATTTTATTTATTTATTTATTTTGCTTTTTTTGGGTCACGCCCAGCAATGCTCAGGGGTTTCTCCTGACTCTGCACTCAGGAATTACTCCTGGTGGTGCTCGGGGGACCTATGGGATGCTGGGGATTGAACCCAGGCCAGCAGAGGCCGGCCGCGTGCAAGGCAAACGCCCTACCTACTGGGCTATCGCTCCGGCCCGATATATATATTTTTATTATCATCATTTTGTGTTTACTTGTGTTTTAGAGGCCACACCCATTGGTGCTGAGGGGCTATTCCTTGTTCTGTGCTCAGGATTACTCCTGGTAGGGGACCATATGTGGTTTCAAGAATTCAAACAGCAGTCAGTGGCATACAAGACAAGTGTCTTAATCCTGGTACTACCTCTCTAGCCTTTTCTATGACATTTTAATCATATTTGCAGTTATATTTTAGCTTTGTTCATTGCTGAGTACTTTTTTTGGTAGGGCATCCTGGTGTTTGCTAAAGAACATTATACTATTTGGTAAAACTATTGAGTGTCAATTTGGAAGTGTTTTATTTCAGTTGTATTTTAAGAATGTCAAACTACTTTGCCAGTATTATTTCTAGTTCTTTAAATTCAATGCAGTTTGTTAGAGACTATTCTTTGCTTTTTGGAGATAGAACTAATTTCGGTTTAGAGCCTGTTGTCTTCACACCCATCTTGGTGACTAATACAGTAAGATGGATTTCCTTCTTTTTCTCCTCTTCCTTGAAGTGGGTTTCAAATCCCCAAAGAATTTCTGGGAGGGGGAAATCCTTTAATTGAAAGGAAGAGAAATAAAACAAAAAAAAAAGAGCACAAGAGAACTGACAAAAATATCATGTTTAATGGAACCAAGTTTCAGCCCCACAGATGACTGTTGGAGACACAGAATGACCTACGCAGAGACAATTGAGGTTCCAGTTCATGACTTGGTGGAGATTATGTGTGTGACTTGTGTGAGGGAACCGGCCATCTTGAGATCCCGAAGTGAGGAATCCAGCTTGCCCGTCCCAGATGTGTCAGAGGCTCCTCTGGTGTTCAGGTAGCTCAGGAGCACCCTCACCCCTCTGCTAAACTCCTGCCCCCCCACATCCCCTGCATCACCAGTTTCAATTCCCCCCATTCTGCCACCATCCAACCCAGACTGTTATTTGCAAGATATGATGGTTCTCAGACTACTCCATACTTGGTGCTTAGGGATCACTCTTGGCAATTGTTGGGTGACCAGATGGTGTCAGCAATAGAACCTGGGCTCCCACATGCAAGGCATTTGCTCTAGCTCCTGGAGCCATCTCCTAGTCATGAAAGCATTTGGAATAAATGACATCTCCTGTCCAGTCTGGGGCTATTTCAAACCCTTGGGAGATCTGACATCTTTGAGGTCTCCTAATCTTCAGGCATCTTGCCTGACCACACTCCTTTCTCCTTGTTCTCTGGCACTATCTCCCCTGGTATCGTCTGACTTATTCCCCTATTCCCATTTGGGTCTCTAGCTTGGCAGTTTTCCTCTCTCTGCTGCTTGCTTTCCCCCATTCTTTTAAAATGGGATTCCACACACTTTAATTCACTGACTTGAATTTGTGGAATTCAAGAGGGTGCTCCTTCTTTTTTTTTTGCTTTTTTGGGTCACACTCGGCGACGCTCAGGGGCTACTCCTGGCTCTGCACTCAGGAATCACTCCTGGCGGTGCTCAGGGGATCATATGGGATGCGGGGGATCGAACCCGGGCTGGCATAGGCCGGCCGCATGCAAGGCAAACGCCCTACCCGCTGGGCTATCGCTCCGGCCCCTTTTCTTTCTTCTTTTCCTCTTCTTCCTTCTCTTTCTGTCTCAGTTCATTTCAGTGCCTGCATCCTATTGCTACCTTTCTCACTGGACTTTCATAGTTAAACAATTCAGGAAAGTCTTTTTATTCTGATGTCCTTTATAAAAATTCCATATCGTACCTAGCAACCCAAATTGGCTTGAAAGATAAATAGCAGCTACTTTTTTCTTTTTCAAATTATAAGAGGTTTCCCTGGAGGAACAATGGCTGGTTGGTACACTGACAATGAATCCATTTATTAAAACGATTTATATTTCACTTTTATGAAATATGTCTATTGTTTGTCTCAAATTAGAGACAAACCTGTATCCCTTTGTGTTTTTCCTTCCCTCATTTTTTCCCACTCCAGCTCTCCCCTTGCCCCCATCCTAGAGTAGCCAGCCTGGTGGAAACTTTGCAGCAAGTGCACTTGAATGTATTTATTTGGTGAGTCAACCTGGATCTTTCTGTCTTGCAGTTTCTCCTTGCCTTGTCAGGGCAAGATGGAGGCTAGGGCGGGTAGGGAGGGGAAAATGCTGCTTTTAATCACTTGGAAAACATACCCTTCCCTTTGGCTTTACTTTTATTCAGAGGCTTTTAAGCTTGTTAAGTCACACCTGGCCCCCAAATAATTGCATCCTCCACATTAAAGTTTATTGCCCCCTTCACTAGGGGTGGAATGAAAAGTGGAGAGTTTAGAGACAGACCACAGACTTTCACAGAACAGTGAAATTCTCCTGGGTAGGAAACTGAAGAGACTACACATAGATGTGGAAGAGCAGATTCCGAGGTCTGGACAGAACCTATTTATCCATGGACCCTGGGGCTTCTAGATGAATGAGACAGAGTATCCTGGGATATCAAGCATGGTCCATGTGTGGAAGACTGGGTCATGATGTCTCCTTATTGTTTAGTGATCTTTGCTGGTCTATGTTTTAAGATCTTTTCTAATGGCTTCAAATCATCTTATGTTCATCTCTGTCTGGACTGAAGGAGGAGCATGGGTTAAATCTACTTAGCCCAGCCTGTGCTTAGAGACTGCCCTTGGTTCACTCTCTCCAAACTTAACTGGTTTAATTTTCCATTATGAAGGTAAAGTCCTGGTAGGGAATTGGGGGGATTGCCCTTGGGAGTAAGGTTAACAGCACATGATTGGAATACTGAGTCTTTCCAAAAAAATTACTTTTTTTTATTAAAAAAAGAAGGGTAATAAGGTGACTGACACTGAGCACCCCAGGAGGGCCCCAAATACTGCAGATGGGCTATTTTCATCCCCCGTTCTGGTCACCCGATCTCTTTCCATGTGCTACTTTCAGAACTTCCTGGTGCTTAGGCCCAGCCTCACAAAGGGAACAGCCATTCGTGTCCAGACACATTGCAGACTTCTGGCAAAATAGCCGGAGCTCACGAAAATTTACACTTTTCCTGGCTCCTGGCCGGAGTATGAACAGGACTTGGCTTGGCTTTGCTTTCAGTTAGGAAAGCCCTTTGGGGCAGGGGTGGAGGGGCATGTAAAGAGGGGGTTGGGTTGCTGCAAGCGCCTCACGAAGGGTCCGAGTTGTTGAAATAAATATCAGCTCAGCTAGGAAGAGCAATTCCTGTAATTATATCTGTCTGATGACTTATAATCAGCATTCTTAGCTGAGTCTGTAGCTTTCATGCTTTCTCCTCCTGGGTGCGATATGGGTGGCACTGGCCGGTGGGGGGTGGGGAAGAATAACACCCTGATTTGGAAAAGCGGTGGTGTTAGTGGTGGTTGTTGCTGCAAACATGAACATCAAATTCTTATTGCGATTACCTTTGAAATCATGCCAGTGGGGCATTTGCTGGAATTTCTGGTGGTGGAGAAGAGAGTCCTGTGAGGCCTAGGGATGGCGTATTGTGTTTCAGTGGGGAGAATCCTGGTAAATACAGACATTTAAACTAGCAAAACAAAGCTGCATGTGTGAACGAAGCTCAGACTTGTCATCTTGGTCCTGCCCTTCCAAGTGAGGGTCCATTTTGGATCCCAACCCAACAGAGCTCATTTGCCATCTCCCGTCTTTGAAAAAGTTGAGAGAAACCAGCCGTCTGCCAGTGCCAGGCTTGGGTCATTTCCTTCCCGCTCCAAGCCTCACTATTTCCACAGAGGAGACTTTTCAAATTAGCGTTTTCAGTTCATTAAGAACCTTTTTTGCAAACATATCTTTCTGGTAAAGGCCATGCTGAAGCAGGAAATGGTAAGGCTCACATTGGCACAGAGTGATGTGAGGAACCAACAAGAATCAAATCCCGCCTCATGAAGTGGACACTCAGTGTATGATAAAACCTCAACTCAGTCTTAGAGGACAGAGAGAGTTATTGGAAGGGAAACAGAAAGTCAGTAAATGAAAATTATTTGCTCTTGTTTGTTTTTGCAAAAATAGAAAGAAATAGGGAGGCTGGATTTTCATCCCCTTTCCCAGAAAATCATTAGTTCTGTGGGAAGGAGCAACTCATAAATGCTCTTCTTTCTCTTGCCAGTGCTTGCTCTGTGCATGAGGAACAATGCATGAAAATCCTCCAGATGAAACAGGGTTTTTTCCCTCTTTCCCAGTTGAAGTGGACACTGGGGAGAATCCCAGGCAAATGACTGGCTTCTAGAGAACAGACTAGTCACAAAAGAGCAATACAAGCCAGAGAGATTGGTATTGTGGAACACAATTCTAGCAGACACTCAGTGGATCTGGGACTGGAGGCGGGCGTGTAGAGCATGAGTTCCTATGGCTACCATTGTCCCAGCCTTGGAGAAGTGAAGGCAAGAGTCTGGGAAATTAACAAGTCTGTAATTTTTAAGATTTGGCTTTCTTTAAAATCACAAAATGAAACAAAACTGTGTTTGCAAGCCTCAGGTAGGACTTGAGGTTAGTTAGCTCCACTTTGATCTGTTTTATTGTTTTATATATGATGGTCTTCGGCATAAGCTTTCCACTAGACTTCAAGCTCCCTGAGGCCTGAGCCATGTCTATATTGCAAGTCAGCATTAGGCAAATATTAGTTAAGGGAAAAAGAATGAATAATGAATCTTAAAAAGGACTTTAAAATCCCCAGATTAATATGTTCACCCTTCCTTTTCATCTAGTTTACATCCAAGGCAAGGTCTGAAAGCCTAATCTTAGACCTCAATTTAGTGTCTTCAAGTCTTTTTGTCAAAGGGACCCAAGCAAATCAGAGATAACATTCAGGGGTAGTTTACTGGTGGAGATCCCACTCCCCATCATACCAGCTGGGACACGTAAGACTGTGTTTTGTGCAGGGACTAGGAGAATGTTTTTTTGTATTCTTCTTTGTATTTGATACTTAGGAGTCACTGAAGTAATGTTGAAGGAATAATGAACACAAACACACCTCTAACCCAAGTTACTTATTCCTGAATAATATAAAGAGAAAAGGTCTGGTTTGGTCTTTACCTTCAAGAACTCTAGGGTTGCAAGGATCTTAATGGAAGTGTTGCACCAATGGAATTTCATTCTCACCAGCATCTAACAGTGGTTTGCGGCAGCAGCAGCAACAGGAGGAGAAGGAGGAGGAGGAGGAGGAGGAGGAGGAGGAGGAGGAGGAACAGGAACAGAGGAGGAGTAAGAAAAGGATCAGGAAGGAGAGGAGGAAGAGGGAGGCAAGTATGAGGCAAGTAGTCTTATTCTTGCCTGTCTATAGAGGGAAATAAGCAGTTCTTACCTTGTTTGAACATGGCTCTGGCTAGTCCTATCCCTGTAATTTTCTGACTCTTGTTTTGAGCAAATAACAGACATCTCTGTCCTGAATTTACCTGCTGATATGAAGAACACCAGATTCCTAAAGTGGTACATTTGGATATTAGAGTTGACACCATAACTTTCTGTCCTATTCAAGGGAAAATAGACCCTGTGAGTTTGCTGTGTGAAGCTGGTCAAGTCACTTACATTTTTGTACCAAGTTTTAGTATTTCTAACAGTAAAACAGGTTCTATACATCAGAGTTTGTGTAAGGATCATGTGAGTTCATACATGCATAAAGCTCAGCAGACTGCTTGTCCTCATCTTACAGGAATTATGAAAACCACATTCATTCTGTAAGATAATTCTACATAAGATGAGGGATGGCTATTGACATTTTTGCTATGGATTTAATTGCCTAATAGTGTTCACACTTGGCTCTTATTAATATTTCTGTAACTGAAAAGTTAATGGTAAATTGTTTCAAGTAGAAATCATGATCTTCGCTCACTTCCAGAGCTCTTCCCAATTCACCTACCCTTCCTGCCACAACTCATCTCTTCCTGTTTCAGTGAATGGTAGCAACATCTTTGTAACTTCTCAAATCAACAATTGGCAAGACGTCATTTTACACCTCTTCATGGTTGACTACTAGTTACGCAGTTGGAAGGATGTTCTCAGGAGAGGATATACCTCCAGGAGACATGTTTAAAGAAAGTTGGTCTAGATCTCCCTTGTCACTCACTATCAAGCTAGAGCCTCTTACCTAGCTTGGGCTTACATCTATGTTCTCTCAGTCGTGCTCTTTACTCCCAAGTGTGGGTTCTTCTTATTTCTTGCCTCTAACTACTTCTTTCTCCTCCTCTAAATATGGCTTTGTCTAAGAATTCCTGCTGGAAGATCTTACGACCCTTCTCTAGTGTGAATGGGGTTTCCTCTTCGGGCAACCTAACAAAACTGCTGTAGGTAACACCCTCTGCCATAGCACTTATTATCAGACCATATTTATACTTTTGAAGATCTAAGCCCTGAATCTGATTTAGGCTTCTTCAACATTAGCATGAGATCTAAAATAGATGCAACATTCCACTTCACGTAACTGTAAAAATAGCTAGCACTGAGCTTTTGTTGTGTGCAAGATTCTGGTGCGTTAGGTATGTTCAAACTCACTTAATTTTCCCAATAAACTAATAATTGCTTAATATGATCTTTATGACCCACAGTTTTAGATATGAGGAATTTGAGGTATAAAATATTTAATGAACTAGATCACAGAGTTAGGAAAAACTAGAGCTATGCTTCAAATAAGAGTAAAACTGCATTAAATATATGTTCTCATTCAAACACTAAAGAAAATCAGCCAACCCTGCAGTTTTCTTTTTGGAAAAAATAATCCAATGCAAAAATTCTCTCAAAAAATCCTTCTTTCGTGGGTGGAGCAATAACACACTGGGTAGGGTGCTTGCCTTGCATGTGGTCAAACTAAGTTTGATCCCTGGTATCCCATATAGTCCTCTGAGCCCCACTAGAAGTGATCCTTGAGCACAGAGACAGGATTAAGCCCTGAGCACTGCTGGATGTGGCCACCAAACAAAACAAAAACCCCCAAATAAAGCAAATTCTTTCCTCCCTCTTTGCAGTTGTCTGATACGCCATGCTCCTATGTCTGTGCCTAGCTTGCTTTTTGATCACCTCACAATGCTCACTGGCATTCGCATACTTGTATCGCCTCCTGGATTCAGTGCTGGGGTAATGTCTGTATCTGCATTTGGGAGACCAATGGGGAGAAGCTTACCCAGGAGGCAGAAGCAGTGTGAGTTATATGCCTACTCACACTGGTGTTCTTTTGCTTCTTCTCCATCAAGGTTAAATTCACTTTGCCAGTGACTAGTTATAGGTTGGGCTGAGGTGCGGATGACTTAATCTACTCTGGCACTTTACTTTTCCATCCTATGTTCCTGAAAGACAATCCCCAGTCTTCACCTTTCTCTACAGCTTTCCACTGACTTTCAAAACCAAGTCTCCTGAGATGTTGTTGGTAGAGCCATGAGCTATAAACACATTTGCAATACACAAAATATAAATAAAACACTGGCTCCTCACTCTCATTGTTCATAGAACTCCTTATTCAAAAGCATACACTATTGGATTAAGACTCAAACAGAGCTCCTTTGCTAATTGGATGGAAGTTGAGCTGAGATTTCAGCAATGTACTTCTGGAAGATGCACCTCCCCCAAAGCCACCTTCAAGTCTGATGCTCAGAATATGAATGGCTACATGAGCTTTCAGTTCTCCTTGGAAGAAATCTCTTCTTCAGTGGCCTGACTGGTTTTTCCTATTGTCTTGAGACTATAGTATTAGTGAGTTCTTCTTCACTCAGCATTATGATGTCAAAGTTCACATTGTCTTGCATTGCTTTGACTTCTCATTCCTTCCTGCATGCTAGGAAGAGATTTCCTTTCTCATTGTCCATCTAAAGGTCCATTCCTTAAGGCTTTTCTATCTTTCTCTTTTTGATTCTTCAGCATTTGATGGAACTTTAGCTAACATCTTGGAAATAAGGCTTTCAATACACATTTCATCTCCTTACCCTTCCTTCTCCACTCTTCCCAAAGTTTTGAGTTTTTGTACCAACAAAGCTAGTGGGCACATTAGGGGAGAGTTTATCTTGGCAGAAGTGGGGCATTTGTGTGGCCGAAGAAGGATGCAGAAAAAACGGCCATTTGTAGTCATTGGGATTCATTCCTGGTGCCAGCAACCCTTGGGATCGCCCGAGAGGCTGTACGCAAATGTACATTGAGCTTCTTCATCTGAGATAGTTGCACTCTAACTTCGTGGGAATCAGGGACAAAATTAACTTTTAAGATGACTTAATGATTAAACAGGTGATGTCAGTGTTGTTTTTTTTTTTAATACATCTTCAACATATTGCAAGGAGAAACAAAATGTGATAGGCCTGAAAGAAAGCACTTATTTTTTGGATTTGTGCTGATAAATTCTAATTTCATTTGGATAACTTGTTCTGTGTAATTCAATAAACAATTTTCTTTTTCTCCCTAGTATAAGTACATCCCCAATATTGCCTATGGCATACATACATGTGACTATTTGTTGCTTACAAGTTATAATTTAATTGGATATCATTTTTTTATATGACAGCCTTAGAAGTTAGGGCTTTGCAAAGTTTCATGGGAGGTTTGATAGACATTTGGTAGCAGGTCTACTAATTTATATAGATATATATATATATATATACATATTATGATACCAATATCCAAGGTCAGGCAAAACGTGGATCAGGAGGTCTTATCAAAGGTAGAAATGACCACAAACATGTGGGAGTCAGAGTTTAGGTAAAATAGAGAAGGGAACAGTGTGCAAATAATTGTTGAAAGGGCTAATACAACCTAGAACTGAGCATTAAATACAGGAAAAAGATACACATGATAACCTCTAAGTGTATATATTACAATCCACAATATGTAAGAGAAGGAAGAGAGAAAGATAGAGAAAGAGAAAGAGAGGAAAGAGATAAAGAACCTGACATAGAGGCAGGTTAGGGGAAGAGAGTGGGAATCAGGGACATTGGTGGTGGGAAATGGGCACTGGTGGAGGGATGGGTGCTGGAACACTGTATGACTGAAACCCCCAAACATGAACATCTTTGTAATTGTATATCTCTTGGTGGTATAATAAAATATTAAAAAAAAAGAAGTATGGTGAATGGAATTCTAGAGTATACCATGAAGGTAACTGAGCTATTTCTACACAATCAGTCTGTGAAGACTGTGGTGTCTCTCTTTTTTTTTTTTTTTTTTGCTTTTTGAGTCACACCGGAGACACTCAAGGGTTATTCCTGGCTCTTCACTCAGGAATTACTCCTGGAGGTGCTCAGGGACCATATGGGATGTTGGGGATTGAACCCAGGTCAGCCGCATGCAAGGCAAACAATGCCCTACCCGCTGTGCTATCACTCCGGCCCTAGACTGTGGTGTCTTTTAACGGGACAAATGGGGTAGTGATTTTATTTCATGTGTTTATTTTGAGCCATGAATAATAATTCTCAAGCCCTTTTAAATACTATAAATTTATGCTATCACTAAAGGATCCTTTATCTTGTCCCAAATACCAGAGTTGCATCACATAAGCTTTGAGAATCCAGGTCTCGTGAAATCCAGGCTTTGCGGCCTGTGAACCAGTCTCCTAACTAGAGTTCTTCCCTTGCTTTGGCAAAGAAGCCCCATTTGAAATGTTCTCAGATTCTTTTTGTTTTCTTTGACTGGATGCTGTTCCAGTCAAAGTCTGGATGCAGCAGAATTCTCAACTATCACTGGTTGAAAAAGATTCGGATATAATTGTACAAAGTGGTTCAATGCAGCAGAGAAGAAATACATGGTTAAAAACTGGAGAAGAAAATGATTGAACATAGATTTCTCCACACCAACTTCAATATCTCTATCCAGGTGAATAAGCAATGTGTCAAGTACATAATACAATATATAATTCATATGGCATTTGAGAGTTTATTTATTATGTGCCTTTTCATCCACAGCATCTCATTCATGCATGCATTATCTCCCTGTGGACAAAAACAGCCCTTGTGCACATGTAGGGGAGAAGCACCGGCTGCAGAAGGGGTCACTGAGCAACTGGACCTGCCTCACAAGCTCCCTGCAGTTGTCCTTGATCATCCCAGCAATACTATTCCTTTGCTCTGCGCTCCACTCTATTGAAATGCTGGATGAGCATTTTTATTTTCAGTGCTTCTGGTGAACTTTGTACTTTCTTACGCCATTATTCAGAGGACTGTTGTACTGTCAGATCAAGGAGGGCAGGGATTTTGTATCCTTTGTTCATTATTTTATTTTTCAATATTGAGGCCATTGCATGTAAAGGTGCTCAAGAACTATTCATTGAAAAAATCTGTTTTTTATAACGTAGTCATATCTTCTCAAATAGAGTCTAATAGTTTGAGGACCCCCAAACACCCCCCCCCCCAAAACAAACCAGCCACAAACAAAAACCCCCCCCCCCCCCCAAAAAACAAAAACCAACTTTAAAAAAAAAAGAACTGAGTCCTCATTTCTGTCATGGTGTTCAATATTTGAGCCTTTGTCCTGTGATCCATAATTAGTCATGGAAATATGTGTGTATCAGTGTATGTTATTCTCCTACTTTTGGGAACCTTAGTCTATATGCTAAATCTTAAGTTTAAGATTCGGGCATACTTTATTATGAATGCTTGTATGCACACTGACATAACTGTGTTATACTTTTATTTCAAATCAGAAATAGTTTCTGTTCATTTTATTTCCACATTATTTTGATGGCGTTGGCTGTTTTATTCTTGTAAAGTTCTTCCAGTGCCTGATATATCATGGATATTAACCACTTATCAGATGGGCTCTGGGTGAATATTCTTTCCCAGTGTGTAGGCTGTCTCTGTGTCTTGGCCACCATTTCTTTTGAGGTACAGAAGCTTTTCAGATTAATATAATCCCATTTCTTTATCTTTGCTTCTATTTGCTTTGTCAGTGGTGTTTCATCTTTGAAGATGCCCCAAAAGTAGAAATTTGAATGGCCAAAATGCATATGAAAAAGTGCTCTTTTCATAACAGAAAATCGGGCATGGTGTCACCTTGGCCCACCACCCGGAGAACCTCACACAGGCACGACCCCCACTCCATGGGGCCGCCATTTCCACCCACTTCCCTCTCTTCGAACTCCACCCAGCCGACCAGCCCACACAGCCGGATCATTGACACCCACCCTGAGCAATTTCTTCCTCAATCCAGCCCAGGAGGGCCAGACTCTTAGCGGGGCGAGCGTTCCTGCTCTCCCAGGCCCAGCCGTCATGAGGCACGGGAGGCATGGGGTCTACCTGCCCACCACCCCGGCAGACCTCACACAGGCCAGACGACCCCCCCCCCCCATGGGCCGCTATTCCACATCCGGACTTCCCCTCTTCAGAACTCCACCCAGCCGACCAGCCCATCCAGCCCGCGCGCGCGCAGCGCCGCACGGTTCATCAATAAATTCTTTATTTGGAGGTGTTTAAATAATATTCCCCCCCGGCACCACAGCTCTCATTTGACATCCAAATGCCATATTGTCTTCCCTGACCTAATATAATGGAGCCTCTTTTTCCTGAGCCCGCCCTTTACTCCACTGCATGGACAGGACTATGGAGTAACTGGTGCCCGCTCTTGCAAAGATTCGGGGACGGTCGTGATCATTAATCATCAGGGAGATGCAAATCAAAACAGCAATGAGTTATCATCTCACAGAGACAGGCACACATTCAAAAGAGCAAGAACAACTGGTGCTGGCATGGATATGAGGAAAAAGGGACTCTCACCCACTGTTGGTGGGAGTGCTGACCGGTCCAGCCCTTTTGGAAAACAATATGGACATTCCTCAAAAAACTAGAAATTGAGCTCCCATTTGAACCAGCAATACCGCTCCTGGGAATATACCCTGGAGACCCAAAACACACAGCAGAAACACTATCTGCACTCCTATATTCATCACAGCTCTTCAGGATAGCCAGATCTGGAAACAACCTAAATACCTGAGAATAGAAGACTGGCTAAAGAAGCTATGGTACATCTACACAATGGAATACTATGCAGCTGACAGAAAAGATGAAGTCATGAAATTTACCTGCAAATGGATGGGCATGGAGACTTATCATGCTGTGTGAAACTAGTCAGAAGGAGGACAGTTATAGAATGACTGCATTCATTAATGGGATATATTTATTATATATATAATATATATACCAGTGTTCTACTAATAGTAGAAAATGATAATGCCAGACTAGAACTCAGCATTGAATATACACAAAGAGACTTACACGATAAACCCTAAATGTCTGTAGGGCAAGCCACAGTGTGTAAGGGAAGAGAAGAGAGAGATACAGGCAGACAGAGACACACAGAGACACAGAGAGCGAGACAGAGAGATAGAGAGAGAAAGGAAAAGAAAAAGTGCCTACAGAGGTAGGCTGGGGTGGATGGAGGGTATGTGGCGACATTGGTGGTGGGAATGGGGCACTGATGGAGGGATGGGTGCTGGAACACTTTATGATTGAGACCCAATTATGAACATCTTTGTAATTGTATCTCTCATGGTGGTATAATACAAAAAAGAAAAACCCAAAATTAGAAATAGTATTATTAATTCTGGAACATGGAGGAAAAAAAGAAAGAAAGAAAGAAAGAAAGAAAGAAAAAAAGAAAGGAAAGAAAGAAAATAAATAAAGAAAAAAAAAAGACAGAAAAGAAAGGCAGAAAGACAGAAAGACAGAAAGAAAAGAAAGAAAGAAAGAAAAGAAAGAAGAAAGAAAGAAAGAAAAAAAGAAAGAAAGAAAGAAAAAGAAAGAAAGAAAGAAAGAAAGAAAAGAAAGAAAGAAAGAAAAAGAAAGAAAGAAAGAAAGAAAGAAAAGAAAGAAAGAAAGAAAGAAAGAAAGAAAGAAAGAAAGAAAGAAAAGAAAGAAAAGAAAGAAAGAAGAAATTAATTCACCCTCCCACGTTTCATCCCTGGCCCCAGACCGGATGTTGAATCCAGGACACCAGTTCCAAGCAGGAAAAGCCCATGGGGTTGGCTCTCAGGGACTGGCTGGGAGGATACCTGCCTCAGTGAGGGGCACCCACACCCCAATGAAGGGCTAGAGACCAGGGGGGTGGAGTCTGGGCCACTCAGTTCTGGTGCCCTGGCTAAGGCAGCCAAAGGTCAGGATTCTGGTGTGGAGCCAAGAATGGTTTCTGTCAGACCACTCTGTTCTGTGGTCTGGCAGAAAGGGCCAAAGGCCAGGGGTTCAAACTACTGGCTCTGAATTGGGATTCAGAGGTGCTGGGCTTTCAGTACTGATGCTCCAGTAGGGACCGGGAGGTTAGAATCTCCAACTTTTCAGAGGGGACAGGCAGGTGGGTCTCTGAGACATGCATGCATGGCACTCTCAGGAGCTCTGTTATCTAAGTCAGGATAGTCCTGTGTAGCTCCGGGGATGGCAGGAAGTGGGAGGCTGGGGGTGTCGTGGGGGGCGGGGAGAGTCAGTGCTGATATTAGTGCTGAGGTCTAAGGGCACTTGAAATTTTGGGGGTGCCTTCTTTGGGGCTCCCCTGAGGCTGATTTCCCATTAGATTCTCTCATTCCCTATTGACTCCCTAGACTCTACTTCCCACTGGTACCTTCAGAACTGAGACCAGAGTCAGGCAGTTAGGAGGGCCGGGGGTCTCTCAGCAGGGATGGACTTATTTTTTAAAGAGTTTTTTTGTCTTTTGACTTTTTAAACTTTTATATCAATTAACAGTACTTTCTATTTCAAAGTTTATGTTTGGAGCCTTTTTTTCCCCTCTTTCAAATATTTTTTTGGTGCCTGACAAGTCCATAGACCTACTGGTGCCCATAAGAACTGTGCCAGAGTTTACCTCCTAGGCAAGAATAATCCACCTAAAAAGGAACAAAAAATATTCATTATTAAAATCAAATTCTTAGGCTGTAGAGATAGTATAGTGGGCGTGGTACTTGCCT
Organism: Cryptotis parvus; assembly: GCA_021461705.1. Classification (NCBI taxonomy): domain Eukaryota; kingdom Metazoa; phylum Chordata; class Mammalia; order Eulipotyphla; family Soricidae; genus Cryptotis; species Cryptotis parvus. Next base: position 41,431 of record JAJIBD010003062.1, read on the forward strand.
TGCACGCAGCCACCACATATAGTCCCCCAATCCCCATCATGACTGATTACTGAGTAAAGAGCCAAGAGTAAGTCCTGAGCTCATAAGTGTGTGGCCCCAAACCAAGCCAGACACAACATACAAACAACCCCCCAAAATAAAGTTCTACATTCCAGCCAAACTGTTCTCATTCCCTTCATCCTTCTTGGTCCTTCTCCTCTGCCCTGTCTCTCTGCCAGACTCAGTAAGGCCTGAGAGGACAAGTTCTGAGTTTTATGGTACCCTTAGTTGTCTCCCAAGTGTAAGCGTCTAATTAGGCTTAACACAACTGAGGCGGTTCCCTGACATTTATGCCACCATCCCTCAATCTTCAGCAGCCCTCAGTCTTGAGGGAAGGACAACAAACAATGTCAGAAACAACATAAAATTCCCCATTGGGGGGCCTCAGACACTGTGTGTTTATTAGCCACAGTTAAAGGAGAGACCGAAGGGTAGGACTAGATGTGTGGATGGTGAGCTTGGGGGAAGAAATAAAATGGCTCATTTAAATTCTTAAGAACTGCTTTGGAGGCAGAAGACACAATGAGTATTTTAGAGAAGGAAGACCATCAGTTGAACAAACTAATCACAGGGTAATCAAAGGAGAGTGATTCTCTGTCTACTGAGAAGTACTTTTAGAAGCTCCAACCAGGCAGAGGGAAAAACCCTAGTAAATGGCAGCTTTCATAACTTAAAAAATTTAAAAAAATACATGAAGGAATGCTGGTAAATGAGCTTAAAGATGAAAAGTTCCAGAAGCATTTGAGCAATGTCAGGGAATAAGCTCACCAGATGTGGGAGGGCTCTCCCCCACCTCCCTGCAAGCCCCCGCCCCTCCAAGCCCCTCCTCCAGCACCAGATTTGAGCTCATCCTGGAATTCAGGAGGCCTGTGGATGCAGGAGGGCTGTGAATATCTCATTGTCATAGGGATTTGTATCCCTGGTGCCTGACTCCAGAAGGAGCTTGAGGGGCTAGGTATCTATTCATTCTTTCCACAGCAAAAAATGAACCCCAGTCCTACGTACAACCTGAGGGTCCTGAATTTTATTAGGGCTCAGGAGGCCTACAAGATAATCTGTGAATCCAAAGTGGTCTTTTGCATGGAGTTCAGGCCCCCTGCTGGTAGTCAGGGTGGGCACCTGATGGGGCAGATTGGTGGGGATCCATTCAACCAAAATGCTTTCCCTCTCTTCCCTTAAGTGTGTCAGAAATCTGAGCCAAAGCTATGATTCTGTTCTCTCCTCTGCTGTGGCCAGGTGGATTAGGCCCTGCAGGGAAGAGCAGCTCAGGGCCAAGGTGCACTGAGAGATGATTCTGTGCATTTGGGACAGGCCAGCTCTGAGCAAAAGTTGGCTTTTGCAGTCGGCCTGCCTTCTCTCTGACTCAGATCAGTGCCTTTTGTCTGTACCTTACCCATAGCTGTCCATCCACCTTTGCTGCCTTGGGTCTTCTTTGGGCTCAGATGAGTGACCACCGATTGAATACACCCTGTCAACTGAAAATCAGGACAAAGCCTGCTGCTGCAGATGTGCCAGAAGTATCTTGGTAAAGGCAGTATTTGAGGGGAAACATCATGACAAGTCCAGGTAACAGCTGACCCTTAAACAAAGTTTGCCAAACTCTCCCACCCAAAATTTCCCCTTTAACTTCTGACTTCCCCAAACACAATTAATGGCCTGATATTGATCTACAGTGTCAAGAAAATTTGCTTTCATTTCTCTCCTTTGTGAATACATTAGTGCAGTCTGTGTACATGTTCTAACAAATCTTAACTTTCATAGATTTCTGTATATTTTAAAGTAGCAAATGATAAAATAGACTATGTACACACATGCATTCATGACATGTTTTTTCCTTAACTCTTAGATATTTCTAGACTTTCTAGTTTGGCTGCGGGTTGTATTCAAATTATTGCAAATGGAAACAAAAATTTCTAATGTATTTATTAAAGAAAAATCTACATAGAAGTGGACCTTGGGCCGGCGATAGTCCAGCGCGTAGGGTGTTTGCCTTGCAGCGGCCAGCCCATGCCGGCCCAGGTTCAACCCCGGCATCCCATATGGTCCCCTGAGCACCACCAGGAGTGATTCCTGAGTGCAGAGCCAGGAGTAACCCCTGAACATTGCCAGGTGTGACCCAAAAAAAAAAAAAGAAGTGGACCTTGCACAGTTCAAATCTCTGTTATTATGGGGTTTATTTTGACAGGAAAGGGATGCCTTTCTCGTTGTATTGTCTGGGGGGTAGTTACTTCATCTCTGTGGATCAAAATGAAAAAGACATGACTAGTACCTTCTTCTTACCCAGGATGTGAAATGATATAAAGTCCGTGGTGTGACATGCCCAGCTGATAGCCCTGCACAATATGTCAGCTAGTGAGGTGTCCCTGAGCATGGTGGCCAGGGGAGGAGGGAGACACAGGTAGGCACACTCTTTTTTTGTTTATCTTTGTTTAGGGCCACACCCTTCTTGCTTAGGGCTTATGCCTGGCTTCAAGCTCAGTACTCCTGGTACTGCTCAGGGGACCATATGGGGTGTTGGGAACTAAACCTGAGATCTGCTCCAAGTATCTTCCTTACTATACTACCTCTCTGGCCACTTCTCTCTCTCTTTGATTTTGTGGAGCTTGGGTGGAGAGGGAACAGTGCCCTGTGTCGTTTTGAATAGCTTCTCTTAGCAAACTGGATTGTCCTTTCATAGTCACCAGACTTACCTTAGCAAGTGGACACTATCTAAGGAGCATTTAGAAGCCTGTGCTCCTCAAACTCTAGTGTCGTCTTTCTACCTTTTCTTATTCTCTTCTTCTAGATGATTGCCTTTCATCTGACAAGGTTTGGGGGTGATCTACTCACACAATCAGCTGGGGCCAGAAACTATGCCTTTAAGTGAAAAGTGACACACAAAGACAGTGCTTAGACTGATATTTGTATGAAGGAGCTTGGTGTCAGGGGAATTATTACTAACTATTGCCATAAATAAATGACAGCTCTCAGATGCTTTTCACACTAAAGTTTGAGCTCTAGTATACATCTCAGTCCTTTGCCGAACTGGAAAACAAGATAGGTAGTGAGCAGAGATTTTGTTCTATGTAGTCCTGTAGAGAACTGAACTCCATCTATGTAAAGCACAATTATCTGAGGCATGTGGATTCAAAGTTTCCCTGAACATCGGCACACTATAGGTAAATTGGAGAAAAACTTTTCTTTTTTTGGTGGTGGGTGGTAGTGGTGGGCAGGTCTCCCAAGCGATTCTCAGAAGACCTGGAGGCCCCACTGGAGATTTTGGCCACAGGGACTGGTAGCCTGATGCAAAGGTATTAGGTTCTGATGCTGTTTATGCTCTGCAGTGCCAGGGATTACCCAGTACAGGCTGGCGGCCTCCAGGGCTGCCCTGTGTGTCTCTGGAAACCATGTGGCACAGGGAATGAAAATTAAGCCAGGATCTTGCTGCACTGCCCTTTCTCTCGGCCCCTGGAAAGCTGCTTTAACTTCCTCCACTTCTAATCACATTGCTTGGCAAAATTCTCCACACTTCTTCAACAGGCATGAGTCCTGGGAAATTTGGTTTAGCCCTTGGCCCAAAAGAGAAAACAGGCTTGACAAGAACCTCACTATCTCTGGAAGAAACTCCAGAATAGTCTGGAAAGCTCAAAAGCTAAGCTGGAAGTTCTTGAGTTTATGGAGAGCTCATTTACATGCTGAAATTGATGGTCAGGCGTGTGTGTGTGTGTGTGTGTGTGTGTGTGTGTGTGTGTGTGTGTATGTGTGTGTATCTGTATGTGTCTGTATATGTGTGTGTGTCCACCAATATCCATTTTGAAAAGGCTGAGAGCACCTAACCTCTGCTTGACCCAGAGTGCCAGCTTCCTGTGCCCAGTAAGAAGTCTTGGCAAAAATGATGGGGCAAGCACAGGGTTTCTGTTTCTAATCTCTCTTTGCTGTCGTTCTTTCCCTCTAGTGGTCAAATTAGATATTTGGTCCAGCTCAGGGCCAGAGAATCTGTTCTGCAGGCAGGAGGAGGCAGAGAGTATGATCCCTGGCACTGCTCACATGCAGGCACTGCCCAGTGTACTTGAGCCCAGAAACCAAGTGTGGATGATCTGATCACTGCAACAATAAAACAAGGGGAATGAATAAAATATGGGTTATTAAAAATTAGAGAAAAGAGAGAGAGAGATTTGAGGCAGGCCGTTTTATTTTGTAGGCCATTCGGAATAAAGGGACCTAATTTGACTATGAAGAACCTGAGAAATGGTGACCAGAAGGTCAAAGACTCAGGCTTGACCTCTCTGAATGGGCAAAGGTCATTCAAACCTCACCAGTTTACAGAGGTGGTGGTGAAAGGAGAGAGGGATGTGGGAGGGAAGAGACTCTGGACATGCCTCTGAAGTCTTTGGAAACTGAGGAAAACTGACGTTTCACACCATTGTCTCTGTCTGCGTGGCGATGGGGCAAGAACACTGTTTTCCTCTTCCTGCTAATAGGCTCTACCTTAAAGCTGTTCCAGACGTCCAGAGCATGGCTGAGGGGTTACAGACGCCTGCATGACTTAAAAGAAAAGTTGGAAAACCGCTGGTGCAGTCTCACAAAGGAGCTTTGTGCTCCGCCTGACCCTGCCTACCAGACGGCCTTTTGTTGCCAGCAATTCCTGGCACTGGACTTCAGGAGGCCCTTGGCCCTGCTTCTCTCTTAAAGTCAGAAATACTCACAGCTGGCATTTTGTGTGTGTCCTATCACCCTCATTTCAGGGCGCACCCCCACCCAATCCCCTCTGAGTTATCAGGGAACAGGGATAGTTGTCCCAGTTAGCCCCCATCTGGAAGGTAAGCCCAGAGCGCTGGCTGTCTGGACAAGTGCGACACCAGCTGTCAGCAAAAGATGAGGTCAGACAGAGGCCATTCTGGTCTCAGGTGGAGAGGGGTCACTCAGGTGACCATACTGAGCCACAGGCCCCAAGAGTACACAAACTGTGGCTTCCTTTGTGGGACAGTGCTATAAGCATCAATGGGAGTGAGTTCTAAACACCGGCCAGGGCACCAGGGACATGTGCCACTGTCCCTTCAGGAGGTTCTGACAGGCCAGCACTGTTCAGAGACTTACTGTTAGAGACTTACTGTCTGTGGGAAGGCTGGCTGCAGGTAGGGGCAGTGCTGGCTCTGGACCTCTCTCTGGCTTTAGAGGCTGTAAAGTGTAATGATGAAGGATGCACATTCTGGAAGCAGACAGCTGCTATGTTCAAAACTGCTAAGCACTTAGTAGTGTAGTGACTTTGGGCCCATTCATCTAGAAAATGGGTTTCTTAAATGCATGCACTTATTTTTTGTGGGGTGATTGCAAGTTTAAATGAGCTAGTTCACAAAATACATTCGGCGCTAGGTAAACAGTAAAGATATAATAAATGTCATTGTCATTGGGAAAAGGGCACGCCCTCAACCAGATCCCCAGGTCCATTAGTGACTATTTCAGGGCTCTGTGGCTGATGTTAGGTTTATTCATGGTTATCCCAAAAAGGTTCTCTGATGTCTCGATCCCACAAGGCTCCCTTGATTTTAAAAGCCCTAAAATTTGTGTTCTAGAAGCTTTTTATCAAAACGATTCATCTAGATTGTGGTCATTGCCCATTGTTTTAGATAGGCTGCTGCCATACCTATGTTAGAGTAGTCCCAGTTACTAACATAGGAAACTCTCTCTTCTCTCTTTGTCTTTCTCTTTCTGTGTGTCTCTGTCTTTCTTTCTTTCTCTGTCTCTGTCTCTGACTACTCTCTCTCTCTCTCTCTCTCTCTCTCTCTCTCCCTGTCTCTCTCTCTCTCTGCCCAAACCCACCATACTCCGGCTTATTCCTGGCTCTTCACTCAGGGATGTGGGTGCTGGGGATTGAATCTAGATCAGCTGCATGTAAGACAAGGGCCAAACATGCTGTACTATTTCTCCATAATCAAATTCTTTCCTTTTTATAGATATACTCTTTTGTGTATCACTTCTCTTTCATTGTTCATTGATTTGCTCCAGTGGGCGCTAGTAATGTCTCCATTCATTGGGAATGAGGCCCATTATTTTTTACTGTTTTGGGCATATTGAATACACCACAGGTAGTTTGCCAGGCTCTGCTGTGGCTCTGGGTTCATCCCAGGGGGCCCAGTCTTTTTTCTATGTCAGGCCATCAACCATCCAGGGCCCACAGAGCAGAGCCCTGGGTGTAGACAAGCCTGTCTCCTGTCTGCCACCTGCAGATGCAGCCAGGCACCGCAGCCACACCTGCAACACTTTGAGGGGCAGAAGCTCTTTTGTGCAATTTTTTGATTTTTCTTAACAGACTCAGACTTTTTTGTATGACATTCTCCATGAAAGGAAAATATAAGGTAAGATCTTGAGAGTTTTGTGCCTTTAATGAACTCCAGTTTTTTTTAAAGCAATCTATGAAACTGAAAATATCTTATAAAGATCTGGTAATAAAAATATGATACTGGTTCAAGAAAAATAGACAAAGCAATAAATTAAAATATAGCCAAGAAATGCAGCCTAAAATATATGAGGCTTCAATAAATTATAGTAGTGACATTGCAAAGCAATGGCTAATTGATAGATTATTCAGTAAATGGTGTTGAGACAGGTGGCAAGTTAGTTGGGAAAATAAATCCAAATCCCTAAGTGTAAAAAATAAAGTAAACTATAAAATTGTAATCGCAAAAAATGAATGAAAATTTTAATGATGTTTAAACAGAGTAGACATTTCAAATATGGTATGAAACCATCCATAGGAGTTAGACAAAAAATATCATTAATTTAACCATATAAAACCTGAAACTTCCATATGGAAGAATATTATAAAAGTAGGAAATAAAACATGACTAGCTAATTCTATATAGCAAAAATACCATACACTTAAAAATAGCTAGGGAAAATATGACAAAATATGCAGAGATCCTTCAAATTTAAAAAAGACATCACCGATAGGAAAATAAGTAAAACTAATAAATAAATATTTCAAAACAGAAAAGAACCAAATACAATTATTTGAAACATGGTTTTCAAGGAAAATCAGTGGCCAATAAAAACATAAGAGGTTATTTTGTAGTTTTTAAAAGCAGAGAAGAGGATGTGTGATAACTTATGGTGCTGGGGTGATGCAGTGCATACACTGGGCCCTGGGTTCTTTTCCTAGAACCAAAAGACCCCCAAGCACTGTCACATAGATCCTTGAGTGTTTCTCAACCCCAACGTGGAAGCCTCTCAAAAACAAATAGAAAGACAGTTAAACAATATAATATTTTCATTTATTAAACTGGTAACTTCAAGAGTGTCACAATGCTCAGTGGGTTCAGATATTTTATAACATACTCTCAAACAGCTCAGAAGGATATTTAAATCAAAGTGTGAGTGAGTGTGTATGTGTATGTGTGAGTGTGTGTCTGTGTGTGTTTGTGAAATCAGGACTTCCTCTTAACTCTGGGATCAGGGGTCACTGCTGGTGGTGCTCAGGGAACCATACTCAGTGCTGGGATTGAGCCAGGTTGCAGTAAAGCAGCTATATTGAAGACAAGTGCCTTGCCTCCTGTACTATATCTCTGGCTCACATTCTATTTTTCAAAAAGATTGTTTGGGGCCTGAAATGTAGATCAATTGGTGGAGCGCATGCCTTTCACCTGCAAGTCCCTGGGTTTGATCCCTACCTCTGCATAGTGGTAATCCCTGAGCATTACTAGTAATGGCCCTCTACAACTAGAAAAAAAATTAAGTGAAGAAAATTAAATAAATTAGTGTAATAAATACCTATTATAACCCAAAATGTGCACTCTTATTGACATATAAATGCCATTTCTAATACTATATCCTGTGTATATTATATATATGTGCATACATATTTATCTTTGTACATAGAAAATGAGTACTTAATGTTCAGTATTGCTTATAACAACAAAAAACTAAATTTCCATTATTAGGGGGATGGTCAAATAAACAATGGCACTTTGATCCAATGAAATTCTGCATAGCTACTAAAGCTAATAAAATAACTATATTTTAAAGAAACTTTTACAAATATGCTAAGAAAAAAAAGCAAGTTGTAAAAATAAGTGTACATAGTAGTATAGGTGTTATCCATTAGCCAGAAGTATAGCACTCCGTGAAATCTTAGTATGTCTAAATGTCATAAAACAAGGAAGCTTATAGTGATTTTTTTTTTTGTCAAAAAGAAATTAAATTTTTTTTGGTTAGTGAAAACAGGTACTAAAGTAGGTTGAAACACTCTGTAGTGCATGGAATTAGAAACTGAGGGAAGGAAATGAAAAGATTAAGTGAGGGCAGACTTGAATGAGTTAACAATGATATATATCATATGCTGGGACATGAGACTAATTTAGTCTAAACACCTCTGACTTTATTTCTCTCTCTAGCTCTACCCAGAAAACCATTTGAAAGCTAAAAGGTTTAGAATAGAGGGTCCCTCCTCTGGTGCCACACCCTTTTCCTTTTCCTTTGAGCTTAACCACCAAGTGGCTGGAGAATGATGCATTAGGCCTCCTGCTTGCGGGTCTCTTTCCTATTTCTCTTCTACTTCTGGTACCTTCTCTGCCTGCATTGCCTCATCCAAATGCTAGCGCAGTTACTCAGAAAACTGTCTTGGGCACACTAGACTTTTAGGGCTCATCTCTGAATGTAAAAGCACCCCTTCTCTTCTGGAGGTTTTATTACTTGTTGGAATACAGTTGTCAAGCTTCCTTCACTGTAGTTGTGTAATCAGTATCTTGACTTGATAACAGAGATGCATATGCATATTTCAAAGCAAAATTGACCAAAATTAACCCAGCAATTTTAGTCATTTAGATTCTGGCAACTTTAATCTCAATTAGGCTCCTGACTCCTTGAAAGTATGTTGCCTGTGGATAGTGAAACTGGTAGCAGTTTAGGTCTCTAATTGGCCTGGTGAGTCACATGATGTCTGTTACAGAATGACTTTTGTTAATGGACAAAGAAATCAGAGTGTTGACCACCTTTTATCCTGTTACAGCAATGGGTGTATTCTATAAGTACACCAGTGACAATATTGTGTGAATGTCCTTCTTGAATACTGTGTTTATCTTCAAAGATGAGGGAAGGAGTTGAGAATCTGAATGATCAAGACCTGAAATTTGAAAACATCTGTGGGGAAGGAATCAATATTTCATCTGTGTTAATACCCTAGTTATCTTTCTTTAATTATCCTGGGGTAAAGTACAATGGAAACAATGCTAATTTTTAAAATCTCATTCAAGTCTCCAAACAGCCTCACCAGAAACTTGGTGTTATTTTTCTAAATGGATTTTTCATATCCCTTTGGGAAGCAAAGGTCTGTGAGCATCCTTCTCTAGTATCTCTGTCCAAGCATGAATTCCAACACTTGACTGGTAGGTAGAAGATAAGTCTTCTGGGGCTGGAGATATAGTAGTACAGCAGGGAGAATGCTTGCCTTTCATGCATCCGACCAGGGTTTGATCTTCAGCATCATATATAGTCCCCATGCACCTTCAGGAGTAATTCCTGAGTGCAGAGTCAGGAATTACTCCTGTCAGAGAAACCCCTGACCATTGCCAGGTGTGACCCAAAACCGATTACTAAAACTTCTGCGATAGTTTCGTGTAGTCCCACATGTTATCTTTGCTTCCAGTTGCTTTGTTAGGGGTGTTTTATCCTTGAAGATACCTTTAGTCTCAATGTTGTGGAGGACTTTTCCTATGTCTTCTTCAATGTACTTTATAGATTCAGGTCTGATATTGAGATTTTTAATCCTTTTTGATCTGACTTGTGCATGGCATTAGACAAAGGTTTAAGTTCATTTTATTACACTTAGCTGCCCAGTTTTCCCAGCACCACTTGTTGAAGAGGCTTTCCTTGCTCCACTTCACATTTTTGCTCCTTTATCAAAGATTAAATGATCATATATTTGAGGATGTGTGTCAGGATACTCAACTCTATTCCATAGGACCCCAGTTTTGCTTTTACTCCAATACCATGTTTGGAGTAAAACAAACATTACTATTAGTACTCCAATACCAATAGTAATGTTTTAATTACTACTGCTCTGTAGTACAGTTTGAAGTTGGGAAAGGTGATGCCTCCCATCTTATTTTTCCCTAGGATTGTTTTGGCTATTTGTGGGGGTTTCTTGTTCCATATGAATTTCAATTTCAATTTGATGTACCAACCGTGCAGTGCATCAAATTAGTAGAAATAAACCAAGTTCCAGAAATTCAGATGGTCTATGAAATAACAGAAATAGATGAGATTAGCCCAAAAACATAAACCCCAACCTAAACCCTAAACCTCCATCCTGGACCATTTTATGAACCCCACTGCCCTCTTCCAGTACTCAATGGACCTGAAGACCTGTCCTGTTACAAATGGCTCTATCCACTGAGAAGGAAAAAAGGAAGGAGACGAGAATGCTTCTACCTAACAGCACACTGGGCCCCTTGGGATAAATCCAGAGCCATGGCAAAGCCTGGCAAACTACCCGTGGTCTATTCGATATGCCCAAAACAGTAACAATAATGGACCTCATTCCCAACGAATGGAGATGTTACTGGTGCCTGCTCGAGCAAATTGATGAACAACTGGAAGAAAAGTGACACAAGTGATGAATTTCAAGAGTCTTTGGTCAATTTCTTTGAAAATGTCATGGGTATCCTTATAGGTACTGCACTGAATCTATATAATGCTTCAGGGATTACTGCCATTTTCACAATGTTGATTCTTCCAATCAATGAGCAGGGAATGTGTTTCCATTTACTTGTGTCCTTTTGTATTTCCTTTTTTTTTTTGCTTTTTGGGTCACACCCAGCAATGCTCAGGGGTTACTCCTGGCTCTGCACTCAGGAATTACACCTGGCAGTGCTCAGAGGACCATATGGGATGCCGGGATCGAATCCGAAGTTGGCTGCATGCAAGACAAACAAACGCCCCTACCTACTGGATTATCGCTCTGGCTCCTTTTTGTATTTCTTGAAGCAGCATTTTGTAGTTTTCTTTGTACAGGTCCTTATGTCTTTGGTTAAGCTATAAACTTATGGGACTAAATGAAACTAAAAGCTTCAGCACCACAAAAGAAATATTGACCAAGATACAAAGACAACCCACAGAGTGGGAAAGAATATTCACCCATGTCCATCTGATAAGGGGTTAATATCAATGATATATCAGGCACTGGTAGAACTTTAAGAAGAAGAAAACAGCGAGCCCCATCAAAACATGGGGAGAAGAAATAAACAGAAACTTCCAAAAAGAAGAAATTTGAAAGGCCAAAAAGCATATAAAAAGTTCATCATCACTAATCATCAGTGAATTCATTTACAGGATATAAAAAAAGTCTGACACTAATATCCAAGACCAGTAAAAACATAGCATATATGTGGGAGTCAGAGGTTAGGTAAGACAGAGAAAAGAAGAGACCAGTGTTAATAATTGTTGGAAGAGACCAGTGCTAATAATTGTTGGAAATGGTAATACCAGCCTAGAACAGGACATTGAATGTAGGCAAAGGGATATGTACAATAACCCCTAAATGCATGTATTGCAAGCCACAATGTGTAAGAGAAGGGAATCAGGGGACAATGGTGGTGGAAGATGAATGCTCTGGGTTTCTAGCACCCATGTGGTTTTAGTCACTGTATGACTAAAACCTAATTATGAACAGTTTTGTAATTGTTTATCTCACGGTGGTATAATAAAAGCAAAAGAAAAAACACTTCTGTGATAGGAGATAGTGTGATATTTTCTTCTCTAGATTTTGATAAATTGACTTATTTCTTTATCTTTCATTTTCCTCTTTTGAAAAGATTGTTTGCGGGGCCGGAGCGATAGTCCAGCCGGTAGGGTGTTTGCCTATGCAGGCCGGCCTGTGCCGGCCGGGGTTCGATCCCGGCATCCCATATGGGCCCCTCGAGCACCACCAGGAGTGATTCCTGAGAGCAGAGCGAGGGAGAAAGCCCTGAGCATTGCCAGGTATGACAAAAAAAATGTTTTGCAATGGAAATGGTGGGAAGAGGGGCAAAATAGAAAAAAAATGGTCACTGGGATAGATGGGCATTTTGGAGGCAGTGGTTATCTTTAGAAACCTCTGGACTAGAAGCTCCTCTGGCTCCAGGCTCAACAGAATATCATCAATTTGGGCCCATACCCTAGGGTTCCTACTATAGTAAGGGAATTGAGGGGCAGGGATCAATAGTAGGTTTACCCACTCTCTTCCTGTTTTTACCAGGGATTTACTAGAATCCATGCTATTATAATGGAATTCCTGTGAATCTGTGTATTTTAAAATAAATGATGGCAATGGGGGCATAGAAATGTTGTTTCCTAGGCTGAAAAGGAAAGAAACCAAGTTAAGGCTGCTCAGTATGGAATTTGGAGTCATTTTTCTTTTCTTTGATGATATGACAGTGGACAATACATGTCAGCCTTCTGATGAGATAAAGGCAATAATTTGAGATTACTGCTAGGAAGAGAAGGTGCAGCAATGAGTCTATAGGAGAAACTGAGTGATAGACAAAACAATGAGCTCCCATTTACAAAGTGATGTGGTACTATTATTCAATGGAAATGAATGTTCGAAGGTGACAATTGAAGCACAAACTCTTATATAATGACTTTGTATTATGGCCTTAATAATAAACATTGTCATATTTCCTGCTCAATTGAGTGTTTTCTCTACCAAGATGATCCTGGTTAGAAAGTGGACAAAATTGGTATTTCTTTTTCCCCTAGGACTGGTAGAAGGTAAAACAAAAAAGTATGTGAACAAATTAGGCCTGGAGATAAGGATTTGTTTCCTAAAGCTATTCTAACTTTTTAGAAGGGAGGTGGGTATAGGTTGAAGGTTGGGAAGGGGTCTTGTTATATGGAGACAAGAGAACAAGAGAATAGTAAATCCCAGTGCAGCTTCCTCTTAATTGTGTGCTTTGTCTTTGGCCTTGAAGGGCAGATTCTCGGAATTGGTCCAGTGTGATGCGTCCTCAGTCATAAAGATTTAATTACAATTCTTCCTTGACCAGGATTGTCAAGAAGTGTGTAGTGTGAGGTCCAGTTAGTATTTACTGGGATTCTCTGTCATCAGTCCTGATTTTCTCCCCAACCTGACCACCTTCATTTAAGCCCCCTCTCTTCCCCCACCCATTAAAAAGGATGACCAGTTTTGAATTACGGTAATAGCGGCACTCTTGGTTTAGGACTAACCTCCCTGAAATTTTCAGGACCACTAATTTGTGGTTACTCCAGTGCTAGGATGAACCTGGCGCTCTGGCCTTTAGACTGGCAATGCAGTAAAAGTTTAAAGCGAAGACTGCCTCAGAGCCCAAAGAAGAGAGAGGAGATTGAAACCTAAAGGTTATCCTGAAATGCACTTTACTGTTATCTATGAGAACAAATGAGTTAAAAAAATTTCAAATACCAGAATACCCTACAGGGAGGAGATATAACTATTAAAGGGCTGTTATAGCTGCAATAAATGTAGGAACAATAAAAATAAATTGATGAAGTAAATGTCAGCGCTGTTCCCTGAGCTGCCCCCACACCTTTGTCCAAAAGTAGAACATCTCCAATTACAGAGGGTGGAAACAGTCTTCAATGACAATATGACAAGGACAGAACACAGAACGCTGGCACAGAGAACACAATTATGCACAGCCATGAAAAATTGTATCATAGCACAATGCATGGGAGAAATCAATTAATGATGCAGGGCTTCCACTGCTGTCTAATAATCCCAGAAAAGAAAGGAGGGGTAAGTCCCCCATATACCCAGTGCATCAAAGAGGTGACCCTTAAGTGGAAGTCTACATAATACCAGAGGTCAGTCCTCAGAGTTTATAGCATCTGAAATTCTCTTTTTTTTCCTCATCTTTTCCCCTTAAAAAAATTCTAACAGTCTTAAGGAGGCATTTAAGTAAAAGTCACTTCTCCTCTAGTTAAATAGCCTTGCAAAGAGAGAGTTCTTTGGCTGAAAGGGCAGGGATGAGCAAAAGTGCGAGCCTGCCGTCGCAAGCCCACCAGCTGAAAGGAAAAAGGCAAAAGTTAGGCATAAACACGGTGGAAGGTAGAAGGTGATTTATCTTGTGCAATTTACAACAGGTGCTAAACATTACGAAAACCAGAGCTATTAAGCAATCAAATTAAGCTATAATTATAACTGAAGAAAACTGTACAGGAATTCCTAATTAATTCAAATCTGAACATGTCCAAGAGGAATGCTCCAGCAACCCCACTTCTGAATAAAACAAAACAAAAATAACCCTTGGATAATGCCTTCAGATTGCACAGGAAATTAAGAAATACTTCTAAACCAGAATATTCCAGGCATTCCTTATTAAATGGTGAGAGAAAGTCTCTGCAGTGCCTGAGCACTTGGCTTTTCAGGTACACACTGGAGAAAGTGTATAGTTTGGGACCCTTAACTCACCAGGATTGGAGACAGAGTGTACCAGGGGATTCCACCGTACTTCAAAGAGCCTGCAGGGTTAGCTCATTCTGTCCTTTGAAGGCTTCTCCCAGGGCATGTGAGCTTTTTAAAGAGCTCTCTCACTCCCTCCTCCCTTTGTGTATGTGTGTGTGTGTGTGTGTGTGTGTGTGTGTGTGTGTGTGTCTTTTGGACCACTTCCATTTTCTTTGCAGCCACTCCTCCAATCCTCAATCCCTGTCTTTCCACCTGACTTGAGCTGAGAGCTTTTCTTCCACTCCAGGGAGTCCTGACTTGTCAGAGGACCCAGGAAGGGTTTTCTGTTGAATATACCCCAACCAGGCAAGTTTTGTCCTATTAATCCACAGATGTTATGGAGGAAGGGTATGTTTAGATATTTGAATAAGATTTCTAACCCAAGGACTGAACTGTTTAATTAGTGAACCTTTTTTCCTAACTCATGATGCTTTAATTTTAACAATTAAATTAACAATTAAATTCAAGGACAGGAACAACAAAAACAGCACCCATGACAGCTAACATTTATCAAAAGCATATTATGTGTCTGGTATTGTGCTGAATTCTTTACTTGGATTATCTCAATTAATTCTCTCCACTACTCTATGAAGTAGGCGCTCTTATAATACCCATTTTATAGGAGCATCAGGCCCCACTGTCGGTGTTAAATTGGTTGTAAAACACAGACCCTTTTCTTTTTATTCATGTGGTGTTCTTACATTTCTAAATCACTTAATATAAATGGCTTTTGCTTTTCACTCTCTCAGGTTAAAGTGATAGGGAGTGTGGGTGGACAAGAGTGATTATCCCAGGATGCATTTGCCTCCTGGACTAAGTGTGGATGACCCCTGTCCTCCACACAGTTTTGCCCGCCATTCGAATATTCACTTTTGAATATACCCTTGACTTTTGCTTTGACTTTGCTTCTATTCATGGTACAGAGTACTCAGGTGCAAGAAATAGTATAAAAGTAATTTGAATTTATCCATACTGTTAAATCTGTAGCACTATTAATAATTGTTGGGTTTTTGTTCCTATAACAATCCTCAAATTGACCATTGACAGGATAGATAAGGGCTGTGTATGTATTTTCTTTACGTGGTCTGATCACTTCAGGTCTTCTTCCTAGGGCATATACCCCCACTCTTTGATTCAATGGGCAAGCTCTAGTTTGCCCTAATTAGCTGTAATTGGAAGCTGTTATAATCATAGTATGATGAAGATATTGTCATTCCCATAGAAAGATGAAGAAAACAAGAGTTAGAGTGTAGAAATTTGACCTCGGAGACATTGCCATTGATGCGGGAGGTGCAGACCATTCCACTGATACATGCATGCAGGTAACTGCACACACAATTTCCTGTCTGTCTCTACAAAATGTAGTTCTGTAGAGAAATGTTTCTTACCTCAGGGAATCTGTCACCCCTTAGGATATTCCAAGGAGACACAGGTGGAAATTTCATAAATGAGTGTCCATGGTTCAGACTAGGGGGTAGGTAACTAGTAGGACATGGAGACCACATGAAGGGAGTAAGTTTGGAAGAGAGCCATGGTCAGAAAACGGTTGACAAACACTGCTTGTGGGAGACACCCACAGTCACACTCCTATCCTTTCCTTTTGCTTTTAAGAAGCATTGACCAAACATGAGGGGGGCAAAGAAACTGCTGAGAGGTTTGGGCTAAACAGAAAAGGTTTCCTATAGGTAATAGGAATTGAAACTCTCTAGTCTTAGAGACACCAAAAGGGCTGCTTAGGGATTAACTGATTTAGCACAGAGCTTGGCACACTATAACCTCAAGAGAAAGTGAACAATGTTATTACACATAGGGAATGTGAAGGCAATTTTTATAATGGACATTTATATTAGCTTGGAAAAAGCTAAAAATGCATACCACTAACAAGGTAAGCAATAAACCTTAACACTCCTTAGGCAGGTGCTATACCCTGAGATTCCAACCTGATGAGATTGGATTGGTTTATTATTCAGTTACTGTCCAGGCCATGACAGAAATCCAGTCACTTGCCTGAGGTCTTACATTTCCTATAAGAGAACCAATATTCTCACTCAGATAAGTAGACCCAGGTCCTATGTAGTGAGCTGCATAGCCCCTTTTCTATATGTCCATTACACAAAAAGGGCTTTAAAAGGCAAAAAAGTGAAAAGCAATAATAAATAACGTTGACCTAGTCTGGGGTAGCTAAGAAGAGATGCCTTGACCCACCTAACGGAGGAAGTGTATTTTTTTCAACTGGACTGTGGTGACTAATGAGTGGAATTGGGAAGATAGTGAATAAGGAGGAGATGGGAGTTGTCAAGTCTCATAAATAATCTGAGCAGAGAGGGGTCTATAGGGTGGTGACCATTGGTTTCATTTGACCTCCCTAACCTTCAAAGATTTTGCCTGGTTTAGCTTTTATTATTAAATAATCACCAGACCTCCAAACTGTGATTTGATTTTATCTGCCTAGTTCTGGTTTTTTTTTTTTTGGGGCGGTGGCTATGGGATAACAGTATTTCCCTTGATTTTCTTTTTTTCTACATCCCTTTGTGACAGCAGAGAACAGCTTCAACTTAGAGTAGTCAAAGGCACATGGGGAAGCAAGTCAGCAGGGACGGCAGGAGGGAAATGTCCTGGTGTGGGGTAGGGTGCAGATTTCAGAGAGTCTTTCCCCTCAGCAGCTGTCACACCCTCCCTCCTGCTTTTTCTGCCCAGTTACGCCTATCTGTTCAGAGCAGGTGGGGTGAGGGCTGATCTTGAGGAAGTTGGGGAGAGGAAAATCCTGGTTGCCAGTGGAGGTACAAAAACTTACCGGTGCTGCTTTACATCCTTTCTAGAAACAGGAAGTGAAGAAATTAGAAAGAAAGAAATACAAATAGATTTAACCAACACATTCCAAGTTTATATCAAATTTGGGTTGTGGCAGTACAACTGGTTCAGGGATGGTGGGGTGTGGAGGTTGTGGACCAAATAGCTGCTGTCATTGTCTGGGGCAGTGCTAGTGAGCAGATACTCCTTGCCAGGCATCTTAATGGAAGAGGGCACCCGATGAGTGGTAGATTGGAATTGGACCCTTTGCAGCCTGGCTACAGAGACCACACTCAAAACCAGACCATAGAACACCTGCCCTCTTTGCTTGCAGGAAGAAAAGATTCTACTTGTTTATGACTTACTGGTTGGAGATCAGATGACGTGGTTGGCTTTGATGAATTTGGAGGCTTCCTGGTGTCAGCTTTGTTTGTGTTGGGCAGACAGGCAGCTCCAGAGGGCAGGTCTGGAGACTGATTAAATTGCTCTGTCAAAGCTCCAGAACTTGGACTTCTGTGTAGCTGCCTTTGGTTAAGATGGTTATAAGAGCTAAAATGATAGTACGTCACAAAGAAAACTACAAGACATTGCTCCAAGAGATAAAAGAGGACACAAGGAAATGGAAACATATTCCCTGCTCATGGATGGGGAGAATCAACATTGTCAAAATAGTAATACTCCCTAGAGCTCTAAACAGATTCAATGCAGTCCCTATAAGGATACCCATGACATTCTTCAAAGAAATTGACCAAACAATCCTGAAATTTGTGTGGAACAATAAACCCCCCAAGGATAGCTAAAGCAATACTTGGGAAAAAGAAAGATGGGAGGCATCACCTTTCCCAACTTCAAACTGTACTACAAGGCAGTAGTAATTAAAACAGCATGGTATTGGAATAAAAACAGACCTGTGGACCTATGGAATAGAATTGAGTATCCTGACACCAAACCTCAAACACATGATCATTTAATCTTTGATAAAGGTGCAACGGAGTCTAAAATGGAGTAAGGAAAGCTTCTTCAACAAGTGGTGTTGGGAAAACTGGGCAGCGGCATGTAAAAAAATGAATTTGGACCTGTGTCTAACACCATGCACAAAAATCAGATCAAAATGGATTAAAGATCTCAATATCAGACTTGAATCCGTAAAGTACACTGAAGAAAATATAGGAAAAGCCCTCCACGACATTGAAGCCAAAGGCAACTTCAAAGGTGAAACATCACTAACAAAACAACTAGAAGAAAAGATAAACATATGGGACTACATGAAACTAAAAAGCTTCTGCACCTCAAAAGAAACAGTGACTAAGATACAAAAGCAGTCCACAGAATGGGAAAGAATATTCACCCAATACCCATCTGATAAGGGGGTAATATCCAGGATATATCAGGCACTGGTAGAACTTTACAAGAAGAAAACAAACAACCCCATCAAAAAAATGGGGACAAGAAATGAACAGAAACTTCAGCAAGGAAGAAATTCGAATGGCCAAAAAACATATGAAAAAATGCTCATCATCACTAATCATCAGAGAGATGCAAATCAAAACAACAATGAGATACCACTTTACACCACAGAGACTGGCACATATTCAAAAGAGCAAGAACAACAAGTGCTGGCGTGGATGTGGGGAAAAGGGGACACTCATCCATTGTTGGTGGGAAACCCGGCTGGTACAGCCTTTCTGGAAAACAATATGGACATTCCTCCAAAGACTAGAAATTGAACTCCCATTTGACCCAGCCATACCACTCCTGGGAATCTACTCTGGGAAACCAAAAATACGCAGCGGAAACACCATCCCTACTTTTATGTTCATAGCAGCATTATTCACAATAGCCAGAATCTGAAAGCAACCAGAGTGCCCTAAAATCGATGACTGGATAAAGAAGCTTTGGTACATCTACACAATGGAATACTATGCAGCTGTTAGGAAAAATGAAGTTTTAAAATTTGCCTATAAATGGATGGACATGGAGAAGATTATGTTGAGCGAAATTAGCCAGAAGGAGAGAGACAGATACAGAATGACTGCATTTATCTGCATAACATAAGTATATATGTACATATTAAGATACCAATATCCAAGGTCAAGTGAAACATATATCAGGAGGTCTTGTCAAAGGTGGAAATTATCACAAACGTGTGGGAGTCAGAGGCTAGGTAAGACAGAAAATGGAACAATGTGCTAACAATTGTCGAGGGTACTAATGCCAACCTAGAACTGAGTATTAAATAGAGGCAAAAAGATACACATGACAACCCTTTAATGTATGTTCTGTAATCCATAGTCTGGACCGGAAAGGAAAAGAGAAAGAGAGAGAAATGGAAAGAAATAAAGAACCTGCCATGGAGGAGGGTTGGGGGAGGGGGGAGGGAACCGGGGACATTGGTGGTGGGAGATGGGCACTGGTTGAGGGATGGGTGCTGGAACACTGTATGACCAAAACCCAAACATGAACTTTTTTAATTGTATATCTTTGTAATTGTAAGAATAAAAAAATAAAAAAATAAAATGATAATCCGTCAGGTAGTATGCTTGCTTTGCATGTGGCCAACCCGAGTTTGATCCCTGCACCTCACATGGTCCTCCAAGACTCACCAGGAGTGATCTTTGAGCACAAAGCCAGGAGTCATCCCTAAGCATCATTGAATGTTGCCAATAACCAAACAGAATTGGTCAGATGTAGCCATTTATACATTCCCCAGCTTTGATTGAGAACCACCTTTTCATTACTAGCAAGCTCTGCCCTGCCCATCAGGCTTTTATGCACTAACTTTAACATCCATCAATGTCTTCTGATGTCAGAGTTACTATAGTGTATTTGCTTAATGGTGATTTTCTATTTTTATCACTTCTTCCACATTCATTAATTGAAATTCTGCTGTAAGAAAGAGATTTCCCTTGGGTCTAGAGTGAAAGTAAAGAAGATAATGCTGGTGTTTGCCTTACATGTGACCTACTCAAATTTGATCCCTGACATTCAATATGGTTGCCAGAACACTGCCAGGAGTGATTCCTGTGTGCATAGCCAGGAATAACTCTGAACATTGCAGGGTATGCTCCCCCCAAAATAAACAAACAAACAAAAAAAAGAGGTTCTTGATTTTCCTTCTCATACATGTCTTTATTTATCTAATTATTTGTACCAGCATGATGCCATGGATATTTGTTATATTAAATCCATAGGTGACCTTTAAATTTTACTGTCATGATGGTGCCTTCAGCCTTGCATCATTTTTTGTAATGATTTTTGTAATGATCACTGTAATTTTTTTGTAATGATCATTACAATGTCTCCCTTCCTTTCAACCCATTCTCTGTATGACTATGTGTGTTTGTACAGTGTCTACCTGATCAGTCACGACTCTCTGCCTATTCTCTTTGGCCCATAAGCTCCTTTGAATGGCTTGGTAGCACAAAGTTAAATATATCACTGTTGTAATATTTGTTGAATATTACTTCCTAAATATTATTTCCTAAATATTCTGCTGCCAATGCAGCAGAAGCCGGGAAAAGCATTTGCAACACCTGCCTGTCCTTCGCCAACTAAAGACCAAGATGACTGCCCTCTGATGTCCTAATGGATCTCTCACATCGTCCAGAAAGGCAACAGAGAAGATTATTTATGACTTCATGTCCACTTGCCCACATACCAAGTTCCACAGGATGGGTATGTCATTTTCAATGTTCTCCCTTCTGAAATCCGACATGCCATTTCATTGGTAAAGAAGCGAACAGCACCTAGCCCAGACCTAGACACCTGAAGAATCTGCCATCAGTACTCATCACTACATTGGCTCAGCTCTTTACACGCTACCTGTCTGAATGCAAGTTTCCCTCCCAATGGAGGGAGCGGTTACACTGTTCAAGAACGGGAGACATCCATGACATTGGCAACTATCTCCCCATCTGCCTGTTATCCATCACCTACAAGCTGTTCACTCGAGTCATCCTGAACAGGATAGGCAGAACATTAGATGAAGGGTAACCATGCGAGCAAGCTGGCTTCCGAAAAGGATTCAGCACAATCGACCATATCCACATGGTAACCAAGCACATTGAGGTTTGTAGGGAGTTCAAGATGCTGCTCTGTCTAACATTCATTGATTTAAAGAAAGCCTTTGATTCTGTGGAGACTGAAGCAGTCATCAAAGCCCTAGTCAAACAGGGGCGTTCAAACGCAATACATCAAGATCCTTCGTGAGCTGTATTACGGATTCATCACCAGGATCTCACCATTCTGTAAGGAAGTGATCATTGATGTCAAAAGAGGGGTTCGGCAGGGTGATACCATTTCACCAAAACTCTTCAGCACCACCCTTGAGAATGTCTTGCGACAATTAGAATGGGAAGGAATGGGAGTGAAGATAGATGGTTGGCAACTACACCACCTCTGCTTTGCTGCTGACATTGTTTTAATAATATCAAACATTAGCCAAGTGGCACATATGCTAGATGATTTCGACCAAGAATATGGAAAGGTAGGTCTACAGCTAAATCTCACAAAAACAATGTTCATAAAAAACAAACTAGTTCCAGATGCCCCATTCACTCTCAATGGAACAGACATCTCTGAATGCAGCAATTATATGTACCAGGTCAAGAACTCAACATGACAAACGACCTAGCACCTGAACTGCGCAGGAGGAAGAGAGCGGTGTGGAATGCATTCAAGAGCATTGAGAAATATCTAAAAGGACAAAGAACCTCCGGCTCCAGGCACATCTCTTTGACTCCACTGTTCTCCCTGCATTAATATATGCCTCTGAGACCTGGGTCCTATGAAAGCAGGACGAGAACACTATTTGGGTCTCCAAAGAGGAATCAAAAGAGATATACTTGGAATATCACGCCTCACTCAAAGTGAGAGAGAAGGAATCCAGAGTTCTGACTTCCATTAAAGATTGAGAGAGTCAGGGACACTGTTTCATTTGCCAAGGTGTCGAAAATCAGATGGGCTGGACATGTAATGTGACTTGGAGACTACCGCTGGACTAGAGCTATTACTGACTGGTCCCACAGAACATCAAAAGATCACGTGGCTGCCCATTTACAAGATGGTCAGACTTTGTCAAGACCCTGAATGGATGGACAAATTCAAATATTACTGGTGCCCGCTTGAACAAATTGATTAATAACAGGATGTCAAGTGATCAAGTTATTTCCTAAATGCTTTATATGCATGTTCTCACTGATTTCTCAAAATTTTGGGTGGATTAAATAGTATTACCCTCGTCATCAGCAAAAGCAATAGCAACATTCCAGTGGTGGAGATGAAGGAACTAGGGGCCTAGAAGGATTGGACAGCTATCCCAGGTTTGTTGAACTGTTAAATATTGAGCTCATGTTCTTAGCCACCAGACTTTACCACCTGCTAAATAGACCCTTAATGATCTGACCTTGGCTACTTCTCCAGCCATATTTTTCTTCATCCCTGGCACTCATCGCACTTTCCATAAATTCTGCTACCACCAGAAGTAGAATTTCTCACCCCATCATGTTGAGAGTCCAGATGACGTTTTGGCTGAAGTGGTGGTAGGGACATTGGTAGCAGCAGAAGGAATAGTTTTCTAAGAAGTTTAATTGTATAAATAATGGCCAATTCTTCTATGACTGTCCACGATTCTGCTTGTTCAGTATATAGTCAGATAAATTCTCAGAGTCCTTGTGAATTTCTTCTTGAGCTGCTCACACCATGACTACCCTTTATGCCCTCATTATTTTTCCCATTTCTTCCTTGCCATTCATGGTAAGTAAACCTCCTCTGTAAAGTTCTTCCTTAACATTCAATCTGCAATGATTTATTTCTCATCAAATTTCTTTATTTAGCTCACAGAGCATGTTGGTTTTGCTATATCTTTATAGTACATGGGGTTTAAGAACTTGTGTGGCCTAAGATCGAGGATTATTAACTTGCCATGTACTTTCATTGCCTAGATTCTTATCTTTGGCATAGTGTATGCTCAGCTGGAGGATTCATTGATAATATCAATTCATACATATAAGACACACTATTTTAGTGGGTGGACCAAAGAGAGGACAGATGCATCTGAGCCCCACTGTGCGTGCATTTACCCAGGTAGGGGAGAACTTCTAAGCAAGAGAAGAAAACAAGTAAGAAGCTACTTTTTTATTATACCACCATAAGATGCACAATTACCAGGTGTTCATGTTTGAGTTCTGGTTCTACATTGTTCCAACACTCATCCCTCCACCGTGCCCATCTCCCATCACCAATGTCCCTGCTTCCTTCTCCCTTCCCCCAGCCTGTCTACATGGTAGGTTCTTTTTGTCCTTTCTCGCTTTCTTTCTCTCTCCTTTCTCTCTCTCCTCTAGCTTCCCTTTCTTAGAAATTGTGGATTTTAATCTATTCTAGCACATCATTGGTTCCACTAGTTTGATGTACTGTGCAGCTTCAAGTGGATGTGCGACTCGGGGGAGAGCTGGCTGGCAGCTCTCCCCCTGTCTGAGTCTCTGATGTCTGATCGCCTTGAGGTAGTTGGTGGGTGGTGCCACAGGGCCTCGGGAAGAGTCAGAGAGGGGAAGGGCGGTCCCAGCTCCATCTCGTGAATGCCTGGTGACTTCCGCCTCCAAAAGCTGCCTACCTGGGCTTGAACTTGGCTGATCTACTAAGCTGGTCTTGATCAGTGTCTCACTTTGGTGGGTTTTGATTAGCAGTGATGTCTGGACCGTGTTAATGGTGACTATTTTGGTGAACAAGTCTTATCTGGCTGCTTCCGAGGCCCTACAAAGGTGATGGGCCCACTCCCAAAATCCATCTTGCCTTCTGGGGGCCTCATGGTCAGCTGAGCTAGGGGGAGCCGGCTGGCAATTCTCCTCCCCACCCCCTCGTCTGGGTCTCTGATGGATGATCCAAGAAGCTACTTTTAAGGTGCTTTGTGGCCTGCAAACCTTTGTCATGATACATCCTTTTATTGTCATCATTGTATTATTTTTGTACATGTCCTCAAGGACAACCTGTCCTGCCCTGTGTGTGAGATCAGGCCCACTCTCAGATCAGCATTTGCTGCAGAGTTCCATGTGAGCTGTGCCCAGCTCTCCCAGGAAACTGCCCTATATGCTCTGATTCTTTGTATTACCTACCTATAGCTGGTCATTTAGCTCTGAAAAACAGCACTCTATGTTACTGAGTGGCTATCTGGAGCCCGATTTCATTTAGGGGTGCAGTTACCTCTCTGGGCAACATTTCCAGTTTTTCAGTGGGTATTTTATGATAAATTTGCAGTGGGTATTTTATCAGAATTGAGAAGTTCATAAAATTAATAGATTTTAAAAAGTAGAATGATAAAGGTAGAAATTCACAAAAAGTTAAGTTCATGTTCTTTCCCCCTGCCAAAGTTAAAACAATTTTTGATGGGTAATTCCTGCTCAAAATGGCCATCTACAGAGTGAACCCAAACCTCTTGCTGCACAGCTGATTCAGCCTTCATTTCCCTGCTCAGACAGAGGTGAAGGAGCTGTTTGAAATTCTCAACTGGATTGCCCTTTCCACAGAGACTCCTTTTCCAGAGGAGAAGGAGAAGGCCCACAGAGAATGCTCTGTGTGCAGGGCGGGCGATAGCCCAGCGGGTAGGGCGTTTGCCTTGCATGCGGCCGGCCTGTGCCGCCTGGGTTCGATCCCGGCATCCCATATGGTCCCCGAGCACCGCCAGGAGTAATTCCTGAGTGCAGAGCCAGGAGTAACCCCTGAGCATCGCTGGTGTGACCAAAAAAAAAAGCAAAAAAAAAAAAAGAATGCTCTTTGTGCAGAGAACATCATGGGCAGACCTTTCCCTGAAAAATCACAGGCTGGAAGGATGGAGTACAGACCAGTGGGCAGGGAGCTTTGTGTGGTCTGGAGGGATGTGCAGGGACACTACTTTATGCCTCTCTCTGCTGCTGTTGCTGAAGTCTCTATGGAGATCCTCAATGCTCAATGCAAGGAGAGAGAGGAGATATGGGGTCAAGGATCCAGAGAAGGGGAAATGAAAATTAGCAAATTTTGTTTAACTCTCATCTTTGTTTCAAGGATTGTTTGAGAATAGTGCCAGTGGTGCTCAGGAAAAGAAAGCCTCGCCTCTCTGAAGAAGGGCTAGCCCTTACCAATGAGTTACATGCTTATTGATATCTAACTTTAGTACCCCTCAAATTAAAAGCATCCCACTGTGTCCTTACCTCCACCCTATTGTTCAATCTGGCTGGGTCTGAGAAGAATAACTCAGTGACTTAGAATGCCTGTTTTGCAAGCAAATGGTAATGAGTTCAATCCCCCATGCTGCCACATGCACTCAGGGCAATCCTGACAGCTCTGCTTTCTGTGAGCCCTGGTCCCATCAGCAATTTCTGGCTGTATTAGTGTAGTGTGCAAAAGTAAGCGATTGAATAGTGCAACCTGCTAGCATACACAGGGCTAAAAAGGAAAAAATATGTGAAAGGTCTGCAGACCTGGAAGTCCAACCTTTTAGTCAACATGTGAATGAGCACTGCAGTGAGCTTGTGCAGCATTACAACAAAAACACAAATGATTGAAAATAACCCTAGTGAGGACATGTAAAAGCATTGAAGTAAAGGAGTGATAAACCACGCTGAGCACCATGATCAAGTGTATGGGCACCACTACACTAGGTGGGACCTTGCTGAGTTCCATGATTAAACATGTGAGCACCACAGCCAGGCATATGTGTGACTCCTGACCATTGCAACATCAACAAGAAAGAGAAGAAATAAGAGAGAAGAAATAAAAAAATATAGTCATTTGTTTTATTTCAACAAGTTTTAGTAAAATCTAACACATCAGATCCATGATTTCATTGTGATTTCATGAGATTTTTTTTCACAAATTGGTTGAAAGAAAAATATTTAACAAATAATACCATAAATACACACATATATACAAAAATTGAAAAGTACCAAGACATCTAATATAGAGGTATTAGCAAGTTTCTGGCATGTGGTAATGCTAGCTATTGTTTTGTTGTTCTTATTGTACCATTTTCCAACCATGTTTTTCCCCCCACTGTTTTTCTTGGGTTATCACCCATGTTTCACCCTTTAAACATATTCTTGTAGAGTCATTACTATAGGGTAGGGTGCTTGCCTTGCATGTGGTCAATTTGGGGTTTGATTCTTGGTATTGCATGTGGTTCCCTGAGCACCTCCAGGAGTAATCCTTGAGCACAGAACCAGGAGCAAGACTCCAGAATGTCCAGGTGGGACCCTTAAACTGATGATGAAACAAACAAATAATAAATAAATAAACATGTGTTCATTCACACTCAATCTATGTGAAATGTGAATAAACACATATAGTGTCTGTGTATTGTTTATCTCTCTAACATTTTTCTTCTATTATCTGCCTATCACCTACTTTCTATCAGTCAAAAACCTATTTGTTTATCAATCAACATACACATTTTTTATAAATTTTCAGGGGAGGAGAGATGAGAACAGTATGACCTGGAGAAAGCATTCTTTGTAGAGAAAGAGTTAAATTGCTGTTCATCAATTAAACTCACTAAGAATTGCCCACTTTTGGCCTTTCTCCCCTAAGAACCCCAAGTACCCCAGTGGCTTACCACTCTTTCAAGGGATAGAAGAGCTCCATGGAAGTGAAGCAGTGTTAGCTGAGTAAGAGTCACCGCCAGAGTTCCTGGTTGTCCCTAGGGTTCCGCTCTGTCCCCATCTGACATTTTGATCTCCTGGAGATGAGGGTGGGAGCAGGCAGTTGTCTTCTCAGTGGACTGATCTAGTACACAGATCTCATCAGTAGACCCTGATTCTCCAGCAGAGCTATTGGGATGTGTTCTGAGCTACATTTTCAAATGACAAGTTCATTGGTGACCATATCCCACAGCATTCACCATTCTATAGAGCATCCCCTAATTGTCTTTGGAAGCTTAGTTGGTCTCTCCAAAGGTGACCTCCCTCTCCATAGGGGTTTGGATCTTCATATCCTGTAATCATATTAGTATTTAACTCTGGGCCCATAGACTTATACCTGTGCTTTTAATGGAGATAGGACAATTAAAGAGATGTAGTAGCATATGTTATGCAATAAAGATTTAAATATACCTGATCCAATGATTTGTTTTAAAAGTGTAAAAGTTGGAATTTTATTGATAGTTATCTTCCAGAATTAGATGAGAGAGGATGTTAGTTAAGTAGAAAACCTATTGAAAAATCTTGAGAAGTCAAGATTTCACTTCTTGACTTACTGGTACCAGCCATTCCCTCATTCAATCTAGTAACCCAGAACTTTCTAGACCTTGAGTTAGAGAAGGGCAGGGCTGGATCACTTTCTCCCATGGGAGCTCTTGAAGAAACTGTGTGGCAGAGCATTTTCCTGCTCTTCGTATCAATGAGAATGATTTCATTTGCTTGTTTATAAATGGGTGCTGTCGACTAGTTAAATCTGCTTGGGGACTGGGGTGTGGGAACACATTTGAGAGTTTCTTGTTGATAAATATCACGTTGAAATGGAGTTCTGCTAGCATAAGCCAACTCCTGAAAAATGGGTCCCTTAATGTCCTCTCAATGAGACCAGCTACATGACAACTAGCCTGGGGAACTAAAATACGGGTGAGAAATTGAAACCATAGATCTGTCTCAAAGTGCAGCCTCATCAGCTGTGATTGTTAGGTGTTAAGTTGAAGACTCTGCTGCCCTCTGGTCTTGCTTTCCTCTGACAGATGGCAACCTAGGGATTAGCCAAGGCAGGAAAAGCTGGTGGTGGGTGCTGCTGCCGCCTGGTGCTAATTTTATATATGTTTGCCTCTGGTCTGCACTCAGCATGCCTCCGGGGAGAAAAGAGACCTAGGAGGGGCTGGCAAAGGCATCAGTCAGGGTCCCATCAGGAAAAGCAGGAACCACTGAGATATTTCACACAGCTTTCATGCAAAGAATTGGTTATACAGGTGCCGGGAAGGAAAGGCTGCAAGAGCATAAGGGAGCATGCAGAGTAGTCAGGAAGAAGAGAGAAGAGGCAGTATCAGAGATGTGAAGCAGATAATCCTCCCACACTGGAGCCAGTACCAGAGACCATGGATTCTCTGCTGGGGTAATTCAGGAGCTGGAACAAGGAAAGTCTCCATTGTACTGTCACTATGGTACCTGCCAATCATGCAGGACTACTCACAATGCCCCAGAGAAGCAGGAATTTCCCGATTTCCCACCTTCTGATCAACATCAGTGCCTTCCTTTGGCAGAAGATTCTGATAGAATATGAAGAGTTAATTTGCAAACTCCGAATATCAATAGTAAAGTGAAGACTGTGGAAGGAAGTCCATGGGATAGAAAGGCAAGAGGTAAATAAATGACACAAAACTCTTGTGATAAAGGGTACTGGAGTGAAACTAAAACAGACGTTTCTAGTTTCTTTCTATGACTTGGTGACTGTCAATTAATACAAATATACAGGCGATGTTTAAGATCCATTATGCCATGAGGAGGTATTTTTATTTTTCTACTGTTACCTGGAGAAAAGAACTTTGACTTAGAAGGTGATTAATATTCCACCCAGGGCCAGAATCTCCTCTGTACCCTTTGGGGAAGATGGTCTTATATGCTTAAAAGTGTCTAGTGCTAAAAAAAAAAAAAAGAAAAGTGAAAAAAAAGTTTCTAGTGCTACCTCAGAGGTGGTAGCTGTCTCATCTTACAGTTAGGAAGGCCTGTAATTGGCGAGTATTTAAGGAGTTGAAACATGTCCAGAAAGAACTTCTGTCCACTGGTTCTTGTTCTTGTACAATACCATTGATAATCCCCCGCCCCCACTGTGTCTGTGCTTTGAGAACTATCACATGGGCCTTGGCACTCTAATATGATTCATGAGTATGCTTGTCTAGTAGGCTTTCCATTTCTGCCCCAATGTAAAGTGGCTTAAACTAAGTTTAAAACCCAGGGAAGGATGTACAGTAATCAAGGGCCACAAGGGTGCTCTGTTATTCCAAAAGTATAGACTTCATTGTTATGATCCAAGACAAAGCTCAGTCCATCATACTCACGTTCCAAGCAATAGGATGGGGAAGAGATGGCAATAATAGGGGAAGGCTAGTTCTCTCTTAAGGGGATGCCCCCAAGCTTAAGTTCCGTTTACATGTGATTGGTCACACAATCAAAACCTAGCTGCAAATAAATCTGGGAAATGTATTTTCTGTCCAGATAGCTAAGTTCCCAGTCAAAAAGTTTGACTATGGACAAAGAATACAACTGAAACAATAAGCACTCTAGCAACAGAATCAAAGATTTTACCCAACAGAGGCCAGGCAACGTGGTAGGCTGAGGTATCTCACACTTAGTGCAATGGGAGTACCTTGAGGAGGTTGTTAAATGCAGATGCTGACATCTCACTGGTGTCTCAGATCCTGCTGACCTACCAGGATCCCTGCAGATACCATTATTACTAACCCTAGGACCACATGGCTCACAAAGGGCTGGAGTCTGGAAATACAGCCTTAAATAAGATGGACAAAGGCTCATTTTGCACCCCAGATTATTAACTCTAAACCTTTTAGGGTACAGTGAGACAACAGCGTCACTCCCACCTGATTTTTTTTTTTTGCTTTTTTTGCTTTTTTGGGTCACACCTGGCAATGCTCAGGGGTTACTCTTGGCTCTGCACTCAGGAATTACTCCTGGCGGTGCTCGGAGGACCGTAGGGGATGCCGGAGATCGAACCCGAGGTCGGCCGCATGCAAGGCAAACGCTCTACCCGTGTCCCCCCCCCCCCCCACCTTTGGAGAGGTTACCCCACCTGCCCTTCAAGAAGGCACTGATGGGGACCAGCAAATGAACTGCTCAGTTTCAGCATGTTAACCACAGACTCCAGAAACAAGGAGCAGTGGAGATCTCCCAAGAGCCAGGAGGGATCGCCAGTAACTGCGGACAGAGTCCACTGGGCATTGAGGAAACAGAGGAAGCTTCAGGCCGGGCACAGGGCAGAGCAGCAGAGAGCGATTCCTCCTGTGCCAGGGAGGATGAGGGCCTGGGAGAAAAGAGGCGCCACCATGGGCCTGCCCAGCTCCCCATCTGCTCGGGAGAAAAAGGACACAGAGCAGAGGCAGGAATTCAGGCAATTAATCCTTTATTTAAAGAATAATAAACAGCCAGATTTTTACATACTGAAAGAAGGAACAAGGTAAAAGGGGTTAAAAACTAAAAAAGCAAGGACGGCAGACACCAATTAACACAATGCTAATTGACAATTTCCCCAAGCTTCCATGAAACATGCCAGGCCGATTTCCCCAATTGCTAATTAAATCAAACCGCACACACAATACTAATTTCCCTAACTTAGGGAACTCAGTAGACAAATAAAATGAGAAACTAACTTAAACATTTTGTCAAAGTATGGGAAGAAGAATGAATGAAACCTTAACATGAATAAACTTGGGCCGCACATAAATTTGTTAAAGTTCTGGCATGTGTAATGGAAGTCTTGAAATATCCCAGTATCTCCAATCTGCACTCTACAGCATAAATGCTCTGCGCTAATCACAAAATAATACACAGCAGCCCTCTGACGCGCACATTCTCTCCCTCTGGTGAAGGGTACCCAGTGCATCATGAAAGTGACATGCAAATTGCACCGTTTAAAAATTATAAAATACCTACTTAATTACAATTAAAAACAAAGGAATAACTTTTCTTTAAAGTAGTCCCTGAGGTTTTTTGAGCTGGAGTCTGGCTTTGTGAGAGAGAAACCAGTCACTTAATCAGAGAGTTGAGAGCGAAGGACGCTCTTCTCGGCTGACTGCTCCTGCGTCTTGTTCTCCCCCAGCCTGTGTACACACTCCTGATCTATCTCAGGGGACCCATGCACCTCTTTTCCCACCAGTGCCTCATGAAGCCAGCTTTGGAATGCCCTTTTCCCTTCTGTGTCATCCCCTAGAATTATGCCCTCATAGATTGGGAACTGTTCTTGAGGTCACCTATCCAATTCACTTATTTTACTGTCCAGGAAACTCATGTCAAGAGATTCAAATGGGTCTAAGATCTGAGAGTTGGTTTGAGGCCTCAGTTTTCAAAAAAATTATGCAAGGTATATATGATTGTTTTAATAATCCTAGTAACACTTGCATAGTGCTTACTCCTTGACAGTTTACTGGAAGTGCTTGATAAAATTAACCTCATTGATCTTCACAATAAACCTGAGATGTTGGCATCTCTCCTATTTCACAGATAAAAAATTGAGGCATTGGTGTGTTTGTTACATAGCTTACCAAAGTGGCTGGCTAAGTGACAGAACTAGTTTTGACTTCAAGAAGGCTGGCTCCAGGTCTAGACTCTTTTCAGGTTTTATTTTTATTTCCTTACCTCCTCCTTTTCTCCCTTCATTGTCACTCATGTTGCAATGACTGGGGCCACCCCCAGTCATTTCTGGCTATGGTGATGGCACATTTTTGGCCATGGTGCTTTTGCTGTGTATTGGACAGCAGGTCATGGGGCTCACACCTTTGGTTTTGTGCTTACAGAGGTTTGCTTTTCTTTAGTTGTGGTGCTGGCATATATGCTCACTGGGGATTTCATCCTTCTTACAGGACCACAAGTTATAGCTGTGGTGCTTACTGGGGTCATTGAATGCTCACTAACATGCTCACAAATCAGGGCTCATACTTTCTCACTATAGCTCCCACACAGCTTCTTTGTGGAAGTGCTTCCCTGCTGTGACACGCCTATTTATGATGTCAACACACACCTGCTTCACCATCCAGGAATCACTTGTGGTACCAGTTATCAAGGACAGTAGCACTGGCCTACAGCAACAGAGCTGCTAGGACTATCCTTGGTGCATGCAGAACACTTGGAGTTTGGGTTCGTGACCATATCCTGGTGGAGCTCTAAGTTAGGATCTCTTCAACTTTTCTCAGAAATTTAGCAGGTGCAAGTACTGCCAGAAACACCCCAGATTCATTCAATGGGTGATTTTGAATAAATTTGTGGTTGCTGCATACACATAAATCTTTAACTATTGCCAAATTTGCCGATTTGGCTTTTTTTCTTTTTTAAGAAATATATTATTAGCAATTTTCTGCTGATTATAGATGTACATTGGGCAAACCCATTTTCAGTGTTTGAATTACTTTCTATTAAACTTGTATGTCACAACTTGACCTGTGTACCGTGGTCATCATTTAGACTTCTCTCTCTTCTCTTACAGTGTTATGGTACACATCTCTATAGAAATAATATATTTTCCTCTTGTTGATTTTTATTACAGCGATAACTAAGTATATGGAAACTGCAAGATCTGACATGAGATGGAAGAAGTGGCAGGTAGACATGTTGTGGGGTCACCCTAAGATCAGCAGAATTGGGAACCCATGAACTCTGCCAACAATGAAGGAAGTCTGGTTTACCTAACTGAACAAGTTTCTGTCACATCAATTTGTATGTACTCAACTTCTTAGGTAACACTAAGACAAGGGCTGGAGTCCTGAACAACCCTCTGCCTCACCAGAGTATGAGGCTCACTTTCCATGACTCAGTAGGCTAATCTTTGAGTGATTAGCCCTGAAATAGATATGTGTTTTTTTGATTGCCATAATTATTTTAGGGTAATGGCTGTTCCACAGGGTTTTTCAGAATGTGGCTGTTGGCTAAACTTGTTTTTAGGGGTCCCTGTGTTCTACCCACCAATCAGTGTGATAAGTAGCCATCTCTGTTTAGATTGGGGTGGAGGCCTGGGAGACAGCCACACATGGCGGCAAAGCTGGGTTCTTTGGCCTTTGTTATGCCCTGACTGGCATCTGTAATGCATTTGTCGAGAAGGAGGCTTATCTGTCCTTGTCCCTTCCTGGGACAAAGGCAGACCTGTCACCATCAGATCAAGGGAACTCGAAAGCTGTGTGGAAGGACAGCTGAAAGTCTTTCTCATTCATTGTGATCTATCATAATCACTGACCCCTCCTTCAGAATGAAATAGGAATTAAATAGTAGTGTGATAGGTTAATGTCGATAATTAAAGAGAGTTTAAGACCAGTGTGAGACTGAACTGTGTGTGTGGGTGGTTAAAATGGTTGTTTGATGTGAAAGTCAATGATTGAATTATTCAGAGAGAGTGATTTCCAAATGATAATTTTACACTTTTACATAACTGATTTTGATTTATTATGGTGGCACCCAGTTGAGCTGTTTCATTCCTAGAGGCTGTCAGCTTTTCCATCCCAAACCCCTGTTTTGGAACATGCCACCCCACTCCAGCAAAAACAAAAACAAAAACAAAAACAAAAAAGATGCTCACGTCTGAAACATGGCATTATTGTTTTCTTCCTGGAATGCAGCCCCATCCCCTTATCTCTCATAAGAGTTTATAGCTAATTTGACTTATAATTTTATAAACAGGCAGAGGGAGTATGTGTGTGTGTGTGTGTGTGTGTGTGTGTGTGTGTGTGTGTGTGTTTTGAATGGCCCAGACAATATGACCTCTCCTTCCCTCTCATTGTGGCTTTACAAAAGCTTTGACTTTTTGTTATTTTGAAAAAGGTAAGACCATGCTGGGTGGGAATAGGCCCTCATGGGCAATTGGAGTAAAAATGGTACAGCAGTAGCAAATTGCAAAGCTCCTTCAGAAGTGAAAGGAGAGAGTGAAGAGCAAAGGGGCATTGGACTTTGGGATCAAACCACTAAGGAATGTAAGACTTCGAAGAATTCCTAACTTAAGCCAGGTATATCCCTCTAAACAGCTAAGCCTCCCAAGACTGCTGCTTCTCATGGCAATCTTTTTCTGCTAGAAGTGATGCAAGCCAAGGCACAGAGCTCCTGACACTCTTTATTGAGAGAGAAGAACATAGAGTCATTTGACAAGCAAGTGGGCAACTAACTCACCAGCTTGACTAACCCCGTACTGTGTGCAACCCTCTGCCTTTGCTCCATCTGTCCTAGCTGTTATGGCATGGGATTCATTCTTCTCTTATTCTTTTAGTTATAAGCAGTGGTCCAAGAACCATTCAGGAATGGTCAAACTCTCACTGAGCACTTTTAAGTGGTATAATGATGTTGACACCAGTTCATATCTATTGAATGCTTACTTTGTGACAGATACTGTTTTCAGGACTTTCTGTCAAATTACTAAATTTTTCTTATGTGTGGTTTGTTTTGTTTTTGTTTCTTTTGGTCCAACTTTAAACACATGTCTATAGGTGAATAGTCTGCTGGATTCTTTAGAGTTTAAGAAGCTTTATTCAGTAGAGAACAAAATAATAGTGATGATATTATTTTTGTACAAGGACATATGTATAGTGGCATTTTTTATAGTTGGTTTGTGAAATGGTTGCAATTTAAGTGCCCACCGATAGGGGAGATGGTGAAAAGTACCATTCTATCCATGCAGTAGATTATTCAGATAATATTTTATTAACTTAATCCTTATATGGTGGCATGTGGATGGAAATTGGGGGAGGTAGGAAAAACAGGGAAAGATCTTTACTCACATTTTAATGTGAGTAAAGGTGTGTGTTGAGATATGGCCACATTATCAATACAGAAGTACAAAACAGAAGCAAAAAGTACTAAACTTCAAATAAGACTACCTTAAGATTAGACATGGATTTTCTTTCATGTACTTTTAAAGTGTGTCCAGAATTTAAACAATATATATTAGATTCCACATAGTCACCACATGTCCAGGTAAGCTTGTTTGCCACTGCAGAGAAATCAAGTGTTTAACCCTGGAGGTGATATTAGGTTCTACCCAGCCATCTAATTTTTGCAAATGAGTGTGCATGTCTATGAGGAAGGCCAAATGTATCCCCATTTTCTTAGGGCAGTCCTGGTCTGTCTGTTGTTCCAGTATTAGTTCCTTCTTTCAATTTCTGATATGGCCTGGGCTGGTCTGGATTCTAAATTACATGGCTTTGTTCTCAGAGAGGTCAAATAACAGCTTAAATGCACACAGAGTTGCTGAGAGCAAAGGTTCAAACCCAAAGCTTCTAATTTTACTGCATTTGGGGTGGGGAAAAACATTCATACTCTCAGTGAAGTTCTACTAACTTTGGCAGAAAAAGTCATCTCCCCACAAAGGCAAGTGGATCTTTGGAGAAGAAAACTGAGTTTATAATCAGACTGTTTACTGCTTATTTCTACCTCCTATTGACTTTTGTTTATCTGACTTTCAACTTCCTTATCTATAAAACCTTCTCAAGAGGTTGATGTATTAAAAGCTGAGCATAATACTTGTACTTAAACTTACTTTATGTAAGGTCTAGTCCAATGTAATTCTAAATTATGTCAAAATTTCAGTATTATAGAATTCTTTGATATGGAAAATAAATTTGGGGTGATGTACTGAAGTAGAAAACTTCCAGGAAACTTGGATAAGCTTGCTCTTATTTCACAGATGCTTCCAAATAGCCAAGAGAAGTTATGTTTTAGGGATGCTACAAGAAGGAAAATATTTGAGTTGCTGTTAGAGGACAAAGTTGATAGCTAAGTTTTTGGTTCTCTTAGATGGTGTTACAAAACTAGAGACTCTTGCAGACAGAAGGGAATTTGGAAATGAGCTGCTTCCACTCTGGGCAGAATTGCTCTGGCAGCCATCGCTAGCCAGAACCTATATTGGCTTGCACTGATCCTGCTGGGAATGAGCCACAGGAATCCTGAAGTCCTCTGCTCTATTGCTGGTTTTCTTTTTCAGAGAGCCCTGCTAGGCAGAGCCTCTGAAAGGCCCTTGGGCCACATCTCTTTGGAGAACTTACCATCCAGCTGCTTGGGTGCCAGTGCAGAGACCTTATGATCAATTCATATCCTCTGTATCCCTGCCAATGACTGAGTCCCTGGTAAATAACTTGTTCCTGTAAGGCAAAGAAAGGGGATTTGGGTTTTTTTTTCCTTCTGAACTAGGCAAGAATAGGGACAAAGGAGCTAGATGAAAGCAACAACAACCTCAACAATTACAACAGCAACAATAGCCACTCTTTTCTATACTTCAAAATGGAACTTGTTCAGCTTGATGATTTGAGCCTAAAATCTCTTCACTCTTAGCTCAACAGCAAAAAATTTCAGAAGGAATTATGGGAAGGTTTATTTTCCATGTTTATTTTTTCCCACATAGGTTGAATGATGAATTTCTTTTTACATTACCCAAAAAGTTCCACCATTTTTAGACTACAGATCCCAAAGGCCTATGATGAATAAACTAGTATCACTAGACTAAAAGATTTAAACTACTTAGCTGTGACCATTACCACAACAATGATTTCTGATATCAACAAACATTATGTGCTGGATACTGTGCTACCTGCTTTATAAGCATGATTTGATTTAATTCCAAGAAACACTGTGCATGGTGCTAATATCTCTATTATTCAGATATTAAGACTTGTTGAAATAAACTGGCCCAAAGACTCCCAGATAGAAATTTTAGAATATTTTTAGGAAGCCAAATTTCTTTGATGTTAACAGCCATGTTACCTCTTGTCTTGCCTTCCATGCTGCCTCAGTAACCTAAGGGTGCCTAGCACAGTCTATGAATTTTCATGGCCAAATATTGAAATACCTTTACTCAGTTTGGATTGATGCCTCCTTCTACCTTTACCTTCTCTCTTCATGAGGAAGTGTCGGGGAGCTCTTCTGGAGTCCCCGACAGTGCTGGGAAGCGAGTTCCCTTCTACCTCTGAAGCCGGGCGGGAATGGATGAAGAGTCAGGAATCCGATGCAGTTTTAAAAAGGCCTTTTAATATCACAGGTTCCAATATACAATCCAAGAGCAGGGAAAACCTCTGGACTCTGGGTTCCCAGCTAGGCCCCAGCCAGGTGTAGGTCAAGATGGCTGCC
The DNA here is from genome assembly GCA_021461705.1 of Cryptotis parvus. Lineage (NCBI taxonomy): Eukaryota > Metazoa > Chordata > Mammalia > Eulipotyphla > Soricidae > Cryptotis > Cryptotis parvus. The sequence continues at coordinate 78,466 of JAJIBD010003062.1, forward strand.
ACCACGTGTTGAGGTCCAACAGAGAATGGAGAGGACGGAGAAGCAAAACACCAAGGGAAGCAGAAATGGCAAAAGGGGAAAAAAGGAGCGAGCCTCTTTTTTCCTTGCAGCTTATTTTATAGCTAGAAATCCGCCCAAACTCCCCAGCCCAGCCCATTCTGGGCTGGGCTATCTAGACATGAAAACAGGAAAATAGCTCTATAGAAATGTAGCAACTTCAGGAGGCCTTTTGGGTGTTTACAAGGACCCAGAGCTAATTAAAAGCCTCCTAGCAGAGCTGGGAGAAGCTATAAGCTAAATGTAACTTCTTCTGGCAGGAAGGATCAAATGCCCTCAGGTAATTTCTCCCAGCACTTCACCTAATGTCTTGAGCCAAGATCTTCCTGGAATTGCCTTTATAGGGTAAAGAAGGGGGTTTCTGAGATGGCATGTCTCTGTACCAAAGACTAATACTCATGCCAGTTAAATATTTCTCCAAGCCTTCACAAGAGTCTCGTCTACTTCACGGTAGTTTTGTGTTTTAGTTGCCTTTGAGTTATCAGGGGAGCCATGCTTGCTTGCTTGGAGGCAAACAGCATTTCTCTCTGGTCTAATTACTTAGAGATCCAATGTGGCCAGGCAAATATGCTGGTAAGATCTAGCTAGTCCCACGATGATTGTGGTAGCATGAGAGAATATTTATACCAGCCAGTACAGAATACATAGTAAGATAAGACTGCCACATTCAGACTACCCCCTATCTATGAAGTGACCTGCAGGAGGCAATCCAGGGCAGATGCAGAGGCCTAGGCTTTTAGGTGTCCTGCAACAAGGAAGAAAGTCCCAAACCCCGGCAGGTTGCCACATCTCCCAGCCTTTGGTCAGTATTTAATTATATTAGCATTTGTTTTCACTGAAAAAGTAATCTCATTACTGCTTTTCATGTCTTATTGGTGAAAATGATACCAATATGATATATTAATAGAATATGATGGAGAATTGCTAATAGAATTAGATGGTCACATTGCATTTGTTCTGGAGTGACACCTTGCAGTGAAGAACAGCTCATTCAGTGACGATGAGGAACAAGGTGGAAAGAAGTAGCTGTCTTCATCCTATATGAACAGAGAAGACTGCTGGGGGCCTGGAGCATTCATGGGGGTTTCTTCTCAGTGTCTGACCCCCAACTTCCTGGTCTTTCCTGTAACATGAGCACCTTTTGGGTTTGGGCTGGAAGAGGAGTTCCTCCTTCACAGCCAGGCTGTGTTTCCTGAATTGTCATTAAAGTATCATGTGACATGATCCTGCCTGGGTGGCCCCAGATCAGATAGAATTAATATTTCATTATCCCTTCTGCGGCTGATGCTGGCAAAAGAAGGGGACACTGGCAGGAAAATGTCCCCAGGGCCCTTCCAAACACTCGCCAACAGCTTTCTGAAAGACCTCTGCCTTTTGCTGGAGGCCCCAGGGTAATACTTAGTTGCTTTGACTTCCTAGTGGTCCTCCTATCTTCCATCCTTCTCTTCCTGCCCACTTCCCTTTTCTCAATGTGGCCAAGAGATAGTAGAAAACCTCTCAACAATGTCATTATGGACATCTGTAGGTTCCCAGTCAGAGAAATAGTTACAGCTCTCACGTCCTGGTTGATGGCTTCTTGCCATTTGTGACCTGCATGCTTTCACTTTTCCTCCGCATTGAAACTGTGCAAATCTAGTTTGTCTTTATAGTCCTAATTAAAATCCTTTTTCTTCTTTCCTTCGTAAAGTCTTTTCTGCCTATCCTCAACCTGCCTGACCTCACCCCTGAATCAAATCCAGGTATCGTTTGTGTGTTCTCATGTGGCCTCACTGATAAGATACAGTGGATACTTCCTGACCTCACACAAAAGGAAAAAAATGTGACCCCCAAAGTCTGAGAGCCGAAGCAGACAGAACCTGGTTGAAAGGAAATTGGTGGCACTACACAAGAGTTGAAGTGTCATTTAGTGCTCACCAGGATGAGAGAGGGTTAGGGGTTTCGGTTCCTTCCTTCTGTAACTCATGTCCTGGATTTGAGTTTATCTACCTTTCCCTGGAGGAAAACTCAGTGTGGAGGGGCAAAATGTAGGGGAAAAAGAGATCAAAGTGTGCTGTGTGCAATCTGGTTCCTAAATGATTGCAAATTTGCTTTGAAGAAAGCTGTTCACAAAAGGAGAACTTACCGCCAGAGCAGTCATCAACTGAATCCATATGGCAGTCGGGATTTCATTCATCAGTTCTTCCACAGGGAAGTGCTACATGGGCAGCTTAGAAGAGAACAGGAGAGGCAACCTACTGGGAACCCGATTTCCAAAAAGTTTAAGAAGCTGCTCAGCTGGGCAAGATAATGGGTTTGCAAACTGGGAAAGCTGAGTTTGTACTGTGGATTCCTCAAGTGAAACGTTGGACGGTGCTACCTTAGTTGATGTGCTGTATTCTACTCTGATCTACTAAAAGAGTGCACAAACCAGCTGTTAAATGGGAGACTCCGTAAGTAACTCCTGGTGTCAGGGGATGGACAACTATGGGGGGCGTCTTTGTCACATTGAGTTTGATAAAGTTGGAGGGCTGGGCGGTGCTTTCCTTCTAGACAGAAGGACCACTAGCAAAGGTGGGCAGCAGGCATTCTCTGTAGGCAGTGGGGGAGAGACTGTGAATAAGAGCATTTCTATAGGGAGTGTGAATTGCAACACCCGGACCAGATGTTAGGCAGTGGGAGGTGGCAGGCTAAGAAGTGTGGACTTGACCCTGTAGGTGTAAGGAAGCCTGCAAAGGCAAGTTCTGTCTCTCGCCTGGAGCTGGCCTCTCTCTGTGGCAGTTCATGAGGGACTTCCAGGAAGGCAGCCAATTCCATTCAGCCCATTCTCCAAGCCCAGATCATTGGCAGATGATCCTTTTGTCAAGGCTGGGGGGCTTGAAGGAGGGAGGAGGGTATGAAGGCAGCTAACCTAGGGGTGGGAGATGTTGGATGCATAGGTTTCTAATCAGTTTTCAAAGTGAAGGGAAGGCTGAGACTGTGTCAGGAGCTTCTTTTAAAATTCATATCCGTTTTGTGTCTTACAGGTAAAATGCTCTCAAAGTAAAGCAGAGAAAACCCCCAGTCTGCATGGCTGTCTTTCCCATTCAAGTGACTTGATGGGCTTTCTTACTCTTGCCTCTTAAGAACACATACACACAGAAATACACATGCGGACACACAGACAAATACATACACACACAACTTGTCAGTGTCTGTGGGTGAATGCCTACATCAGATTGAATCTCACACAAGGTGAAAGCAAGATTGAGATAATAGGGTCCTGACACAGTGTCCCAGGCCAGACAACAAGAAAACACCTCAAGGTATGGCACATTTCTTGAATGTTGTGTTATCATGACTGCCTACACAGGGAGAAGAATCCAGCATCCAAAGTTCCTGTTGACTAGTGAGGCTCCCTTTCACTTGTTCTCCTTTTTGCGGTGCATTCCCAGTGCGTACCACAAGCCGGCATTTGTGCGTCGCACCGATTATGTATTGAAACCGTTATCACCACTCAGACCACTATAACAAACAATACTGATTATAGAGCAAGGATATATTTTGTAATTATAATGTTCTTCAAACTTCTCTGATTGACACACAGCGTATTTAAACAGGGATGATCAAAAATTATGTTCACAGTGCGGGCCTTGTCTTTCCTTTCGGCAGCACAAAAGCTTCGCCTCAGTAGGTAACAGCCACCAGGCTGCCTTTGAGCAGCTGTGTTGAGACGGGATTCAGTTTCTTTGTTGGGGGTGGAGGGAGCTGTTGTTGTGGGGGGAAGACACCCTGGCTTTTAAATCAAAGACAATTCAGTTTAGAGAAAGATCTACCTTGTGGAAATAAATAAAAGGAGGCGCAGTGTACCGTCAGCTGGGCGTCTTAAATCAATAATGCAGGCAGTCCATTGCCCATTCAGTGCCTCGCTCATTCTGCGTGAGGGGGAGGAGCACCTGCCTTCCAGCCTGGGCCCAGAATAAAGGCCCTTCTCGAATCATGTCCGGGGGTGCAGTGAGGCTTGCTAGACTCTTCAAGGCCTCTCCAGATCTGACCTGGCAGTGTGCCTGCTGGAGGTCTGAGGACGTTAATATCCTTTACCTCCAGATCACATTAATCTGTGTCCATTATTTTACCAAGCAGGGACACCTGGACAGGAGTCTCTCTCTCTCTTTTTTTTACCAGTGGCCTCTGGCTTATAAAACAAAACCATCCAAGAGCATGTAATCCCTTTGAATATTCTTCTGGTGTTGCCTAATGGGAGTTTTGAAAATGCCAGACACTGTGAAAAGACTCAGGCTCAAAAAAAAAAAAAAAAAAAATTAAACCCTCCCATAAAAACGACCAACCCCAAAGCACACGCAAAAATAAAGGTATCTTTTTCTTTTCTTTTTCCTTTTTTTAAAATCATCTTCTTTGTTTACAAAGTGGTGACATTCAGTCTTGAATCAAAGGGAACAGTTTCTACTCCTGTTTGTTTTCTTTCTCAGCTACCAGCCTGTCTTTCCAAACTCTGCACAAAATCAACTTACCTTGATTTAAGCAACAAAAGAAAGGACTTGGGGGTTGGAAGGGTGGGAAAGGGGAAAGCTTTTAAAAGATTATCTTTTTGAAGTTTTGATAGATTAAGAGGGTGATCAAACTAGGCAGCATCTTAATAATAGGGCCATGTGAATTTTGGCTAGACTAATGGAAGCTCTTTTGTCAATTTCCTGTAACCTGTACTTGACAGGACGCAGGAAACGGCATGACCGGCCCACCTTTGATACCTAGAAGGGCTTAATGAGATTTAAAGGTGCACTACCATGACTGGATTTCCCACGTTAGGTGTAAGTTACACACAAAGTTCTTCCATGCGCCAGTTGCTAGTTGACTTTGTTGCTTGTCTGCAGGAATCAGCTCCATAGATTTATATAATGTTGAAAGCCAGGCTGCTGAGTTTTCCTACAGAAATTGTTTCTCTAGGATTCTTTTCGGGGTTCCATTCAAGACCACATCTTTGAAATATTGTGCATCATAAAAACTAAATGACATGCATTTACTGTGGCAGTCAGCTGCAATTTTTTAGTTCACTTGGTCTGGTTTTGAGCCACACCCAGTGACGATCAGGGATCACTCCTGACTCTGAACTCAGGAATTATTCCTGGCAGTGCACTGGGGACCATATAGGGTGCTGGATATAGAATATCAGCCATGTGCAAGGCAAGTGTTGGACCCCACTATACTCTCTCCAGCCCCAGTGAGCTGCAATTTCTAAATATACTGACCCTTGAGTCATGTTTTCCCATCCCAGAGAGAAAGGAGAGAGGGTAGAGTGTGGGAATATCGGACTTTTATTTCTTGGGGATGGATGGGAAAAAATGTGCATGAGGCTATGCAAACCATGTGAGCTCAGGTGGGGTTCAGCCATTTCTGATGGAATATTTGAGTTGGAAAGGTTCACCCCTGAAAGATTCCTGCCAAATAGTCTGCCAGTGGCAAGGACCTGGGAGACCTAATGAGTCTCTGTGTTCCTGTTCTGTGAGTCTGAGGCACTGCCTGAGACTTGGGGCACTGCCTGGGTAGAATCCAGGTTTGCCAAGTCAGTTTTGTTACCCTTTTATGACAGAGTTCTTCCTAGGATCAACAGGGATGCAAGAAGGTTTGTAACTGGCAGCTATCCTGGTGCAGCTCCAGTGAAATAGAACAGACCTCAGTTAGAGTGGGTCAGAAATGTTCTTAGAATCCTCTTTCTTGTGCGATATCTTCTTGTGGGGTTTCAGGCCTGGTGATGTGGAGGTATGGGGGGTTGTTTGCTGACCCAAAGGCTATCGATTTTTGCCTTACCACCATTTGAGCATAGACCATCTTCCCTAGGAACCTACAATCTAAGACTCCAGTGCCCTTCCAGAGCTGAATTTCCCACATTAGGTGTAAAGTTACACACAAAGTTCTTCCATGCGCCAGTTGCTAGTTGACTTTGTTGCTTGTCTGCGGGAATCAGCTCCATAGATTTATATAATGTTGAAAGTCAGGCAGCTGACCCTTGGTTAAGGGTCAGCAATGAACCTACCTGGACCATGTTCTCTGGTCATATCATATAAAAGTGGAAGTTGCTGATCTTCAGCCCTTTGGTGATTTGCACAGGGTAGAAATGGTCCCAGATCATTACAGTGGCAGTGGTAGTGGTAGTGGTAGTAGTGGGGGTGAGGTGGTGGCAGCTGTGACCTTCTGCCTGATGGTTATCAACATGAAGAATCAGCAATGCTGCTTCCCACTTATAAGTTGAGAAGCTGAATATTCACTGAAAATTCAAGTCCTGAGTTTTTTAGGGGCCAAGCAGATAATCAAACAGATTGATATTTGCAGGGACAGACAACACTCCCAGGAATATTTAAACACTGATTTTTTCAAAATATGCAGTATATTTTAGGTTTGAATGTCCACAGATGCACTTAAGGAATCAATGAGAATAAGTGGAATGGATAGGTCTTGTTAGAGTTCAAGTATTTCCTCTTTTACTTCATCAGAATTGTAAGAATAGATTGTTTCTTCTTTCATTCTCCCTCCCAATCTAATACTCATGATTTATGAATATCAGATCCAACCCTTTACCATCATTGGCCTAACCTCTGCAGACTTTACTTTCTGGGATTTCCTTCTGTGGTATTTGAAGCACCACTTGGGAGAAATCAAACATGAACTGACCTATTTCACAGGGAGGCTGAGAAATTTGTGTGATTTTTTTTTTGTACATCAGTTCAAAATGTCTGAAAATTCAAGCCACCCGATATGCTCATACCTGACTCATCCCAGTGTATGAGGGGCAAGTGGGGAAAGGTTCTGTGGTGAGGAGCACCTGAAGGAAGCTGGTTGCTGTGGCCGTGGACCAGGGGCTGCAGTTGCACCAGCCTGCTGAAGAGCAATGTATGTGAGTGCTATGAGGCACCCTGGCTGCAGCCCAAATGCCAGCCCCTTTAGTAATTTCATGACTGAACAATCCCTTAGACTTACTGAATGATATCTTGAGCTGTGGAATGGGGAAAATACCAGCCTCAAGAGGCTGCTGTATGGCTTCAATTGTCTTGACCATGAGTTACACACAATGCCTTAGAAAACGGCAACAAACATTTTTTAAAAATAGTTTTTACTTACGTGCTCAAGGCAACCCCTGATATTTTCTGTATTACTTTATTTTTTTTTTTTCATTGAACATGGTCAACACAACCTGTTGAATTTATTTCATGACCCATAATGACTTGCAATATAGAATTTTACGGTCTAAACACTTAATGAAGGTCCATTCCTTTACTATGTTGCAGGGTATAATTTTTTGTTAATTAGGTTGCACCAAGACGTCACTCCAGAAAGAGACCTCAATATAGCTGGGATGTAACACTTGTGTGGAAGTGTGTGTGTTTTATTTAGGACCAGCTTTTCCTGGTAGTGTTCTGTTCTGTGGGATTCATTGGTTTCCATCTCATGTCTGTCATTTCCACATGTGGCTGCTACCATTGCAACCAAAGAGAAAAAAGAGGAAACGGAATTTGTCATAAATATCTTTTAAGACTAACCTTGAAAGCTGGCACATCACTGTCACCACCACTGTGATGGCCAGAGCTCAGAATGGTGACTCCAACACAACTACAAGAGATGCTGGGGCAAGTGGGCTTGCTGTGTGTGCAAAAGAAGGAGGTAGGGAGGAGGCAGAGGGAATGACAGAAAGCACATAAGGTAGCACTTAGGCAGGGTCTAGGCTAGGGCTTTGATACAGGGAGGCTTAGTAATCAAATAATTAAGAAGTAGGATCGGTCTGATTTGGTGAAATGCTACACAGCTGCAAAGGAGCAGCCTGAATTAGTGACTTCCGGGGACCACTTTATGCTTTGCTTTGTACCATCCCCATAATGGTGCTTGTCCACAGATTAGAGGGGTCTCAATAGTTTTTCTATAACTTGTGTAAATGCATCTGTTATTTTTCTGCTGCTGAGATTTAACAATGACATCCTTGCAGGGAACTGCAGTGGGATTGAAAGTCGTGTTTCAATTTGACGATTCCAGACTGTGCCGATCACTAACGGATAGAACAAAGATTCTAGTCTAGCAGATATTTGTTGAGTGCTTACTGTGTGCCAGGCATTGTGCTAAGGATATCATAAACTTTATTTCTCCTCATTACCATTACAATCTCATTAGCAGAATCTTAGTCATCTTTGAGAGAATGTGTTTTGTTTTCTTTTACATCACATGTAAGATGAATTGAGTTCAGAGAGGTTAACTGATTTTCCCGATTGCACAGAAAATTGGTGGATACACAAAATTAAAAGCCCCAATTTTTTTGAGGGGGAGAAGAGTTTGGTCATACCTAGTGATGTTCAGGGACCACTTCTGAACATCTGTGCAACATGCAAGGCAAATAACTTGCCTCTTTGACTATCTCTTCAGCTTCAAAGCTCAGGTATTTTGATTCCTATAAGAACATAAAGTCAACTTGGGATAAGGGGGCAATCTAGACACTTCAGTTTCCATAGTGAGGTGTTAATTGGAATGTCAACTTTAGGATATTTTGTTTTACCCAGTATTATCCCAGAAATTCTTATTAGTGCTGTAATAAGATGCCTAAAACTCGGGCCACTATTAAACATCTAGTATTAGTTTGGGTTTGTTATTTCAGTCAGAAACAACCAAAGACTTAAAAAATGTCTCCAGCCTTATGTCTGGGACTAGAGAGACAGCACAAGGGTAAAGTGCATGTCTTACTGTGGCCAACCCTGGGTTGCATCTCTGCACCACAGGGTCCTCTGAGAATTGCTGCTTGTAGTCCTGGAGGCTACCGAGCACTTCTCAGGTGACTTTGGTGCCATCACAGTGCCTAAGCAATTCTGTTTCTTTGAGCCTTCTCATTGAACTGCTGGTCAAAATGGCTGAGAATCTCAGGAAAGAGCCCCCCAGCAGCCCACAGCACACCAGGGAGAAACCCCCAACCTCCAGCCCTTTTTAGTGAATATGGGTCTAGGCATGGCCATTTAAAATTGTGGCACACATTCAGGTGGAAAAGTACATTTAGACTGTAGTAAGAGTTCCTTATACACAAGAGGTTGTTCACATGAACAAACACTGTGGGTTTACCACTATACCCTTTGGCTGCAACCAACACTGAAGAAAAAACAAGGAATTTGCTAAAAGAGAGCAAATGTGCTTCTAAAAATAATATGATGGAGGTAGTTGGTTTAAACTAATTTGAAGGGTGCAATTTAAGGAAGAACTTTCTAGCATTGAGTGATTCAGTTTTCCTGGTGGTGGCTGAGGTGTTCTTCAGGTTGACTACAACCAGCCTGACCTGGGTTTTTTTTTTTTTTTTTTGCCTTCTGACTCTTGCTAAGATTTCATGAAATGATTCCCCATTGAGTTCAGCGTTGTGAGTATCTTCTTAGAAAGTTCCAGTGAATAATAATTCACATGATGCATCTCCAAGAGTGTGTGCACTTTGGACACATGTGCCCTCTCATCTGAGAACCTTTTCAAATACCTGCCAAGTTGAACCAAGGAGCATGAATATTTAGGATTAGGATTCCCAGCCCTACTATCTTATTGCCTGTGTATACACTTGGCAGTTATAAAATGAGAATTTTTTTCTATTTCCTGCCATGTCCCTCCCTTCTCATTTCACATTTTTAGGGTTAAGAAAGGGCAAACGAGCTGAGCCAGATAGGTGTTTCCAGCACCCGTCCCTTTCTTCCTCCAGCCTGCAACAGTCTGCTGCAAAAGTTGTCATGTGTCCTGAAAGGTGGGGTGTTGGGGTGCTAGAGAAGCTTATCTGCTGGCTTCACTATGAACAGTGTTTAAAGGGAGCTGTTGCTTGGGGGCCACCTGGCCCCCAGAGAGCTTCTGCTGAGCTGTGCACTCAGCTGGGGAACAGCGTTTTTGTGCTGTGCATGTACTGATCATTTTATTATCTGGAAACCGGGCCTTTTCTGCCTCAACACAGTCTCCCGATCTCCTTGCATAATGTGTTTGACATTTCGGGAGACAGTGCAGTCGGAGGAGAATGAGCACTGAATAGGGAATCAGGAATGCTCATTTGGGCTGCTGACCTGCTCCTTCTCCCTGGGCAGCTCACCTAACCTCTCTGTGCCTCATTACCTTCCTTTCCCTACCTGGAAAATGAGGACCCCTTCTCTATCTGTTCCAATCCTGGAGATAGCAGGCATATCCGGACCATTTCCTGGCTGTGGTGGGGAAGGGACATCGGGTGTAAGGAGGATGTTTTGCCTTTGCTGCAGTTATAGCTATTTTACTTATTTTTTAATGGCTCAGTGGAAACCACAGTGAACCAAGAATTGGGACAAACCCTGTTCACAATGATTTACTGTTGAGAAGCAATCTGGGATCAGAGTGTGCTATAATTTAAGGTGCTTCCTTCCTTCTGAAAGTGAGCCAGCACTTTGCCCTAACTCCCAGGATCTGGCTGCCCGGGCCCCCATTCAGAGAGATGTTCTCTTCTTTTTGCTTTTCTGCTGGGTGAAATAGGCCTTATTACTATTTGTTTAAAGAAAATAAAGCAACGGAAGCTTCTCTCCCTGCCCCAACCTTACTTAAAATTTTAATTTATTTTTTTGTGTGTCCTGGATGGAGCAGAGCCTCCTGAGGCTTATCACCTGCAGATGGTGCTTCTGAAAAGGAGACTGTTTCAGAAAGTTCCAAGCACTGAAAATGGGTGTGTAATGAGCCCTGTTTTGCATCTTTAATTATAGCATTTGCCACTGCGCATGCTGTAATCATATGCTTTCTCTAGAGCCAAAGCAATGTGCAATTTCAGGTCCATTCATTAATGAACTGGCAAATCAATCACAGGTCTTGTCAAAAATTCACTGCAGTGCAGGCCCTCTACACAGACTATGGGATCAGTTCAACAATGGCCTCCCTTCTCCTCAGGGGTTGAAAGATCTTCACAAATATCTTACATACATAGGCAGGTTGCTGATGTCTGTCTGTCTCCATTTCTTCCTTGCCTTCTCCTCTCTCCCATTTCCTGTAGCAACTGCAGTTTCCTGAAAACACAGCTTGAATCAGGAATTTGGCAAGTGAAGGTTGCAGGGCCAGACCTGGGAGCGGAGAGATGGAGCTATAGATGATCCCAGGAGAGTGCACAGAAGGTCCCTTGGCCTGGAAGAATTGTGCCCATTCAGGTTCCAGAAATTCTAAAATTCTTCCACCGGGAGGTGCTTTCTGAGTTAAGCTCTCCTTTGCAAAAGTGACGGCCTCATGCTAATAAAGCACACACAGAGCCCACTAGTTGTGAATATGTGTGTTCTCAGATGCTTTTTGACCTGAGGGCTCAGAGAGGAGAAGCCAGAGCAGCTGCTGGGTGCCGGTGTGGAGGCTGCAACTTTGTTAGGCCAAAGACCTGAAGGGACTAAAGGGTATTGGGAATCATCATGGCCTCCTTCCTTGTCAGGGCAAAGAACAGCTTTGGTGAGCAACAATTTGGGCCACAGGAATGGAGAGGCTGATAAAATCAGATCAATGGTGTTTAGAGTTCAACTCTCACAATGTCCAAGTGATTGGCCGATGCCATATTTAAGCTTGGGCTTCATTTTATAAAAACTCTTACTTTTTCTACTGTTCAAGAAGGGAGACATTCACAACTATCGCCCCATCTGCCTGTTGTCCGTCATCTACAAGCTGTTTACACGAGTCATCCTGAACAGGATTAGCAGAACACCAGATAAAGGACAACCATGCGAGCAAGCAGGCTTCGGAAAGGATTCAGCACAATCAACCATATCCACACAGTAACCAACTCATTGAGGTTTGTAGGGAGTACAAGATGCCTCTCTGTCTCACGTTCGTTGATTTACAGAAAGCCTTTGATTCTGTGGAGACTGAAGCAGCCATCAAAGCCCTAGCCAAACAGGGTGTTCAAACCCAATACATCAAGATCCTTTGTGAGCTGTATTACGGATTCACCACCAGGATCTCACCATTCTACAAGGAAGTGATCATTGATGTCAAAAGGGGGGTTCGACAGGGGTGATACTATTTCACCAAAACTCTTCAGCTCCACCCTTGAGAACATCATGCGACAATTAGAATGGGAAGGAATGGGAGTGAAGATAGATGGTCGGCAACTACACCACCTCCGCTGATGACATCGTTCTAATAAGACCAAACATTAGCCAAGTGGCACAAATGCTGGCTGACTTTGACCGAGAATGTGGAAAGATAGGTCTACAGCTGAATCTAAAGAAAACTATGTTTATGAAAAATGAACTAGTTCTAGAGGTCCCATTCACTCTCAATGGAACAAACATCTCTGAATGCAGCAGTTATGTGTACCTAAGTCGAGAAATCAACATGATGAACGACCTAAAACCTGAGCTGTGCAGGAGGAAGAGTGGCATGGAATGCCATCAAAGGCATCGAAGAAATAGCTAAAAGGACAAAGAACCTTCGGCTCGGGCACATCTCTTTGACTCCACCATTCTCCCTGCATTAACATATGCCTCGGAGATCTGGGCTCTACGAAAGCAGGGATTAGAATGCTATTCGAGTCTCCCAGAGAGGAATCGAAAGAGCTATGCTTGGAATATCACGCCTCACTCAAGTGAGAGAAGGAATTCGGAGTTCTGACCCCGTCGCTATTCCAGAATTAGGGATGCTGTCTCGTTTGCCAAGGCATCGAAAAATCAGATGGGCTGGACATGTAATGCGATTTGGAGACAACCGCTGGACTAGAGCCATTACCGACTGGATCCCATGGGATGTCAAAAGATCATGTGGCCGCCCACCTACAAGATGGTCAGACTTCCTTGTCAAGACCCTGAAGGAACGGTTTGAGGCTCTTGATATTCCTGAATCAACCAGATGCCATTGGGCTACATTGGCACATGACAGGGTCCAATGGAAATGTTATTGGTGCCTGCTCGAGAGCAAATCGATGAATAACGGGATTCAAGTGAAGTGATTAAGTGACTTTTTGGTTGTTGTTTTGGGCCACACCAGTAGTGTTCCAGGGGTTTTCTTAGCACTGTGTTTAGGGATCACTCTTGGTGGGGCACAGGGGACTTTTGGGGGAGCGCCGCCGGGGTCCCTGACAGTGCCGGGAAGCGAGTTCCCTTCTACCTCCGAAGCCGGGTGGGGAATGGATGAAGACTCAGGGAATCCGATGCAGTTTTAAAAAGGGCTTTACTATCACAGGATCCAATATACAATCCAAGAGCAAGGAAAACCTCCGGACTCTGGGTTCCCAGCTAGGCCCCAGCCAGGTGTAGGCCAAGATGGCTGCCACCACGTTTTAAGGCCCAACAGAGAGTGGAGAGGACGGAGAAGCAAAACAGCAAGGGAAGCAGAAATGGCAAAAAGGGGAAAAAAGAGAGAGAGCTGCTTTTTTCTTGCAGCTTATTTTATAGCTAGAAATCCGCCCAAACTCCCCCAGCCCAGCCCATTCTGGGCTGGGCTATCTAGACATGAAAATAGGAAAATAGCTCTATAGAAATGTAGCAACTTCAGGAACCCATCTGGCTGTTTACAAGGACCCAGAGCTAATTAAAGCCTCCTAGCAGAGTTGGGAGAAGCTATAAGCTAAATAAATATAAGCTGGTAGGAAGGGTCAAATGCCCTCAGGTAATTTCTCCCAGCACCTCACCTAATGTCTTGAGCCAAGATCTGCCTGGAATTGCTTTATAGGGTAGAGAAGGGGGTTTCTGAGATGGTATGTCTGTACCAAAGACTAATACTAATGCCAGTTAAATATTTCTCCAAGTCTTCACAAGAGTCTCGTCTACTTCACGGTAGTTTTGTGTTTTAGTTGCCTTTTGAGTTATCAGGGAGCCATGCTTGCTTGCTTGGAGGCAAGCAGCATTTCTCTCTGGTCTAACTTAGAGATCCAACGTGGCCAGGCAAATATGCTGGTAAAATCTAGCTGGTCCCATGATGATTGTGGTAGCATGAGAGAATATTTATAGCAACCAATACAGAATACATGGTCAGATAAGACTGCCACATTTGACTAGCCCCCTATCTATGAAGTGACCTGCAGGAGGCAATCTAGGGCAGATGCAGAGGCCTAGGCTTTTAGGTGTCCTGCAACAGGGGACTCTATGAGATGCCAGGGATTAAACCTGGATTGGCAGCTTGCAAGGCAGGGTCTCTGTCCACTGTGCAATCTCTCTAACTCCTTACAAAAGGGCCTGAGTGTCAATGGGAGGCATCAGAAGCTTCTCTAACTTTTCACTCTTAGAACATAACTTATGTAATATATAATATAGAGAACGTACTATATGACCACACACCATGTGCTGTTGCTTCTCCTCTCTAGAATGTAAATTCCAGAGGAGGCTGCATTGTTGTTATATTTGGTGTCTAGAACAACGTCTAGCATTTTGCTGGTGCTCCAAGAGTATTTGTTAAATGAATAAGCACATTGAGTCTTTCCCTTTTGTGCATGAGAATTTACTATTTTCCATTTTTTGCACCTATATATCACTTCTACTGCCCTAGGATTCTTAGGCTCATTGGCTTGGCACATTCTTCTTCTCTCTAGAGCCCTCTCAGAATTTAGACAACTGCAAATATTCAATTTCCCACCCTCTTCCTTGAAGTGAAAGCTGTAAGCGGTGATATGGCAGTCTCCACTGGCTCCCTGTGCTATGCCAGTGACCGGTTTATTGCAAAGGGCAAGGCCTGGGATTGAACATAAACAAACACAACTCACAAGTTTCAAATAGACCATTGAGCAGCTCAAAAAATAGGCCCCTTGTTTTTAAAAGAGCATTGGACACTCTTGAGAAATAATAAGAAATAATAAGTCTGGAAACTGGATAGAAAGCGCTGATGCTTTCTGGCTGCATTTGTCCTTCAAACTTTACTTGTACTTGGCACGCCGGAACAAAGCTGCTGCCAGCCTCTGCCAAGGTCCGAAGGCAATGGAAGTTTATCTGGGCTACTGAGGAAAAGTAAATCTTTAGAGTTACCACAGGCTTGTGTTAATTTCTAGGAGACACAAACTCCCTTTGCTGAGTGAGTCCAATGAGTGTCTGGTATATGTCCCTCCAGGAGCATGAGATTTGAAGACTAGAGAATTAAGTGACCTGGGCACAGATTCATAATATCACCATCCTCTTTTTTCCATGTGCAGAGATGGGGAATTCAGACCCATTTTAGAGAGCTATTAGTGAATGAATTGAGATGTGTGCAAGTTTAGGACTGAGCTTGTTCTCTTGTGGTTCCTTGCCACACCCAGTGCCCACTTGGTGCCTGACAACTGAAGTGCAGCAGCAATGTGTGCCCCTTTTCTAAGGCAACAGCAGAGAAAGCTAAATTCCTTTGGCAGCACTTTTGAAGGCATACATTGCATTTTTTTCCTATCTTCTCCTTCATAATCTTTATTCTTTACAAAAAGATAAAAATCTTATGTTGCCCCCAAAGTATATGTTACTATATTTTCACTGTAAACAGTTAAGAAATAATTTCCATTTTTTCTCAATGTAACCACTTAGAGGGGATATCCTTCCAGAGGACCTACACATCCCTATTTCTGATGATTCTGTATTTATATAGTTAGATGTCTGTCTACTGCCTACCTACTTAATCACTGACTTACTTATCTGTGAAGGTAAATTTTATATGCAAACTTGACTAGATCATAATACACAGATAGTTGGTAAAGCATTTTTCTGGGTGGTCAGCAAAATTGATTTTTTGGATGAAATAAATATTTAAATTGGTGAACTTCCAGGAAAACATATCATGTTTGCATAACATAAAGTGAGTTCTCACGAACCAACAACTTGAGTGGCAAAACTTTGCCAGAACCAAGACTAACCTGCCCCAAATAAGAACTCTGACAGCAGCAACCTTTGCATTCAACCTCTTTCCTGTACCTCCACCTGTCGGGAAGCCGCTGGGGTCCCGACAGTGCCGGAAAGCAAGTTCCCTTCACCTCCGAGCTGGTGGAGAATGGATGAAGACTCAGGAATCCAATGCAGTTTTAAAATGCTTTACTTATCACAGGTTCAGGCATACAAATCAGCAATAGGAAAAACCCTGTGCTCAGGATTCCGGCTAGAACCCCAGCCACGTGTAGGCCAAGATGGCGGCCACCACGTTTAAAGGCCCTGTAAAGAGGGAGACAAAGACAAGACTCCCAAGAAGAGTGCAAGCCCGAAAGAGAGCCCAAAAAGAGAGAGAGCAAGAGAGGAAGCTAGGCTGGTTTTATACCCCTGCAACTCAGACCCTCCCACTATTATGGGAAGCAGGCAGGGTCAAATGCCCTCAGGTAATTTCTCCCAGCACCTCACCTAGGCCCCTTTTATATGCTAATGTTTTGAGCCAAGATCTGCCTGGAAAAGCCTTTATAGGATAGAGAGGGGGTTTCTGAGATGGCATGCCTCTGTACCAAAGACTAATACTAATGCCAGTTAAGTATTTCTCCAAGCCTTCACAAGAGTCCCGTTTACTTCACGGTGGTTTTGTATTTTAGTTGTCTTTGAGTTATCAGGGAGCCATGCTTGCTTGCTTGGAGGCAAGCAGCATTTCTCTCTGGTCTAATTACTTAGAGATCCAATGTGGCCAGGCAAATATGCTGGTAAAATCTAGCTAGTCCCATGATGATTGTGGTAGCATGAGAGAATATTTATACGAGCCAGTACAGAATACATGGTCAGATAAATTGCCACATTCAAACTACCCCCTATCTACAAAGTGATCTGCAGGAGGCAATCCAGGGCAGATGCAGAGGCTTTTAGTTGTCCGGCAACATCCACCTATAGGTCTCTCAGGCAGGTTTTAGATTTACCCAAACTTCCCATAAACTATCCATATATGAGCCAATTGCTTAAAACCAATACATCCCTCTGTGCATGCCAGGCCATTTCATCCCCATTCCATCCTTCCATCCATCCTAGTTGGATAATTTGAGATTGAATTTGTGTTCCATTCTTACCCTGTCTTTTTGCTCTTCTGGATTATGAAGGCTGTCAGTTTTATGTTAAGTCAAAGCAGAAACTGCTCGTTCTCAGACTTTCTTATAGCTTCAGCAACTTGATGCCGTTATTACTTGAAAGTAGGTTAATGGTGATAGGAAAAAGGGCTGGGTGCTCTAAGATAGGGAGTTCAGGAGATATGCTAAGACCTAAGACAGGTGGTAAGACCTTGTCCAGTTTAGGCAAGGTCAGTATGCAAAGAAGTTAAGACAACTGTGTTATGCTTGTAGGCAAGCACTGTTGTCACCAGACATTTCTCCCAAAGGCCCTATGTCCAAAGATTATATACTCATGCCTATTTGGAGAATATGATAACCTAAGTTCAGAAAGCTTTGTAAGATCCTGGGAACTTTGCTGTCAAGGGGCATAGGATGGGACCTACACAACAAATAATGACTGATTCTGTACACAGTATTCTAGTTACAATGCTATGTCTATAAACATTTCATATCTATATCTACATATCTATTTATCTCTCTCTTTATGTATACTGTAATATAAATTTTAGTATTTGAAGTGTTGCATTTTTCTGAGAGCTTTTTAGTTGCATAAAGTGGGACTTGAATTTTTTATTTACTACCTCTGTGATAGCTTTGGTAATTATCTCATTCTTTTATTCTTTTAAATAGTTTATATTACTCTACATTACTTACGTACAGTGATTCATAAAACTGATTTTTGTAATGGATTGTTTTCATATTTTTTATCATAAGTAGTACTTTAGTGAACTTCCTTTAATATTGATTAATTATTTCAAGTAACATGAAAAACAACAACTCTTATTTTCCCAGAATCTTCTCCCCATTCTCTGATAGGCTTGATAGGGGAATACAGAGCTGATAGAAGTTACTCTTCTTTTTTGCTGGAGTCTACTGTAGCCACTAAACCTTGTGGAGTGAGAAATTGTACAAATAATGTCATTTGGAGAGTGAGCAGAGGCTTGGGTGATAGTACTAGAGCTGTAGTGCTTGCCTTGCATATGGCTACTATTGTTTGATCCTTGGGCTGCATACAGTTTCCTGAGCACCACCAGGGCACCACAGGGTATCCCTCCTGAGCACAGAGTCAGGAATAGCCTCTGAGCACTGCAGGGTGTGGGTGTGCCCAACCTCTTCACCCCCATTAACCAGAAGAGATAGAGACTTTATGTAGGAACACAAAGCACCAGATTCATCCCGTACCTTCCTTGACTCTTCCCTGGACCATATCAACATGTGGTGGGCCGGACTTTCTCTGCAGTTATTCTGTAGTTATCCTCAAGATGTTTTTTTCTTTCCTACTCCAAACAAGGGACTTCAGTTTTTCATTTTCAACATCCTTCACTTTTTTTATTTTTTTCCTTCGGAGTAATCACAACACTCAACAAAGATATAGTCCCAGGTTGCAGTCCCTGAAATATGAGAGTATGTGATTTCCACGCTGCTTTTGCACTTTGTTATGTTTATTTCAGAGAATATACATGAATTATAAAACTCTCATTTTATGCATATTACCATTTTACAGTCTTTTCAGAATGACATAATTGACCTGACCAGATATTTGGTCTTTCTCTGTAAAAACTGTCCACTGTGTGGCCAGATTCTAGGAGGTGGAACTATGAGGGTCATCATTCCTTCAGTCTTCATGTCCCTTTCTCCTATCCCAGTGCTCTTCACCTCAGATCTCTCCACCAGGAGATACTATTTCTGAAGCATTTTGAAAGACTCTGGGCCAAGACAGTAGTTTATAAAAATATAATGATCTTAGGAAACCACTACTTGGTATCTATCCCCAGGTCATGAAAATACTCATTCAAAAGAACGTATGCACATCATTATTCATTTTAAGCACTTAGCACAATAGCTAGAATATGGAATTAACCTTGTGTCCAACAGCAGATGAATAGATTATGTAGATTATATATGTAGATTGTGAAGGTGTGGTATATATTTATACATTTATATATGTATACATATATATGTATATGTATATATACCACACCTTTATGATGTATATATTATGATAAATTATGTGATATATATACCACACCTTCATGATATCTATCTATCTATCTATCTATCTATCTATCTATCTATCTATCTATCTATCTATCTATCTATCTATCTATCTATCTATCTATCTATCTGTCTGTCATCTGTCTGTCTGTCTGTCTGTCTGTCTGTCTGTCTGTCTGTCTGTCTGTCTGTTCTGTCTGTCTGTCTGTCTGTCTGTATGTCTGTTTATCTATCTACCTACCTATCTACCTACCTACCTACATTCCTAACTACCTACCTAACTACCCACCCACCCACCCATCATCATCATCATCCATCCATCCATCCATCCATCCACCCACCCATCATCCATCCATGCATCCATCCATGCACCATCCATCCATCCATCCATCCATCCATCCATCCATCCATCCATCCATCCATCCATCCATCCATCCATCTATCCTAATCTTTCTATCTAATCTAATCTATCTACCTACCTATATACCTACCTACCTACTCCTTCCCTCTGTCTTTCTCTCTCTTTCTCTCTCTCTTTCTCTCTTTCTTTCTTTCTTTCTTTCCTTCTTTCTTTCCTTTCTTTCTTTCTTTCTTTCTTTCTTTCTTTCTTTCTTTCTTTCTTTCTTTCTTTCTTTCTTTCTTTTTCTTTCTTTCTTTCTTTTCTTTCTTTTTCTTTCTTTCTTTCTTTTCTTTCTTTCTTTCTTTCTTTCTTTCTTTCTTTCTTTCTTCTTTCCTTCCCTTCCTTCCTTCTTTCTTTTTCTTTCTTTCTTTCTTTCTTTCTTTCTTTCTTTCTTTCTTTCTTTCTTTTTTCTTTCTTTCTTTCTTTCTTTCTTTTCTTTCTTTCTTTCTTTCTTTCTTTTCCTTCCTTCCTTCCTTCCTTCCTTCCTTCCTTCCTTCCTTCCTTCCTTCCTTCCTTCCTTCCTTCCTTCCTTCCTTCCTTCCTTCCTTCCTTCCTTCCTTCCTTCCTTTTCTTTCTCTCTCTCTCTTTCTTTCTTTCTCTCTGTCTATCTAAATATTATGCAGAAGCCAGCAGGGATGAAAATCGTGCAATTTGTTGCAACTTGGCTGAACATGAAGGATATCAAATTAAGTGAAGTAAGTCTGGAAAAAGACAAATATTGGATGATCTCACTTATCTGTGGTATATAGAATAACAGGACAGGGAATGAAAGGTATAAAAGAATGCACTCTTAGATTACCCCTTCTCTAGGTTAGATAGGAAAGGAAATAAATTGAGTGATGATTTAGAAGAGACTTGTGCGCAATAACAGGAGCAGGAGCCTTGGGAACGTTGGTGGTATAAAGGTGTGGTATATGTATATGTCTAAATCACAGAATCAGTGACACTGTAAATATCAGACCCAAACTACAATAAGCAAACTTAAAACTTTTCAAGGAGGCAGGCATATTGGTGTAGGGAAGTCAACACTGATTGAATGATGGGTTTTGAAACATTGTATGCCTGAAACTCAACTATAAACAACTTTGTAAATTACTGTGCCTTAAAACACACACATACACAAAAGCATATGGATATATTCTCCTTGGAGACAGTTTTGGGGAAAGAATACCAAAGCTAAAGGAGAAATGCATTCTCTAATAGAGAGATCCCTGGTAGGTGAGAACCTCTGGACCTCATCTTGGACTGCTCCAGTGAGACAATGGGAAAAAGTACAGCTCTGTTCTGTCTGGGCAGCCAGATCTGGAAAGGAGAGAACCACATTGTGTCAATCAGGGAGAGGCTCTTACTGAAGATGCTGTTCTTGGTTCCTTATGAAAAAAATGAGGGTTTGATTTTATTCTACTATTTGTTT
This sequence comes from Cryptotis parvus, assembly GCA_021461705.1. NCBI lineage: Eukaryota > Metazoa > Chordata > Mammalia > Eulipotyphla > Soricidae > Cryptotis > Cryptotis parvus. The sequence goes on from JAJIBD010003062.1 coordinate 99,250, forward strand.
TAATGCATCTTCCTTTTTTTAGGCAAACTTTTTTTTTCTAGCCAGGGCCAGGAAATGAAGCTAGGAGAGAAGGGAAAAGGAACTCCCACCCCCTTGGTCTCTACAAAGAAGGGGTTGAGTTTACTGTGGCCCCAGATGCAAGTGTTAATTTCCTCCGCTCCCAGAGGAGGAAGCAGCAGGACATCCCTCTCCTTCTCCCTCTTTCTCTTATTCCCCCTTTCCAAATACCTGGGAATGAAAACTCTCATTTAAGAGACTTGCATTTTGGTATGATTTGATTTTGTGGTAGTTTGTTTTGTAGTCTGAAGGAATGCTGGTCTTGGCACAGGTCTTTTTTGTGTCTGTAAAAAGGAAGCAACAAAGAAAAAGGGAAAGAAAAGTTCTCATTTGATATGAGAGCATTTTGTCATATGATTTCGCTCTCCAAATACCTAGCCTTGGAAAGAATATTTTTGCCATCAGCCATATCACCCCAATACTCTGTTCTTTTCCTCCTTTTCTTATCTTCTTTTTTCCTCCAACACTTGCATATATGTGAGTACAATAAGGTTGCTTTGAGCTTTTTTTTTTTCAATTATTCAACAACTTTCAGAGGAGAAAAATTTGGGTCTTTTAATTTCGTTTTTGGCTTTTCTTCTCCCCTTCCTTTTTGCATGTGTGTGTGTCTCCCTTTCTGTTTGCTAAACAGTAATTGCGGATCTTCCTGGCCACCTTTAATACTCCCAGCTAATTATCCTGAAATAAATCTCTTTCAAGCCTGCATGCCAGCAGTTCTGGGATCCGAGCGGCTCTTTCAGCTCCCGGCTGCCTGTCACTCAAATGGGCCTCAGCTGCAACTCCGAATGATGAGTATTAACCTCCCGCTGGGAAGATTCGCCCAATCTCCCCACTTCCAACAGCAGCTCCCAGGGCCGCACCACGTTCCTACCTGTTAGCCTAAGCTGGGATTTTCTTTTGCTAACGCTGTGATTTTGAAAAGTGGAAAGAGGATTCCTGGGAGAAAGACACTCAGTTAACCTTCTCCTAATTGCCATTCAAGATGGAAAAGGAAAAGCAAGATAGATGGTGACCGTCCCAGGAGGGTGCTGTGCCACTGACTAGCCTCTGGGCCTGCCAGGGAGCACCCTGGTCTATTGGTGAGTCTTCAAGTCCAATCTGTTCCTACACTCCTAACTCAAGGGAGTCAAAGGCTGGTGCCTGAGAACAAGCTGGACTTCAACACATTGCCTTCTCTGATGTCTTCCCTTCTCAGCAGATATACCTTAGGGAGGTTATTTTTTGCCGGTTCACTGGGTCTTCTCTTCATCATCTGTCTTACCCTTCCAGGTTTCGTCTTGCCTGCTCAGTAGATTCACTGTTTCTTTATCATCCATAGCCATTGGTTTACTTAGGTTTTGTGACTGTTCTCACTAGCCTTCCAGGTGAGGTGGTGCTTTTCTCTCTTTTAGTTCCCTTTGGATTCTGATTCTAATTGCAGCTTCCTTACCAGGTCGTTTTGGAGCCAGGACCACACAGGCAGGCTCTGAAGTGTAATGGACTCTAAGCAAGGTCTCTGAGTGACAATACTCTGTATCTGGCAAAGAGTGGTCCAGGTCAATGAATGGATTAAAATAGAAAGTGGCATCACATAATATGACATAGAATAATGTGACATTTGGGATAAGACAATACTTGGTTTCTGCCAATCATATCCTGAGTCCATACAATGAGTTTTTTAGTTTGCCTACCATGGTTCAGTGATTCTAATTGCAATTTTTATACATTCTTTTGTTGTTGTTGTTGTTATTGGAGGTCTACTTTTATTGTTTGCTTCACTTCATTGAACAACTTTACCATTGTTATCCTGAAGCCCTTATCTGAGGGGTTATGTAGTTCCTGGGTGGGTGGGGACTTTTTTTTTAGTGTTTTTTTTAGTATTTTATTATACCACCATGAGATATACAAATAAAAAGATATACAATTAAAAAGTTCATGTTTGGGTTTTGGTCATACAGTGTTCCAGCACCCGTCCCTCCACCAGTGCCCATCTCCCACCACCAACATCCCCGGTTCCCTCCCCTCCCCCAGCCCACCTCCATGGCAGGTTCTTTATTTTTTTTCTTTTTCTCTCGAACTTTTCCAGGCTTATGCATTCACCCATTATGGTGAGTTCCTCTGCTTATTTACGTCTACAGTACAGGGGAAAGATGAGGGCCTGGTTTTATGCAGGCTAGCAGTCTAAAGTTTATAGTTATCATGTCCACACGCAGCCTGTGGGGCTGAGATTCTGTTGAATATAATCACTGCTGAAACTTTGGGGCGCAAATCAGTGCTGCCTTCATACAGTCATAATTCCCAGTACTTCACCCTGGTTCAGTGTTTCCTCTGGTCTCAAGTATGGGCAAAGTACATAAAGGAAACAAAATTCCATATTTCTTAGATTAAATATCTTCTGAGTCCGAGTAAATGCGCACTCGCATGCACTCCATGGGAAGTAGTCACCAACTTTGTCACCAACTTATGCAGGTGACTATCTGCCTGTCACTTGGTCTGGAATGTTGACTGATTGCTTCTCTGCCTGTGGACATAGATGTGTATACCCCATGAGAAATTTTGGGCTGCGACTTTGCAAGGCTCAGGTTCAATCGTCTGCTCAGGTCTTGTGTGGTTGGAGACTTATAAGGCTGAAAGTGTATTCCCAGCTCTTTATTTCCTTAACCTGTCCATGGTACATGCCTCTGCTTCTCCCCTCCTCAACCCTGGGATCTTGCTGCTTGAGTTATTGATTACTCCAAGGTTCCTTAGGAAAAATCTCTCCCAGAACTGCTGGTTGAGGTTGTACACTTTCTCTGTGAAACTGTACACACAGAATCCTTTTGGTCATTTCTGCCTGTTACTGCATTTTGGAGATGGTGAAATTTACATGACATTCTTTTATTCCATCTTCGCCCTTCCTCAGAAAATAAACTTAAAAGTTTTTATTTTTTTTTTTGGTTTTTGGCCACACCCAGAAGTGCTTAGGTCTTACATCTGGCTCTGTGCTCAGGGATCACTCCTGGTGGGAGTACATTCTCCATTCTCTGTTGGGCATTAGTTCATTCTCTAGTGGCTACTCAGGGGTCCTTATGGGATTTCAGGAATCAGTCTCAAGCCAGCTGCATGCAAGGCAAGTATCCTACTGATAGTATAACTATCTGTTATACTATACTGATACTATAACTATATCAGTATAATTAGCACCCAAACTTAAAAGTTTATTACTGAAACTTTGTGAAATTATGCAAGGAAATGATGGACGTTTCACAGTCAAACCCCATTGAGCTAATATAATTTGTGTAAAATTATTTGTGTTCTTTAGCAGTAGAAGTAGAATCAGAACCTATAAATCTGGAATCTCATACACATAGTGTGTTGGACCAAAAGAAGTTGTTTCTTCTGGCTGTTGTAGACTGGAATTATTGATACACTCTCTAGACAAGGATTCATCTAAATGTATTGTAGAAAACTTCTTTAAGATCGTATAGGGCCAAGAAAAAGTTCATCATCTAAAATAGGAAAACTCTTGTTTTATAGGATGCTAAGTAGAATTCTCAGAAGAATTTATCTGGATAGTGGAAAAGATTAGAATAAAAGTTGATTCCTACCCAACAAAACTTTAAGAAATGAGAACATAACTGTTTCCCTAAGCCACTGTTTTATAAAGAAAAACTCAAAAAATATTTATGGAAATATGAAAATACCTAGTATCCTAAAAGGTAAAATTCACAATGTTTACCCATCTGAATATATATAAACATATACATATTTATGTGTCTGCATGTGTGTATATACACATACATATATACAGACACACATATATATATATGAATATATATCAAAGAAATAGGAGCATATGATTTATATGTAAGAGAAAAATTCTTTCAAAGAAAATAAAGAAATTAAATATAATAGAATTTGTAGATAAGTATTTCTAAAACAGTTATATTTGCTTTATATCCATAATATGAAATGGCATAACAGTGACTAAACTTGTTTATTGGAAAATATAGAAACTATAATGTTTGATAGTAAGGTTGAATAATATACTTGACAAGATGAGCAGCAGACTAGACATTATAGAAGAAAACATCAGTGAACCTGAAGAAATAACAATAAAAGTCAGCAAAAAATAAGATAGTGAAAAGTGACTAGATAAGTGAAAATAATAAAACATACATATATAAGAAAGTTGAGGAATTTATTTGTAAAAATTTAAAAGGGTCTAGCGAGATAGTCCAGTGGGGAAGTTGCTTGCTTTGTATGTGGCTGACCTGGGTTCATTCTCTAGTGCCCTATACAGTCCAATGAGCATGTCCAAGAATAATCCCTGAGCATAGAGCAAGGGAGTAAGTCCCTGAGTACTGCCAGGTCTGGCTTCAAAACCCAGACAAAAACAAAATAAACAAAACACCAGTGAATTCTGAGTGCTACCTTCATTATCTAATATATGAAAAGAAAAGAGAAAGCACGGCAAAATATATTTCAAAGTCAATGGATGTATTTTACATTAAAAAGTGAGATGTTTACCAATTAGAAGTATATTGAGATATTTATGTATGAAGTGTAATGTCACTCAAGGTAGATAGTGAAGTTAAATATGAGTAAATTAAAACTTAAAGAAACTATAAATATAATATACAAACAGTTATTGATAAACCTGAAAAGCAAATATAATGGAATAAAAATGTCAAATAATATGCACACCATTATTCAATGGAGCACTTAGTATAATAGCTAGAATAAGGAACCAATTTAGGTGTTCAATGAAAATGAGTGGGTAGTAAGGGGTGTGGTAGATATGTACCCACTGGTATACTATGCAGCTGCAAGGAAGGGTAAAATGACACAATTTGCTGCAACTTGAATGGAACTGGATGATACCATATTAACTGGAGTAAGTCAGAAGAAGGACAATTAATGAATGATCTCACTTATCTGTGGTGTATAGAATAACAAGACAAGGGAATGTAAAGTATCAAAAGGGAGATACTTAGATTATTCTTAGTCCTGAGAGTTTACTGAGTTAACCTCTCTTGTCTTGCCAGTCAACATGCCTTCCATACTGAGGGAAGACCCTGAAACTTAGGGGCAATGTGAGCCATGACTGGGACCGCATCGTCAAGCACGGAAGCACCTAGGAGGTCGGGGGAATGCTGGCGGCACGCATCATCCAGGATAAACTGACAAATACCATCCAGGTTACTTTGGGAAATGGGTATGAGGCATTATCACTTGAAGAGAAATCAAAGCTTCTGCTCAACTGTCAATCTTGACAAACTGTGGACCTTGGTCAGTGATCAGACATGGGTTAATGCTGCCATAAACAATATTGGAGCAGCTCCTATCATTGATGTGGTGAGATCAGGCTACTACAAAGTTCTGGGGAAGGAAAGCTCCTAAAGCAGCCTGTCATCGTGAAAGCTAAATTCTTCAGCTGAAGAGCTGAGGAGAAGATTAAGGGTGGCAGGGCCTGTGTCCTGGTAGCTTGAATACTTCTAAAAGAAGGAACATTAAATGCTACAACTGTTTTTTGTAAAAGATTATCCTTAGTCTTAGATTATAGAAATGAGAAAGATGAGGAAGGAAGGGGAAAATTAGGAAGAGGCAAATAGGAGATAATAAGGTTAGGTGTCAGGGACCTTGGGCACATGGTGGTGTAGAGGTATACAAAACACACAAATATATATGTATATAAATCATATTAAATTAATTTATAAATAATTATTAATAAATAATCAATAAAATTATATATAAAATTAATTGTATATATTAAATTATAAAATTATATATATAATTTTATGTGTATGGAGATGTTACTGGGGCCTGCTCGAGCAAATCGATGATGAACGGGAAGACAGTGATAACTGTAAACTTATATATGTAAGCTTATATATATTTGTTATTATAGTTTGGGTCTCTTAATTTAAAGTGTTGGCTCTGTAGAGAACCAAAATACAATAACAAAAAAATGTACAATGTGCCTTTAAGGAGGCAGACTGGGAGAGAACCTGAGGATACTGGAGGAGGGAAGTTGACTCCAGTGTTAGAACAGGTGTTCCTGAAAAAATTTTTAGAACAATTTTATAGATGATGGTGCCATAAATTGGTTTCTAAAAAGTCAGGTAACATAAAGGGAGACAAAAAGTAATAAATTGGAACATATGGAAGAAATAATAAAACATAAGTAATGTGACAGGAAAAATCTAATCACATCACTAATCACAATAAATGTAAATGGTCAAAAATCCTAATCAAAAGGCAAGAAAGTTTATAAGCCAGCTTCCTCTTTTGGACAATTACAAAGAAGAAGACAAATGAAACCAAAAGTACGGAGAAGAAAAAAAATATTGAACTCCACAATGAAGTTTAATATATAACAAAAACAATAGAGGTGAATAAATACAACAAAAAAACCTATTCTTTGAGAAGATCAATTATTAACAAATCTGTAGTAAGAATGATTAGTAGGGAAAGAGATAAGACAAATGACAAGTATCAGGAATGAGAAACTATAAAGTTTACAGTTGTTTGAAAGATAATAAGTAAGTGCTTCATATCAATATGTTCTACAGCTTAAATAGACACATTTATTCTATGAGACAACATACCAAAGTTTATTCAAGAAGATATAGATAACCTTAATAGCCCATGTAAAAGAAATTGATTATATCGTTTCCTCCCAAGAAAACTCCAGGGCTAGAAAGATTTAACGGTGCCTCAAAACAAGGAATATGATAATAATTCTACATCATGAGTGTAACGGAAAACAATGTAAATTCTATACAAACTTTTCTGGGAAACTGAGGAGAAAATGTTCGTCAACTCAATCAGAGGCAGTCAGATAGCATAGTCAGATAAAGACATTACAAGTCATTAAAACAATATCACTTATGCTTATAGATGTATAATTCTCACCATCTTAGCTGCTAAACCTATACTACACAATACCATTGTAATATACACTCATTCTATGTTATAACATATACTTATAATTATGACTAACTGTCCTTTTCTTAGATGCCATGCTGATTTAATATTTGAAAGTCGAACAATTGGATTCTTCCGCTTTGACAATTTTAATTAGAAGTATATAAATGATCATATAACCATCTCAATAGATACAAAGAGGAATTAAAAACAACACCCTTAGCTATTTTTGAAAAAAATAACTCAAATTTCTGATATAAACACTCAACCAATCAAGGATAGAAGTAAACTTCCTGGGCATCTTTGAAATAGCTATAGTTAACATACTCCTAAAGGCAATAGATTAAATGTTTATTCTCTATTCTCAAGAACAGGACAAGGATGTCAAATCTATTAAATAGTTCCCAGAGTCTAGATAGGAAAACGTTTCAAAAAAGAAAAAAAGGAAAATAAGAAACTCTCTAAACAAAAAAGGAAAAGGAAAGCTATTTATGCATGTTATTATTGCCTATGTATAAAATCCTATGAGATTTACAAAAAGTCCAAACCAAATCAAAACAAAGAAAGAAAATACTTAAACTACAAAACACTAATGTATTAAGTTAACAAAGTTTCAGGAAAGGTCAATAATGTATAAATATAGTTCCAGGGATCAAGCCAAGGTGGGTCTCATGCAAGGCAAGTACCTTATTCTGTACTGTATCTATAGCCTGAGTTGTATTACTTTTTTCAACTTTTTCTATTTCCTCCACTAGAATATAAATATGTTGGGTAGAATCATACTTGCTTTATTCACCTTTAGAACATCATTATGGGTTAAATGAATTAGCTGCCTCAAGATTCTCTAATTTTTATTATTGTGCATGACTGAATACCTTTGGCACAGTATATTTAAAACTTACTAAAAGTTATGGCCAATGAGTGGAAGCTCCCCAATCCTCTCATTTCCTTTGCTACAACAGAAAATAAAAAAACAATTGCTTTTAAGCACAACAATACAGAGCATTCAATGCAGATCAAAACTAATACACATTGGCTACCAAATAGTAGTCCTGACTGATCCTGTTAGCCTAAGAGGCAACTCCCATAAACAGACAATTTCAGATTTGAAATGTAAACTCAGGGTGTAATTGGTGACTTCACACTGGAGTGGGCTCCTGGCAGTCTGATGGGGACGGAACATGCCTAGATTGACTCCATGGCTTTTTCTAGGCAGAAGAAAGAGGAAGAGTGCTCTTCCTCTTTTTTTTTTTTTTGAATAACCCCGGCAATGCTCAGGGGTTATTCCTGGCTCTGCACTCAGGAATTACTCCCAGCGGCACTGGGGCGGAAGGTGGGGAGACCTTATGGGATGTGGGGGAATGGAATCCAGATCGGCTGCTTGCAAGGTCTTCCTCTTAGGACATGGTAAACACTCCATTTGCATGCAAATCTAAAGTCAGAAAGATCATAAGTATTTCTCCTTTTATTACTGCTTGATAGCTGAAATTAAAACCAGTGACCTTTTTTAAAACTTGTGGAAAATGTTGCTTCAAGTCCCACAGGAAGGTCTAACTCCAGCAGGTAAACTGTTGTTTCCTTCTAAGTGGGATTTTCTAGAATCATTTGACTCTGTACCATTTCTCTTAGTGCATTTACATTTTACTTCTAGTTATTTTCTCTTACCTCTCTTCCTCCTTTCTAATCTTTCTTTTTTTCATTCATCTCTAAATCTCTCTTAGTTTATCTCCACAATTCACAGTATATTCCTTTCAATTTTCTTTCTCCTATTCTTTTCCTTGTCTTTAATATTAATATCTTAATTAACTCTCTGATGCCAGGGATGTTCTTTACTCATCATTTGAACCCAGATCAATGGTGATGACTGATTTTAATACCTAGATGTGAATTTTAATATATGCTTGCAGGCTCAACTGAATATTTTTTTGTCATTGTAAAGTGCCCCACTTTATCTCAGTGAACTACTTTTTTTTGGTTTTAAATTCTACTTAATTTGAGATTAATTCAGTCATGTCTGTTTAACATTTTCAATCTTTTCGTATAATTATATTCAATGTATGTCACTTGTATCTAGCATATATTTTGGGGTTTTAGTTTTTTCTCTTGTATGATAATCTTTCTCTTTTAGCATGTTGTCAATTTGATATTTAATTATGGGTGTACAGGTTTCCTTGCTATCTGAAAACAGAATGCTCAAGACTTCTCACATGAATTAATTGTGGTAGCATTCCCTGATCCTCAAATAATCTATCAATGGAACATTCTACTTTTATTTAGGAGGGGAAAACTGCATTTGATTTCAAACTTACAGACTGTTTTATATCATCGCAGTTATAGTAGTCCATGTTCTTGACATTCTTCCTTTCTTTTGAAGTTATTATTTTTAATTTTTTGGTATTAATGTTTTAGCTATATATATATCATGATACTTATATTCTTGTAGGTGACTACAAGAGTATCCCACCAAGACGGCAGAGCCTGGCAAGCTCCCGTGTCGTATTTGATATGCCAAATACCAGTAACAATTATCGACCTCATTCCCATGACCTGATGTAATGCTTCGAGGCTCTTTATGTTCCTGGAGCAAGCAGATGCCCTTGGACTCTACTAGCATGAGACAGGACATATGGAGATGTTACTGGTGCCTGCTCAAACAAATCGATGATCAACGGGAAGACAGTGACAGTAATTCTTATATTCACATCATAAATCACTGTATCGCTATCACTGTCTTCCCGTTCATCATCGATTTGCTCGTAAAATTAATGAAACTTTTATTGCTTATAGGCCAAAGCAAAACTCTAGAGTGCTATAAATATTCTTCCCCTGAGGTGTTGCAGGTGTGGCTTCAGTGCCTGGCTGCATAGGCAGGTGGCAGACAAGAGACAGGCTTGTCTATACCCTGGGCTCTGCCTCGTGGGCCCTGGATGGTTGATGATCTGACATAGAAAAAGACTAGGCCCACTGGGCCCTGTGATGAACCCAGAGCCATGGCAGAGCCTGGCAAGCTACCCGTGGTGTATTCGATATGCCAAAACAGTAACAATAATAGACCTCATTCCCACGAATGGAGACATTACTGGTGCCCACTTGAGCAAATTGATGAACGGGAAGACAAGTGACAAGTGACTATATAAATATATGTGTATGTATGTGCATATTATATTAAAATAATATTTGTAAAACAGATATTATTTTTACACACTGACTATTCATTTAATTTCCTCTTATATTTACCATTTACTTTGTTCTTCTGGTCTTCTCCCATCTGGGGTGATTTTTTTTCAATATATAAATATTTCCTTTCCTTCAATCTACTGAAAAAGTATGTTAACTTTTGTTTATGTGAAAAAAAAATCTTGATTTCACTGGTATTTCTCAAGGATATTTATGCTTGATATAGGATTATAGAGTAGCAGTTATTGCCGTAACACTTTAAACATATTGTGATATTATTATCAGAATATTTGTCAGGAAATCAGATGTAAGTTCTATTGTTGCTTATGATTTTTCTTCCTTTAATTAAAAGACCCTTTTTTGATTAATTACTAGTTTTTCATTTCTGGTGAGTATAAATTTTTTAATTTAAATTTTTAAAAGAAATTTTATGCTGCTTCATTTTCATGGTAAGATCTTTTTAAAAAATGTTTTTCCTTTTTGTTTGCTTTCATATCTTTGGAAAGTCTACTTAAAAATATCTGCACCTTCTCTCTTTTTCTACAGCAATGATAACATAACTTTGCTTCCTAAAATGTTTTGACTAATTGTGAGCTATTTGTTTTTTTCCTTTGTTTTATCTTTGTTGTTTGTTCTGGATTCTGTTATTTACTTATTCGTTTGTTTTAGTGCCAGGGATCAAACCAGTATCTCACACATTCAATGCATGTATTCTACCACTGAGCCAACTCCATAGCCTTTCTTTTTTTTAATAAGTATTTTATTATACCACCATGAGATATACAATTACAAAGATGTTCATATTTGGATTTTGGTCATACAGTGTTCCAGCACCCATCCCGCCACCAGTGCCCATCTCCCACCACCAATGTCCCAGGTTCCCTCCCCATTCCCCAGCCTGACTCCATGGCAGGTTCTTTATTTCTTTCCCTTTCTCTCTCTTTCTCTTTTCCTTCCCTTCCAGACTATGTATTACAGAACATACATTAAAGGGTTGTCATGTGTGTCTTTTGCCTGTATTTAATGCTCAGTTTTAGGTTGGTATTAGTACCCTCGACAATTGTTAGCACACTGTTCCATTTTCTGTCTTACCTAGCCTCTGACTCCCACACGTTTGTGATAATTTCCACCTTTGACAAGACCTCCTGATACATGTTTCACTTGACCTTGGATATTGGTATTATAACATATACATATATATTTTCCATAGCCTTTCTTTTGATTTATTTTCTAGCTCACCGATAAACTCTTCAGTTATATTTATTTGTGGTTTAAAGAATTTATCGATTTAAAAATTTTAAACAATGCATCTTCATTTCTTGCAATGTATCTTTTTGTCTATTGATTTCCCTTCTTTTTAAAAGTCATTTCCATTTGATATTAGAATTTACCATGTTGCCATTAGATTCTCTGGGTGTATTAGGCATAAAGTTATTTCATCATCTGTGTCTGATTACTATTATTTGAGTCCTACTGCCTGCCTGATTATTTTTGGATTGATATTAGGTATAATATATGATAAAAGAACAGAGATGTTGTTGAGGTTCTGCTCAACATCAGCAAGGTGTCTTGCTTTAGAGAAGATTAAATTTACTTCTTGCTTAGTGTCCCTAAGAAAGAGAAGGTAATTTAAATCAGGAAGGAGGTTTCAAACTTGATTTTTTATTCCTATTTTGAATCAACTTTATCCCTAGGATATGGCTGTGTTCTTTTCAGGGGTTAGTCCCACAGCTAGCAGTTTACTAACCCCTCAGTCATCATGGTTCCAAAATTTCTCCTTTCTGTGCAAGAGAATATACAAAGACCTATCACGATTTTACATCTCAGCCACTTAACTTGTATGAGTTGATGATCATCTAGATTTGGGGGGAATGTTGCCTCAAATGCCAGATTCACTTTTCTGGGTTTCCTTTTGATCCCACAATGTTGGTCCTGTAATTGTTTCTGGTCGGAACATCCCCAGTTCCAGATAATATTATCTATTGTACTGATTTTCTGCCTGTTTTCTGCATGCATTTGGTCTTAGTTTCTTAATCTATCGAGTCATGCAAGTTGTTGATATTATATTGCTTTTATATTGTTGAGTTATTTTGGACAAATCTTTTACTACCTCTGGACCTCAGTTTTTTTTATCCTGTATAATAATGGAATTAGAATTGGAAGATATCCCACATCAATATTTTGGTCAGCATCAGCAATTTTGGTTTGTAGGCTGTAGATTTCAGAATCTCACTATTGTAGATTGTGAGAACTATAATAACATAAATTTTATTGTAATAAATTTACAAAATAAATATTGATTTTTAAAATTAAAAATTTATTATTATCAAATTTTTAATTAAATATTTTATTATACCACCGTGAGATATACAATTACAACGTTGTTCATATTTGGAGGTTTCGGTCACATGGTGTTCCAGCACCCGCCTCCACCAGTGCCCATTTCCCACCATCAATGTCCCCAATTCCCTCCCCCCTCCCATCGCCTGCCTAAATGGTAAGATCTTTATCTCTTTTTTCTCCCTCTCTCTCCCTTTCTTCTCCTACACATTGTGGAGAAGACACTCAAGTGTATGTAATGTGTACACATTACATACACTTGGAAGCCATCATGTGCAGTTTTTTTGCCTGTATTTAATGCTCAGTTCTATGTTGGTAGCAGTCCTTTCAACACTTATACACACATGTTACCTTCTCTGTCTTACCTAACCTCTGACTCCCTCACGTTTTGCGGTAATTTCCACTTTTGGTAAGACCACCTGATATATTTATGTCTTGCAAATAAATGCAGTCGTTCTATGTCTCTCTCTTTCCTTCTAACTAATTTCACTCAACATGATCCTTTCCATGTCCATCCATTTATAGGCAAATTTCATAGCTTCATTTTTCCTAACAGCTGCATAGTATTCTATTGTGTAGATGTACCACAGTTTCTTTATCCAGTCATTAGTTCCGGGCATACTGGTTGTTTCCAGTTTCTGGCTATTATGAATAGTGCCGCTATGAAAATAAAAGTGCAGATTGTGTTTCCGCTGTGTGTTTTTGGCTTCCCAGGGTATATTCCAGGAGTGATATGGCTGGGTCAAAAGGGAGCTCAATTTCTAGTCTTTGGAGGAATATCCATATTGTTTTCCAGAAAGGTTGTACAAGTTGACATTCCCACCAACAATGTATGAGAGTCCCCTTTTCCCCACATCCACGCCAGCACTTGTTGCTTTTACCCTTTTGAATATGGGCCAGTCTCTGTGGTGTGCGGTGATATCTCATTGTTGTTTTGATTTGCATCTCTCTGATGATTAGTGATGATGAGCATTTTTCCATATGCCTTTGGCCATTCGAATTTCTTCCTTGTTGAAGTTTCTGTTCATCTCTTCTCCCCCATTTTTTTATGGGGTTGGCTGTTTTCTTCTTATATAGCTGTACCAGTGCCTGATATATCCTGGATATTAACCCCTTATCAGATGGATATTGGGTGAATATTCTTTCCCATTCTGTGGACTGTCTTTCTATCTTGGTCACTGTTTCTTTTTGAGGTGCAGAAGCTCTTTTAGTTTCATGTAGTCCCATATGTTTATCTTTTTCTTCTAGTTGCTTTGCTAATGGTGTTTCACCTTTGAAGATGTCTTTAGCTTCAATGTCGTGGAGGGTTTTTCCTATATTTTCTTCAACGCATTTTATAGATTCAGGTCTGATATTGAGATCTTTATTCCATTTTGATCTGATTTTTTGTGCAAGGTGTTAGACGCAGGTCCAAATTCAATTTTTTTACATGTAGCTGTCCAGTTTTCCAAGCACCACTTGTTGAAGAGGCTTTCCTTACTCCAGTTTGGAGTCTTTGCACCTTTATCAAAGATTAACTGATCATGTCTTTGAGGGTGGGTGTCAGGATATTCAACTCTGTTCCATAGATCCACAGGTCTGTTTTTATTTCGGTACCACGCTGTTTTAATTACTGCTGCTTTGTAGTACAGTTTGAGGTTGGGAAGGTGATGCCTCCCATCTTCTTTTTCCCAAGGATTGCTTTAGCTATCCATGGGGGTTATTCCATAGGAATTTCAGGAGTGTTTGGTCAATTTCTTTAAAGAATGTCATGGGTATCCTTATAGGAAGCGCATTGAATCTGTACAACCGCTCTAGGAGTATTACCATCTTGACAATGTTAATTCTCCCCATCCATGAGCAGGGAATGTGTTTTGTATTTCCTTGTGTCCTCTTTTATTTCTTGATGCAGTATCTTGTACCTTCTCTTTGTATAGGTCCTTTACACACTTGGTTAAGCTGATTCCTAGGTATTTGATTTTCTGTTTTTAAAAAAATTTAAAATGAAAGGCAAAAGATTAATATGGTTTGACAGAAATCCAAAAGATCATCAGAGATTACTTTGAGAGTCTGTATGCCATGAAACATGGGAACTTGGAAGAAATGGATAAATTCCTGAAGTCCTATAACCTCCCACAGTTGAAACATGAAGACCTGCAATACTTGAATAAGCCTATCACCATTGAGGAAATTGAAACAGTAATTAAAAGTCTGCCCAAACACAAAAGCCCAGATCCAGATGGATTCACTAGTGAATTCTTCAAAACATTTAAGGAGGACCTACTGCTAGTCCTTTTTCAAGCTCTTCCAGGAAATAGAAGAAACAGAAACGCTCCCAAATAGCTTCTACGAGGTACATATCACCCCTATCCCAAATGTGGCAGAGAAAACACAAAAAAAGAAAACTATAGACCAATCTCCCTGATGAACACAGATGCTAAGATCTTCAACAAAATACTAGCAAACAGAATCCAAAGATTCATCAAAAGATTATACATCATGACCAAGTAGGATTCATCCTGGGGAATGCAAGGGATGGTTCAACATCCACAAATCAATAAACATAATATATCATATCAGTAAGAGAAAAATAAAAACCATATGAACATATAAATTGACCCAGAGAAAGCATTTGACAATATCCAACACCTGTTCATGATAAAAAAACCTCCATTAAATGGGAATTGAAAGAGTCTTCCTCAAGATAGTCAGAACCATCTACCAAAAGCCCACAGCAAGCATCATTCCAAATGGGGAAAACCTGAAAACCTTGCTCCTAAGATTGGGAACAAGACAAGGTTGCCCACACTCACCACTTCTATTCAGTATAGTGCTGGAAGTACTTACCATAGCAATCAGAACAGAAAAGGACATTAAGAGCATCAAGATAGGCAAGGAAGAAGTCAAGCTATCACTATTTGCAGATGACATGATATTATACCTAGAGAGCCCTAAACTCTCAACCAAAAAGCTCCTAGAAATAATAGTAACCTATAGTAGAGTGGCAGGGGACAAAATAAATTCCCCAAAATCAATGGCTTTTCTATATACAAATAACAAAAAGTGAAGAAAGAGATAGTAAGAAAATTATCCTATTCATAATAGTGCCACAGAAAACCAAATACCTAGGAATCAGCTCAGCAAAGAGTGTAAAAGACCTGTATAAAGAAAACTACAAAACATTGCTCCAAGAAATAAAAGAGTCCACAAGGAAATGGAAACACATTCCCTGCTCATGGCTTGGGAGAATTAACATTATCAAAATGGTACTACTCCCTAGAGCTTTATACAGATTCAATGTCATCCTTATAAGGATGACATTCTTCAAAGAAATTGACCAAACACTCCTGAAATTAGCATGGAACAATAAACCCCCAAAATAGCTAAAACAATCTTTGGGAAAAAGAAGATGGGAGGCATCACCCTTTGTTGCAGGACACCTAAAAAGCCTCTGCATCTGCCCTGGATTGCCTTCTGCAGGTCACTTTGTAGATAGAGGAGTAGTTTAAATGTGGCAGTTTATCTGACCATGTATTCTTGTACTGGCTGGTATAAATATTCTCTCATGCTACCACAATCATCGTGGGACTAGCTAGATATTTGCCTAGCCAACGTTGGATCTCTAAGTAATTAGACCAGAGAGAAATGCTGTTTGTTTGCCTCCAAGCAAGCAAGCATGGCTTCCTCAAAGGCAACTAAAATACAAAACTACTGTGATGTAGACGAGACTCTTGTGAAGGCTTGGAGAAATATTTAACTGGCATTAGTATAGTCTTTGGTACAGAGGCATGCCATCTCAGAAACCGCTTCTTTACCCTATAAAGGCATTTCCAGGCAGATCTTTGCTCGAGACATTAGGTGAGGTGCTGGGAGAAATTACCTGAGGGCATTTGACCCTCCTTGCCAGGAAAGTTACATTTAGCTTACAGCTCCCTCACAGCTCTGCTTTGAATAAGCTCTGGGTCCTTGTAAACAGCCAGAAGGCCTCCTGAATTTGCTACATTTCTATAGAGTTATTTTCCTGTTTTTATCTCTAGATAGCTCAGCCCAGAATGGGCTGGGCTGGGAAGTTTGGGTGGATTTCTAGCTATAAAATAAGCTACAAGAAGGAAAAAAGCTCCGTTTTGCCCCTTTTTGCCATTTTGGCTTCCCTTGGCATTTTGCTTCTTCGTCCTCTCCACTCTCTGTTGGGCCTCAACACGTTGTGGCAGCCATCTTGGCCTACACATGGCTGGGGCCTAGCTGGGAACCCAAAGTCCGGAGGTTTTCCCTGCTCTTGGATTGTATATCGGATCCTGTGTTAGTAAAGCCCTTTTAAAAATGCATCGGATTCCTGAGTTTTCATCCATTCCCTGCCGGCTTTGGAGGTAGAAGGGAACTCGCTTCCCGGTACTGTCTGGGACCCCAGCGGCGTCCCCAACAACCCTTCTCAACTTCAAACTGTACTACAAAGAGATAGTAGTTAAAACAGCATGGTATTGAAATAAAAACAGATTGTGGACCTATGGAATAGAGTCTAGTATCCTGAAAGCCATCCTAAAATACATGACCATTTAATATTTGACAAAGGGACAAAAAAGTACCAAGTGGTGCAAGAAAAGCCTCTTCAAGTGGTGCTGGGAAAACTGGACAACTACATGCAAAAAAAATGAATTTGGAACTCTAACATCATGCACAAAAATCAGATCAAAATGTATTAAAGATCTCAATATCAGACCTGAACCCATAAAGTATGTAGAAGAAAATATAGGAAAAACCCTCCACGATATTGGAAGCTAAAGACATCTTCAAAGGTGAAATACCACTAACAAAGCAACTAGAAGCAAAGATAAACATATGGGACTACATGAAACTAAAAAGCTTCTGTACCTCAAACGAAACAGTGACCAAGATACAAAGACAATCCACAGAATGGGAAAGAATATTCACCCAATACCCAACTGATAAGGGGTTAATACCCAGAAAACAGCCAACCTCATAAAAAATGGGGAGTAGAAATGAACGGAATCTTCAACAAGGAAGAAAATCAAATGACCAAAAGACATAAAAATGCTCATCATCACTAATCATCAGAGAGGTGCAAATCAAAACAGCAATGAGATATTATCTCACATCACAGAGACTGGCATATATCCAAAAGAACTAGAACAACAAGTGTTGGCATGGATGTGGCGAAAAGGGGACTTTCATCCATTGTTGGTGGGGGGTGTTGATTGGTACAGCCTTTTTGGAAAACAATATGGACATTACTCCAAAGACTAGACATTGAGCTCCTATTTGATCCAGCCATACCACTCCTAGGGAATATACCCTGGGAAGCCAAAAACACACAGCAGAAACACCATCTGCACTTTTATTTTCATAGCAGCACTACTCACAATAGCTAGAATCTGGAAACAACCAGAGTGCAGAGTGCCCGAGAATCGATGACTGGGTAAAGAAGCTTTGGTACATATACACAAAAAAGAATACTATGCAGCTGTTAGGAAAAATTAAGTCATGAAATTTGCCTATAAATAGATGGACATGGAGAGGATTAATGTTGAGTGAAATTAGCCAGAAGTAAAAGACAGATATAGAATGACTGCTTTTATTTACATAACATATACGTATATATATATGTATATACATATATATATATATATATATGCATGTATATATAATACCAATATCCAAGGTCAGGCGAATCATGGATCAGGAGGTCTTGTCAAAGGTGGGAATTACCACAAACATGTGGGAGTCAGATTTAGGTAAGACAGAAAAAGGACAGTGTGCTAATAATTGTTGAAAATGATAATACCAACATAGAACTGACATTAAAACAAGCAAAAAATACACATAATAACCTCTAAATGTATGTATCACAATCCACAATGTGTAAGAGAAGGAAGCGAGAGAGACAGAGAAAGTGGAAGAGAGAAAAGAGATAAAGAACCTGTCATAGAGGCAGGTTCGGGGAGGGAGAGGAATTGAGGACATTGGTGGTGGGAAATGGGCACCGGTGGAGGGATGGGTGCTGGAACACTGTATGACCAAAACCAAAACATGAACATCTTTGTGATTGTATATCTCATGGTGGTATAATAAAATATTAAAAAAAGATTAATATGGTTTGAAGAAAAAAGAAAGCCCTAAGTTGGGCAGCTTGGAAGAAACACTAAATTTTTTTTAAAATAAAAACAAATTTAAAAAAAATTAAACAAATTTGTATTTTAAAATATTTAAAATAAATTTATAAAAATATCATTAAATTTTATTTTTTAAATATTTAAAATACATTTTATCATAAAAATTTACAAAGTAAATTTAAAAAAAATTATTTTTAAAAAATTTCATTATATCATTATGAGATAGACAATTTCAAGGATGTTTATGATTGAGTTTCAGTCTTACAGTGTTCTGACACCCATCCCTCCACCAGTGTGCATTTCCCAACACCAATATCCCCCAGTGTCCCTCCCACCCCCCCACCCTAACCTGTCTCTATGGCAAGTGCTCTTTCTTCTCTCTCTCTCTCTCTCTCTCTCTCTCTTTCTCTCTCTATTTCTTTCTTTCCCTCTTAGCCTTGGATATTAGTCACTAGACTAGATCACTAGATCACTAGACATCCCGTTGTTCATCAATTTCCTCGGGCGGGCGCCAGTAACAAATATTAGTCTCATAATATTTTTTTATATCCCATAAATGAATGCAATTATTCTTTATCTGTTTTTTTCCTTCTGGCTAATTTCACTCAGAATGATACTATCCATGTCCATCCATATATAGGCAAATTTCATATAGTCATTTTTCCTAACAGCTGCATAGTATTCCATTGTGTAGATTTACCATATTTTCTTTATTCAGTTTTCTGTTCTCAGGCACTCGGTTATTTTCAGATTCTGGCTATTGTGAATAGTGTTACATGAACATAGAAGTACAGATGGTGCTCTGTGTTTTTTGGTCCCCAGAATATAGTCCCAGGAATGGTATTGCTGGGTCGAATGGGAGCTCAATTTTTAGTTTTTTGGAGGAATATCCATATTGTTTTCCAAAAAGGCTGAACCTGTCAACATTCCCATCAACAATGGATAGAGTCCCTTTTTCCCTGCATCCATGCCAGCACTTCTTCTTGTTCTTTTGGATGTGTGCCAGTTTCTGTGGTGTGAGAAATTTCATTGTTGTTTTGATTTGCATCTCCCCGAATGATTAGTGATGAAGAGCATTTTATGTGCCTTTTGGCCATTTGCATTTCTTCTTTGAGGAAGTTTCTGTTAATTTCTTCTCCCCCATTTTTTGATGGTATAACTGTCAGTTTTGTAGGGAAAGTTCTTTCTTCCTTTGTACTACAGGCATCTGCCCCATCTGAATAAGTTAACTAGTAACACTTTGGAGTGATGGTGATGAGTACATTTGTTGCTTTTTTTTTGAGATTGAAAACATTTACTGGAATTCTATAATACAGCTAGCTTGTAATAAATACACTACCATCCATATTGGTGTGAAATGTAGGCAGGATGTTTCATTTTTCTCTTTAACCAGAAATAGGATTCCCCAGGGCTATTTATCACAATCAGGAGTGAGATAAATAAAGAACAGGAATATTGTTCATTTAGTCAAACTCTGAATTCAAAAGGCTTTTGATGGAGCAGCTCATCGGGAGAGCTCCAATGAGAGTATTTTTATGAACAATTCAGATGATCTGCCAGTTATTTCACTTTATGTGCATATGTGCGCATGCAGACACACATAGTTCAGACAAACACACAACACACACTCTCAACACCAAACACGTGAGTCCAATCATGTCTATACTACAAACAAACTCATCTGGTAGAGAGAGCTCTAAGAGGAACTTCAAAACACTCTCTCTTTCATTCTGAAAGTTCGATTTGAGTTATTTTATCCCTGGATTCCATTGGTTCAATATTTTGCAGAGTGATTAGATTTTTGGTTTATTTTTTTTGGGTTAAGATTCCAGACTTTGGGTCAAATTTGCCTGGGTTCCAATCCTGGCTATGCCAAGACTGCTGTTAAATTTGAAACGAATGATTGAATTTCCTGTGTCTCAATACTTTTATCTATAAGATGAGGATAATGACTCATCCATCTCATTTTGTTTTGAGAATTAAATTAGTTAATCCATGGGAGGTGTGAGATGTTGACTGGAATAGCTAAGTTGTAATCCTTCTGTATTTGTATTTCTGAGTCTGTCAGACATGAGGGAAGCACATGGGGATAGGTTGGACCAGTGGGGCAGGAGATTCCTTGTTATATGAGGCATGGATACTTACAACAGAAAAAAAAATTCTCAGACTTATTCTTAATCTGCATGGCTCTCAGCACATGAACTAGCCTGCTGTGCTGATCCATGGAAGGGGTTTTGCTATTAGCTTAGAATTAGTCTTCTGTTTTTCTTCATCTAGGTTCTTGACTTGAACACTTTAAACTTGGTATCTGATGGTGAATGTGTATAATTTGGCCTATGAGTAAACCTCAGTCCCTTGCTTCCCAGTGTTAACATAAGGATTTAAAGACCCTATGGAGAGATGATAAGAAACCACAGCCTGGCATGGGATGATGGACTAGTGTTAGGCAGCTAGACAGATGTAATCAGAGCACTGTGGTAGGTACAGGGCAAGTAGCATATCAGTTTCTTGTGGCTACTGTAACAGGTCACCATAATGAGGCTGTTCTTTATAGTTATGGAGGCCAAATCACTGCTCCCAAACCAATATATTGAAAGTACTATAGGGGCTTCTAGGCAAGGATCTGTTCCTGACCTTTTCTCTTACTGGCGATGGTGGTGGTTCCTTGCCTCAGGGCTACATTACTTAAATCTCTTCCTTCAGTTCCTCCTTAATCACCTTTCCTTCCTTCCTTCCTTCCTTCCTTCCTTCCTTCCTTCCTTCCTTCCTTCCTTCCTTCCTTCCTTCCTTCCTTCCTTCCTTCCTTCCTTCCTTCCTTCCTTCCTTCCTTCCTTCCTTCCTTCCTTCCTTCCTTCCTTCCTTCCTTCCTTCCTTCCTTCCTTCCTTCCTTCCTTCCTTCCTTCCTTCCTTCCTTCCTTCCTTCTTCCTTCCTTCCTTTCTTCTTTTTTAACATTTTATTATACCACCGTGAGATATACAATTACAAAGATGTTCATGTTTGGGTTTTAATCATACAGTGTTCTAGCACCCATCCCCCAGTGCCCATTTTCCCACCACCAATGTCCCCCAAATTCTCCCCCCCCCTAGCAAGCCCTGTGGCAGTTTCTTTATTTCTTCCCTCCCCCTCTCTCTTTCTCTGTCTCTCTCTTTATCTCTCTCTTCCTTCTCTTACACATTGTGGATTACAATATATACATTTAGAGGTTATCATGTGTATCTTTTTGCCTATATTCAATGCTCAGTTCTAGGCTGGTATTATTATTTTCTATGATTATTAGCACACTGTTCCCTTCTCTGTCTTACCTAACCTTGACTTCCGCACGTTTGTGGTAGATTCCACATGTTGATAAAACCTCAATATCAGACCTGAATTCATAAAGTATGTCGAAGAAAATATAGGAAAAACCCTGAATGACATTGAAGCTAATGGCATCTTCAAAGGTGAAACACCACTAACAAAGCAACTAGAAGCAAAGATAAACATATGGGACTACATGAAACTAAAAATCTTCTGCACCTCAAAAGAAACAGTGACAAAGACAGTCCACAGAATGGGAAAGAATATTTACCTAATACCCATCTGATAAAGGGTTCTCTTTCTTTCTTATAGGGATGGCTGTGATGGCATTCTGAGGGTTCAAACAGATAATCCAGGATTGCATTCACACCTCAAGATCATCAATCAAGTCTACAAGCATGGTTTTTCCAAATAAGGCAATGTTTACAAATTATAGATGTTAGAATAAGTTCACCTTTTGGATGGCCATTGTTTAGGTGGAAAGACAGGAAATAGGAAGTGCATGAGCCCTACTCTGGGGATCCCTGTAGTGAAGGCACTCATTATAGGGGACCTCTCTATATGCACAGACAAAATTAAACAAGATTGGAAAGAAAAATATATAAAAGGTGGACTAACAAATAGACCTTTGTAACAGCCTGGCCTATGACAGACACTGAATGAAAGAATGGAATTCACTGAATCCTTACTAAATACTAACTACTGTTCTAAGACTGGAAATAAAGTGGCAGCATTGCATTTGCATTTATCAATGAGTGAGGGAATCAGCAGAAGATAAATGGAGGATATTCTTTTCTGAGCAAGTGGGATCTCTATTCTGATTAGATCAAGTATCAAGAGCTCTCTCCTTTGCCAAGGCATCAAAAATCAGTTGGGCTGGACATGTAATGCGACTTGGAGATGACCGCTGGACTAGAGTCGTTACCGACTGGATCCCACTGGACATCAAAAGATCATGTGGCCACCCACCTACGAGATGGTCAGATTTCTTCATCAAGACCCTGAATGAGAGGTTTGAGGCTCTTTGTATTCCTGGAGCAAGCAGTGTGGCATTGGGCTACTGGCACGTGACAGGGACAAATGGAAAGTTACTGGCGCGTGCTTGAGCAAATCGATGACTAATGGGATGTCAAGAGATCAAGTGATCAAGTGATCTCACTGAGGCAGTACAGGTAAAAATCTAGAAAGCTGCTGTGTGTGGATGTGGTGGAGGAAGCTCACTTTTTTTCCCCAGTGAGAAGAGGTAAAGAGTACGAATGGTCTAGCTGCACTTTGATCAGCTGCGTGGGGGATGGGTAAGGGAATAGCAGCTTACAACAGATGTTTAGGTCACCACACCTTGTCCTTGCTCCTACAGAGATTCTAATTTAATTGATCAGTGTAGGCTTGAGCATCTCATTGGTATATGACTTTCAGCATAGCTTTTGGTGAAACCAGGGTTAATGTCTGTGCATTGCCTGTGACTGATAGTCAGAGATTTGCTCTAGAGTGTCTGTGAATTCCTTTAAGCTGGATAACCTGAGATATAGTTTGTGACAACTGAGTCTTCATTTACTCATTTATAAAGTCGGGATAAAATACCTTATTAATCTCTGTAAGAATAAAATAGAAAATCATTGTAGTCATTGAAAAGTGTTGATCAGGATATCTTGCCCTTAGTGAATATTCAATATTTATCTTCTCTGAGTGAGGGATTATAATGATCATTTTGTAGACTTGGGAATGAAGACTTAGATGTGTCATTATAATTTTAGTAACATTATTAGTTTAAATGGTGAATATCAAATTTAACCTTAATATTTTATGACCAAAATTTTATCCATTGTTTTTTTGCAAGTGCAATTGGCAATGGAATATTAAATGCAGTGAAATGGTATTGCCAATGGAATGATAAAATAAAATAACATGCTCTGTTCCCTTTGGTCTCCATGGCTATGAAGGAGTGATCCTATTTCTCTTCTGCTTAGTACCATGTTCTACTTAAGAATTAAGGTTGGGTCAGAAATGTATCAGCCTTCTCTTTTAGTCTGATCTCTTGCCTTGCAATAAGACAAGCATAAGTCTGCTGTGGAGGGCATTTCGGACATAAGTCTTTTTATAAGATAATGGAAAGAAGGGAGAAAACTGGACTGGAGTACCTTAATATCATAAAGGGGGCAGAGAACAGTGACTGGAGCTTTTTGATATTAAGGAACTCCAGTCCAGTTTTCTCCCTTCTTTTTATAAGATAATAGGAGCAATGTAATCAAAGAGGCAAAGTTTAGAATCAAAGTGGTCATAAGTCAAAGTGCTCTCACCAGAAGTTAAGGGATGCAAAGAATTCTCTTTTCTTATAGCTAAAGAAAGTTTTTTTTTTGGTCAGGTATTTGTTTTAGAGTTCTGGCATATAGAATTGTGACAGAATAAATCCATTTCTTAAAAAGGATCCTTTCCCATTGGTTCGTAGGGGCCTGGGGTGCACTCCAATGATGCTCAGTGCATAGAGAAACTATTAGGTCACACCTAGAGGTGCTGAGGGGCAGAGGTGGGCAGTTCTGGGGATCAAATTCAGGGTCTTGCATGTACAAGGTACTATCATCATACTATCTCCCCTGCCTAGACAACCTTTCTTTTTAGGCTACTCAGTTTGTGGTAATTGGTTAGAACAGTCACAAGTAGCTAGTACCAGGGTGATTTTTATTTTTTTAGAATTTTCCCTTAAGCCCAGCTTGGGTAGCTTATATTAAAACAAACCCAGTGAGCTTTACTTACATCTTTTTCAGGGGGTCGTGCTACCACATCCCTCCGCAGAGGTAGCAGGGCCCTAGGGTGAGTAGGTACCTGCTGCCCAGGTCAGGAAGTAGAGCTTATTGCATTGCTCTTTCCTGACAAACGATTCCTGTGTTAAGGTTTAGATTTATGTCCTCTTGTCCTTTTCTCACTCTGTTGCTGGAGGGAGATAGCATGTCCACTGTGGGGGCCAGGATTAGATGAGTAGAGGCAAATAAGAAAGGTTGAAGCCCCAGTCACTGTTCTCTGCCCCCGTTTTGATATTAAGGAACTCCAGTCCAGTTTTCTCCCTCCTTTCCACCCCTGTTGCTCAAGGGCAGGGGCTTTCTGGAACAATTTTACTCAGCACAACAGGAACAAAAGAGAAACCAAATGCCTGCTTGGGAGCAACCCATATGGAAGAGGCAAGGCAAAGCCCAATGACAGGATAATTGCTTAAATACCTGCTTTAAGTATAAAGGCAGACTCTACCTCCAGCTGGAGTTCAGGTTCCCACAGGTCATGAAAACAAAGAAGGGAATAGGAGAATTAAAGAGGAGAAGAAATGGAAATGATTAGGAAAGATTGGTGGGGGTGGGGGTGATTGTTGCGGAAGTTAGGAATTAACCCTTGTGCAATTCTGCAAGAGGGGTGTGGGTTCATAACTTTTAGCTTTCCAACACTGGATGGAAAAATCTAGAGGCCTGAACCCACAGATAAAATTCCCTACTTTGGAGGCGTCTCTGCCAGGACCCCAAGAAGAGACTGGTAGGTCTCATCTAGGGTGTGGGGGCAGTGGGCAGTGTGAGCTGGTGATGCCTTTTGGGTGGTGAGGTGAGTTTTGTGGTCAGCATATTCAGCTTTCCCTGTATTGATACAGAATTCCTCCATTCTCCTTTGTTATTTGAGCTTTCTAGTCTCCTACTGATGCTTCATTATGTCTCTGCAGACCCAGCACTCAGACAGTCCTAGGTTATTAGAGAATCTCTCTGCACTCATCCACTGGCATCTCTGTTTCATTTCTGTAATTCTCAGTACACTGAAAATTGTTAAATTAATTGTATTGTTCTTATCTTCTTAGATTAAAGAAGCACATGCTCTCATTATTACTGGAATTTGGGCTTACTTTATCTAAATGGATATATTTAATGGGTATATTTGATGTAGCCCCTCAGAGATATAGAACCAATAGGACAGACATATGCCTGCTATTACATATCACATACTCTATCTATAAAGGAATTAGCCTGCCTATGTATCTTTCTCTATGACCAGTGAAATTTTTTTAAGGGATTAGCTCAAATGATTGTGGAAGAAGGCAAGTACAAAAGTTGTAGAGTAGATCAGCAGGCTGGAAATTCAGGTGAGGTTTACTACGTTGCATCCTTGAGGCAAGATTTATTTTTCTTTTCTGACCTTTAGATTTCATTTTTACGTCTTTCAAATGATTGTGTGTGTGTGTGTGTGGGGGTAAACCAATTAAAATTAATTAACTTAAAATTAATTGATTGTAAATATTAATCACATCTAAAATGTATCTTCCCAGCAGTATGTAGACTAGTGTTTGACCAAACAACTGGGCATCCTAGCTTAGCTAAGTTGATATAGTGCATTTACCACTACGACTGATTTATTTATTTTAATTTATTTATTTCCTCAAAATATCTATCATAAAAGTATCTACATGACTGTGTATGTGGCTCAAATGGTGGAGCACCTGCCTAGTACCTATGAATTTCTAGGTTTGATCCTTGGCACAGTATAGCTTTGGCCCGTCCCCGTACTGTGTCGATAACAAAGTATGTACACTCTTGGTGGATGTCAAGAATTGTGCTGTAGTGACAGTTGTTTGACTCTGACCTGTTAGGTTGTAAACTTAATAAAGGTGGTTCAGTTGCTTCATAGCTGCTTGTTCACACCACATGCTTAATGCAGAAGGCAGGCACATACTTGGTGCCCAATTTAGGCTAACTGGTCATTTGAGTGAGCAGGAAATGAGTTAGATTCAGGCACTCCTTCAACTTTTTATTTTCTTCATTTTGGGAGAATCATACACCTTTCTCTACTTCTTGTTGCCCGCTTGTGCAGCCTGCATTGCTCCCATTTCTTCACTCCATCTCTCAGGCTTTCTGGCTCCTTGTTCCCCATCCTTTTATTTGGCTAATGCCCTGTGCCTAATCATGTTAGCCAGTACTGGCATTATAGAGATGTTTGCAATCCAATCCAGGTCTGATTATGAGCTTCAGCAGCCCCAGGCTACTTTAAGAATGTGTTGATTGGTGGTTGAGGGGGAGGTGGGAAGCCCCCAGACAGGGCTAGCATTTTTTGGCTGGTGGAGCTGCCCACATATGTGTCTGGGCACCACAAGGGAGATGGGGCTGGTTGGGTTCTGGTTCTCTCCTTGATCAGGCTCCTGGTGGGGTATTTATTCTGGCTGGGTGTCTAAGCCCTTCCTGATTGTATTAAGCCTCATGAAAGTGAGACCCCAAACAATCCGGCTAGTGTGGCTAGTGCTGTAACCACAGCAAAGTGTGCCCGGTATTTCTTGTCATTCTCTGTTAAAGCTCATTTTAACTTTCTCCCAACATGGGGGAGTATAAAGAAACTGCCACGTGTTTCTCTGGTTTGTAAGCATTACCTCATTTCCCTTGCCTAGGATATTAATTCAGGAATATTTATTAAGTGATTTTAGGATTTGGGGCAATTTTGAAGGCATTCCATTAAAATTCCAAGAAGGATGCCATAGATTTTAAAGGAAATTAGCAACCTCTGTCTTTCCCTCCATTTCCACAAAATCACTGTTTTTTTAAAAGAGTATTTTGCTTTCTTGTCATTGTCTCCTTAATTATTTACAGCCAGTCATTTGCTACCTGTCCTCTCTACTAGACTGTAAAATTCTCCATCTGGGCAGGGTCCATGAGGTTGTTTTCACTATTGTATTCCCAGGAGCAGGCATAGTAGGTTTTATTCTCTAAGTTGTAGTGTTGGGACTTGGGACTTGAACACAATAAGTTATTGACTCTTTCTTGGCTGTATTTTTTATAGACTAACATAAAGTTTTTACAGAGCATGGAAAATTATTATATATTTCTGCATATATATTATATACATAATATATTATATAAATTATATATTATATATATGAGAACTGAGTATTTAAACAAGAGTTCATCTATCTCATTTAGAGAAAATTGAAGTAGTTGTTTGTTGCGTTCTCAGATCTTTGGAAAGATCTGAGAAAATTGAATCAGAATCCCTAGGGGGCCAATAGGGAATTATAGAGATATAGTTTGGATTATACAATTGTGACAGCACTTGTTGCTATGAATCTATATATTACTTGTATTACTTATTACTTATCTTCCCATTCTTCATCAATATGCTCAAGCAGGTGCCAGTAACGTCTCCATTCATTGGGAATGTGGTCCATTATTGCTACTGTTTTTGGCTTATCACTTTCACCATGGTTAGTTTGCCAGTCTCTGCCATGGCTCTGGGTTCATCCCAGGGGGCCCAGTCTTTTCCTATGTCACGCCATCAACCATCCAGGGCCGATGGGGCAGAGCCCTGGGTGTAGACAAGCCTGTCTCCTGTCTGTCACCTGACAATGTAGCTAGGCACTGCAGCCACACCTGCAACACCTTGAGGGGCAGGAATCTACATATAGTTTCCTGAAGTCTGTGATTCTGTACAGCAGACTTCCTAGATTCATGT
Source organism: Cryptotis parvus (assembly GCA_021461705.1). Taxonomy (NCBI): domain Eukaryota; kingdom Metazoa; phylum Chordata; class Mammalia; order Eulipotyphla; family Soricidae; genus Cryptotis; species Cryptotis parvus. The sequence continues at coordinate 127,579 of JAJIBD010003062.1, forward strand.
TCCGGTCTACAAGTGTCTAGATGACCCATATGAATGTTGTATGGCCTTTGGCATAATATTTGCCATTACTATGGCTTAGTCTATTTATCTATAGAAGAAGATAATACTAGTTCCCACTCTTGAACTTGTTTGGGATTAAGTGAGATAATTTATGTACTTAAGTCAATGCCTGGCTCAGACTAAATAAATGAGAGTTATTATAATGTCCATAAATATTTAATAGTAAGTTGTCTTTGTATGCCTAGTGAATCGAGGCAAAAAATAGAGGGCTGAGCCTTTTAGGAGGAGGGAAAAATCCAATTATTGAAAACCACCTGGGCTTCATGAAAGTAGAAATGACTCTGATATAAGTAGCAGTGAGATTAAGAACCCAGAATGCAGAATTTTGAGAAAGAAAAGAAAGAGGCAGTACGGAGAAGATATATGGTCATGCTGTCAGAAGTTAGCAAGGAGTTAGCAATGTGTTAGCAAGGAGTTGAGATGAGATAGAGAGAAGAAGAAAACAGATGATGCATTCAACCTTAGAAGAGGAGTATCAATGGAGTTGACTCATTTGGCATTTGGTTGTTTCTAACCATGATCATCTGGCATCAGAACAAGTGGTCATTTCAGTTTGAAAGTAAAAGTCCAGCCAACATTCAGGGAATGCTGGTAGCTTGTCTCTATGAGGCTTAGATTATATCATCACCTGGCCTGGCTGGCTACTGGGATCAGTCAGTTCTGACAGGAGCATCTGTCATTTCCCCCTAGGACAGTTATTAGGGTCAGAAATTGTATTGCCCAGGAATTACTGGCAGTACCCAAAATGATTCTGATTTCAGAGTACTCTTGTAGTAAAACAGAATTGATCAACAGTATATTGTCTTGCTGCTCAGAGTAAACAAAAATGACTTGCCAGAGAGCCTCAGCAATGTAGATTTATCATCACATCCTTTAGATTAATTTCACAGAGTGTAGTTGAAATATATTGTTGAAAGTATCAACCAGACTGACATAATATCTTTCCAGTCTTCTGCTTGACCTGTGATTTAATGGCCAACCCAGGATGGTTTTCTTTTTTAAAATATCTGTTTTAAAGGGAAATTTATTTTAATTGTCTGAAATATCCTAGTAACATATTAAAATGTATTATGCTACAGGTATTACTGTGAAGTTTTTGTTGATCCCAAAGAACTCATATAAATTGGCTTATTTGATCTTTGCAACAATACTGTGAGGCAAGTTGGTTGGATCACTTGATCACTTGATGACTTGATATCCCGTTATTTGTTGATTGCTCCAGTGGGCACCAGTAAGTTTTCCATTTAATCCTATCACATGCAAGTATAGACCAATGGCATCTGCTTGCTCCAGGAATACGAAGAGTCTCAAACCTTCAGGGTCTTGATGAAGAAGTCGACCAATTATAGGTGGGCAGCCATGTGATCTTTTGACATCCCATGGGATCCAGTCGGTAATGGCTCTAGTCCAGCGGTCATCTCCAAATTGCATTATATGTCCAGCCCATCTGATTTTTGATGCCTTGGCAAACAAGACAGCGTTCCTGATTCTCAATAGTCAATGGAGGTTGGAACTCCGATTCCTTCTCTCACTAGAGTGAGGCGTGATATTCCAAGCATAGCTCTTTTGATTCTTCTTTGGGAGAACCAAATAGCATTCTCATCCTGCTTTCATAGGGTCCAGGTCTATGACAGGTATGTTAATGCAGGGAGAATGATGGAGTCAAAGAGATGTGCCCAGAGCCAGAGATTCTTTGTCCTTTTAGCTATTTCTTCAATGCTCTTGAAGGTGTTAACACTGTTCTCTTCCTCCTGTGCAGCTCAGGTTTTAGGTCATTCATCATGTTGAATTCTCGACCTAGGTACATATAACTGCTGCATTCAGAGATGTTTGTTCCATTGAGAGTGAATGGGGCCTCTGCACAAGTTTTGTTTTTCATTAGCATTGTTTTGTTGAGATTCAGCTGTAGACCTATCTTTCCACATTCTCGGTCAATGTCAGCCAGCATTTGTGCCAATTGGCTAATGTTTGGTGTCATTAGAACTATTCCATCAGCGAAGTGTAGGTGGTGTAGTTGCCGACTGTCTATATTCACTCCCCATTCCTTCGCACTAATTGTCTCATGACATTCTCAAAGGTGGTGCTGAAGAGTTTTGGTGAGATGTCACCCTACTCAACCCCTCTTTTTACATTAATGATCACTTCTTTGTAGAATGGTGAGATCCTGGAGGTGAATCCGTAATACAGCTCATGAAGGATCTTGATGTATTGGGTTTGAATGTCCTGTTTGGCTAGGGGCTTCGATGGCTGCTTCAGTCTCAAACTGTCAAAGACTTTCTTTAAATCAATGAACGTGAGACAGAGCAGCATCTTAAACTCCCTACAAACCTCAATGAACTTGGTTACCATGTGGATATGGTCGATTGTGCTGAATCCTTTTCGGAAGCCAGCTTGCTCGCATGGTTGTCCTTCATCTAATGTTATGCCAGTCCTGTTCAGGATGACTTGAGTGAACAGCTTGTAGATGATGGACAACAGGTAGATGGGGCGATAGTTGCCAATGTCTTGGATGTCTCCCTTCTTGAACAGTAGAACTGTCCTGCTCGTTTTCCATTGGGAGGGCACCTTGCATTAGGACAGGTATCATGAGAAGAGCCGACCTGTGTATTGATGAGAACTGATGGCAGATCCTTTAGGTATTTGGGTCTGACTTTGTCTGGGACTTATGCTGTTCGCTTCTTTACTGACAAAATAACATGTCCGATTTCAGAAAGGAGAACATTAGGAATGACATATCCAACCTGCAGAATTTGGTATGTGGGCAGGAGGACATGGCTATCAAAGAGATCTGAGTAGAATTCATGGATAATCTTCTCCATTGCCTTTCTGGAAGATGTGATAGATCCATCAGGATATCGGAGGGCAGTCACTTGATCACTTGATCACTTGAACTTGATCACTTGAATCCCGTTATTCATCGATTTGCTCAAGCGGGCACCAGTAACATTTCCATTGGACCCTATCATGTGCCAAAGTAGCCCAATGGCATCTGGTTGATTCAGGAATATGAAGAGCCTCAAACCGTTCCTTCAGGGTCTTGACAAGGAAGTCTGACAATCTTGTAGGTGGGCGGCCACGTGATCTTTTGACATCCCGTGGGATCCAGTCGGTAATGGCTCTAGTCCAGTGGTTGTCTCCAAATCGCATTACATGTCCAGCCCATCTGATTTTTTGATGCCTTGGCAAACGAGACAGCATCCCTGATTCTGGAATAGCGACGGAGGTCAGAACTCCAGATTCCTTCTCTCATTTGAGTGAGGCGTGATATTCCAAGCATAGCTCTTTTCGATTCCTCTCTGGGAGACCCGAATAGCATTCTCATCTTGCTTTCATAGGGCCCAGGTCTCCGAGGCATATGTTAATGCAGGGAGAATGGTGGAGTCAAAGAGATGTGCCTGGAGCCGGAGGTTCTTTGTCCTTTTAGCTATTTCTTCGATGCCTTTGAAGGCATTCCATGCCGCTCTCTTCCTCCTGCGCAGCTCAGGTTTTAGGTCGTTCATCATGTTGATTTCTCGACCTAGGTACACATAACTGCTGCATTCAGAGATGTTTGTTCCATTGAGAGTGAATGGGGCCTCTGGAACTAGTTCATTCTTCATAAACATGGTTTTCTTTAGATTCAGCTGTAGACCTATCTTTCCACATTCTCGGTCAAAGTCAGCCAGCATTTGTGCCACTTGGCTAATGTTTGGTGTTATTAGAACGATGTCCTCAGCGATGTGGAGGTGGTGTAGTTGCCAACCATCTATCTTCACTCCCATTCCTTCCCATTCTAATTGTCGCATGATGTTCTCAAGGGTGGCGCTGAAGAGTTTTTGGTGAAATGGTATCACCCTGTTGAACCCCTCTTTTCACATTAATGATCACTTCTTTGTAGAATGGTGAGATCCTGGTGGTGAATCCGTAATACAGCTCACGAAGGATCTTGATGTATTGGGTTTGAACACCCTGTTTGGCTAGGGCTTCGATGACTGCTTCAGTCTCCACAGAATCAAAGGCTTTCTGTAAATCAATGAACGTGAGACAGAGCGGCATCTTTGTACTCCCTACAAACCTCAATGAGCTTGGTTACTGTGTGGATATGGTCGACTGTGCTGAATCCTTTCCGGAAGCCAGCTTGCTCGCATGGTTGTCCTTCATCTAGGGTTCTGCCAATCCTGTTCAGGATGACTTGTGTAAACAGCTTGTAGATGACGGACAACAGGCAGATGGGGCGATAGTTGCCGATGTCGTGCATATCTCCCTTATTGAACAGTAGAACTGTCCTGCTGGTTTTCCATTGGGAGGGCACCTTGCATTCGGACAGGTAGCGTGTGAAGTGCTGAGCTAGTGTTTTGATGAGTACCCATGGCAGATTCTTCAGGTGTTCGGTCTGACTTTGTCTGGACCTGGTGCTGTTCCCTTCTTTACCAACGAGATGGCATGTCGGATTTCAGAAGGGAGAACGTTGGGAATGACATATCCATCCTGTGGAATTTGGTATGTGGGCAGGTGGATGTGGCTATCAAAAGAGTAGAAGTCCTGGATAATCTTCTCCATTGCCTTTCTGGAAGATGTGATAGATCCATCAGGGCGTCAGAGGGCAGTCATCTTGGTCTTATAGATGGCGAAGGACAGGCGGGGCGGTTTGAATGGTTTTCCCGGCTTCTGCTGCATCTTCCAGTATTTCTGCTCTTCTGTCTTTGAGGTCTTCTTTTTATCGCTTCACTGCACCGTTTAGCAAGCTTGGACGTTAGCATTTGGTCTCCTGAGGCTTGCGCCTCACCACGTTGGCGAATGAGCTCAAGAGTTTCTGAAGGCAAGTGTCCTTTTGTGTCTTTCTCTCTCTCGGCATTCTTCGCACAATCATGGAGGTGCTGAACCAGTAGGTTGTATTCTTCATCGATGTCGTCAGTGATGGTATCTTCCCATGTTGCCGCAATGGTGCCAAAGAGTTCCCAGTTGGTGGTTGTTCTGGGAGTTCTCTTCTTAAACTTTGCAGCCTTTTCTCCCCATTGTGGGAAGTAGAATTTTGCACGAAGGGAGGCGGTGGTCCAATCCTGTTTGGAATTTGGGGATGACAGCTACATTGGTCAGACAAAACCGTCGATTGAAGATGATGTGGTCAATTTCATGTGGAACTGTCCACCAGGAAATTCCCACGTCCAACGCTTTTCTCTTCAGCCTTCTGGAACTGTGAATTCCCATGAATGGTCTTGGTGGACATGATGAACTCAGATAGTCTCTCACCCTGTTCGTTCCATTCTAGGCCATGGGTCCCGATGTGGGTTCTTCAGCCGATCTTCTTGGTCCTTTCTTGGCATTAAAATCACCGACTATGATCTTGTAAAAGGTGTGATTTTTTTTATAGAATTCCTCCAATTCCATGTAGAATTTCTCAATTTCATCTTCTTTGTATGTGGATGTTGGTGCGTAGACAATGAAGATAGAAATTGCTGGCAGTGGGCCACATTTCTTCAAGTGTAATCGTCCTATCCGGTTTGTTAGGCATTCAAATGAATCAATGTTGATAGCCATGTTCGTGTTGACAAGGACACCAACACCACTGACGCCTCTTTTCGTCACATGTTCCAAGGAACAATTCTTCTCCGGTGTCAAATACAGCATGATGCAACTGACTCCTCCTCGTCTCAGCCAGACCAATGATGTCGTACTTGATCTTTTGCGCTTGCACCATCAGATCCACAATATATGCTTCCGATGCCAGCATACATGCATTGAAAGTGCAGACAGTCATTTCAGCCTTCCTTTATGGCTTCTCTGCACTGCTTTGCAAGCCTGGACATTAGCATTTGGCTGCCTGAGGCTCGTGCCTTGCCACATTGGCGAAGGAGCTCGAGAGTTTTTTAAGCTATGCATCCTTTTGTGGCTTTCTCTATTGGCATTTTACTCACAATCATGGAGGTGCTGAACCAGTTTGTTGTATTTTTCATCGATGTTGTCCATGATGGCATCTTACCATGTTGCCGCAATGGTGCCAAAGAGTTCCCAGTTGATGATCATTCTGGGAGTTCTCTTCTTAAACTTTGCAGCCTTTTCTCCCTGTTCTGTGAAGTAGAATTTTGCACCAAGGAGACTGTGGCCCGATCCTGTTTGGTATTTTTGGGACAACAGCGACATTGGTCAGGCAAAACCATCAATTGATGTGGCCAATTTCATTTGTGGAACTGTCCACCAGGATATTCCCATGTCTAGCATTTAGATTCAGCCTTCTGGAACTGTGAGTTACCATGAATGGTCTTGGTTGAAATGGTGAACTCAGATAGTCTCTCACCCTGTTCTTTCAATTCTAGGCCATGGGTCCTGATGTGGAGTTCTTTGACCGATCTTCTTGGCCCTATTGGCATTAAAATCACTGACTATGATCTTGTAGAAGGTGTGGTCTTCTTTATAGAATTCCTACAGTGCCATGTAGAATTTCTCAATTTCTTTTTCCTTGTATGTGGATGTTAGTGCGTAGAAAACAAAGATAGAAACTGCTGGTAGTGGACATCTCTTCAAGTGTAATCCTCCTATCCAGTTTGTTGGGCATTCAAATGAATCAATGCTCATGGCCATGTTTGTGTTACAAGGACACCGACACCACCGATGCCTCTTTCATCTCATGTTCCGAGGAATAGTTCTTCAGTGTCAATAATGGCGTGATGCAATTGATGCCTTCTTGTCTTGGTCGATGTTTCACTTGATATTTTGTGTTTGCATCATCAGGTCCTCGATATATGCTTCAGATGCCAAGTTGGTTGGATAAAGATATTATTTAGTTTGTTTTGAACTAAACGACTCAGGAAGGGAAGTAACCACTTACTCCAATGCATCCAATGGCTAAGTTGTTGTTAAGAGTTGTATCTATGTAGTTATGTGCAAGCTACTATTAAATATGTCCATTTAATCTTCACAGTTATCTAAGGAAGAGGAACTATTATTATTCCTGAAGAGGAAACTGAGAACTAGAAAGATGAAATCACTTTTTTTTTTGATGTAGTAGTATATTTCTATCTTTGGTAGTGGAGAGAAATAATTTAAAACACCTCTGAGGTACATATTCTGGAAAAGCTACTTGTTTACTTCAATGTGTGTTATGAAGTTATGTCTAATATAAACATCTTTATTTCATTTAGAGTCAACTTTTTATGTATAGTAAGATATTGAAGGAAAGTACAATATCTGTAGGATAGACCAGTGTCGTTGAACGCCGCCAGAGTTCCCAACAGTCCCGGGAAGTGAGTTCCCTTCTACCTCCGAAGCCGGAGGGAATGGATGAAAACATAGGAATCCGATGCAGTTTTAAAAGGGCTTTACTAGCAAAGGTTCCGATATACAATCCAAGAGCAGGGAAAACCTCCGGGTGTGGTAACTCTAAATCTAAACAATAAATACTAACACTATTGTAAACATGTGCTTTAAACTATAATATTGAATCCTTAAAAATTTAAAGAACTAACAATAAAATTTAAATTATGATCCCAGGAATACCAGTGGTAAGTATTGAAACTGGGATTACAAATCAAATATCTTAGTTCCAAAGTCTTGGTACTTACTCATTTGTATTGATCAAATAGTCCTCAGGGATTTTCAGTCAGTTCTTGTTCAGATATTACCTCTTTTCATTGTTTCCTGTCTCCTTTAAGGAGTTCCAATACAAGATGATCAAAGTATGTTCTAAGATATTTTGAGGCCAGGGATTAAAACTTTTGTTACAAAAGCTTTATCATTAACAAAAGTGGATTGGAGCTACCTTGAAAATGGCAGTAAGATGAAGGAGGGAAAATGCTACTAAAGACGTCTTTTAGTTATTGTGTTGGAGTTTTTATTGACATCCTAGTCTGTACTGTTTTATTTTGCTGATTGAACTCAGCCTATCATCATTGAACTCTCATACTTTCTCACAGTGGAGAAGAGGTGCAGAGTTGTAAGTTGCATTTGTTTGCTTGAAGAAACATAGGGAGCAACAAGATTTGAAATCTTACAGGTAGTTATTTTAGAACCACTGAGAAGGCTGTTTCCTGGTGAAGATTTAGACTTATCGGATGCAGAATTTAGAGGAAACTTATGAAATATTCTGAAAGAATGCTTTTTTAAAACCTTGACTTTTCTTTAAGGTAATTTTGGTGCTACTAATTTAGGGAATACTATTAAGAAAGTCTTATAAACTAGGAGTCAAAAGGGCAGAGTTTGAGATAGTGAGAGTGTCTCCAGCATTTCCAAAAAGCTGACTTTTGGTTCATTGAACCTCCAAGAGTTTTGTCAACTGAAATAATGCGTTTGTTACTCTCAGAGTATGATGTGATGAAAATACCATTTTCTAAGTGACAGAATTTCTTCCATGAAGAGAATACTTCTTTTAGGTGCAAATGGGGAAGTCAGTAGGACTTTTTAGTTCTTAAAAATGCTTAAAAGTTGGTTTCTTGTCTGACTTCATATGCAGCAGGATATCTAAGTCAGATAACTCCAGGGGGACCTAACCTGGGTTTCCTATATGGTGTCTAATTTTCTTCCTGCCTGAGTTATTATGTAATCACATTATGTTGTCAAAATTTGGACAGTGGAAGAGAATAAGGTAATAGAGAGAGACCCAAATTCCCTAGACTCTTATGCTTTAACATGACTTTCATGACCTTTGGCATAAGTATTAAGCTGCAAATGCCAGTTTTGTCATGTCTGCCTGTGCATGGCTGGGTAGGGTGGGGTGACTTTATACATATGTTATGGGAGGCATGATGTTAAAGCAGACAACTGAAAAATGAAAATATTTGGCAAGCTAGTTTATTTGACATCATTAAACAAACTATGTTGTTTAAGAGAAATTTGTCCTTGAAAAAATTAGAAATGCAAATCATATGGAGTTGTGTATAATATTGCATGCCTATAAAATAGTTCATACTTGCATATTGACTGTGCCCTCAATGCAGGGTAATAGATTGATTAGTTTTTATAGATCTATGGAATTATAAGAAATAATGTCAGCAATAGCATAAAGTGAATTTGGAAAAAAGAAAGTGAAGGAAAATTATGCTCTAGCCAATATTCTTCAAATATAACTTTTTCCATATTTGAATTTTCCCTTTTTAGCTGTTGGCTGACATGTTTCTATGCATTTGGAATCTTAACTATATACCTTTAATTTACCGATTAACATTTGCAAATTGGAAGTAACTTCAGTAATACCCCCATGAAGAGATGAGCATTTAACTCACCTTGATCTGATCTTGTTCTGTCATAAAATGTCAGAAGCCCAAAGAGTTAAGTGATTTTACCAAGAGAGAAAGTTTGAGAGTGGCAGAAATATTTCTAACATCGTGCTGCTTCTCACCACTTATCTCTCCAGCTTAGTCCTGAGACATCCCTCTAGTACCATGTAACTCTCCAGCTTGGCTTTAAGTATAATATAAATATTTGATATTTATATTATAATATTTATATAAATATATTTATATAAATAAATTTATTTATATATTTATATAAATATATTTATCTATTATATAATATATATTTTATAAAATATTATATATTTATATAAATATTATAAATATAATATTTATTATTATCAAATATTATAATTTAAAATATAAATTATAATATTTATAATAATTATAAATATTATTTATATTATATTAATATAATTAAACCGCCACGTGGTTTATCAATAAATGCTTTATTTAGAGGTGACTACAACAGTATGCCACCCACACGGCAAACCTGGCAAGCTGCTCGTGTAGTATTTGATATGCCAAATACTAGTAACATTTATATTAGGTCATTCCTGTGACCTAATATAATTGTTTGAGGCTCTTTATGTTCCTGGAGCGGGTGGATGCCTTTGGGTTCTACTAGCATGAGACGGGACATATGGAGATATTATTGGTACCCGCTCTAGCAAATAGATGATTAATGGGAAGATAGTGATAGTGATATTTAAAAATATAAATATTTATATAATATTTATATAAATATATAAATATTTGACTACAAGTGTATGCTAACCGCATGACAGAGCCTGGCAAGCTACCCGTGTCATTATTTGATATGCCAGATACCAGTAACAATTATAGACCCCATTCCCATGACCTGATGGAATGGTTTGAGGCTTTTTATGTTTCTGGAGCAAGCAGATCCCCTTGGGTTCTACATGCATGAGACAGGACATATGGAGATGTTACTGATGCGCGCTCCAGCCAATCGATGATGAATGGGAAGACAGTGATACAGTGATAAATATTTGATATATAAATATATACTTCTATAAAATTTATATGTGTATGTTAAATATATGTGTATATACATGTAAATATATATTTTTAGATGTGAATTGCTATTATATTGGTAGGAAAGCTTAATTATGTTAAGTTACAGTTGTACAAACAATTATAAAAATTGAAGGCTGGAAAGATAATAAAGGGGATAAGGCACTTGTGTTGCATGTGGCAACCTCTGGATAGATCCCTAGCACCACATTTTATTGCCCAATACGGCCAGGAGTGATCTCTGTACAGAGCCAGGAGTAAGTCCTGGACACCTGACACCAACACCACTGGATAAAGCCCAAAGCCCAAACCAAGCAAACAACAGCCAACCAAGAAAAATCATTATAAAAATTTAAAATATTTTAATAGAAAATATTTGACTGTCATGAACCTATGGAATTTGATTTTTTTCTCACAAAACATTATTCTTGCCAAGTCTCCCAAAAAAAAATTTCTTCAAAGATTTAACACTATACTGTCATGTTATTTATGATGGAATGTCACACTGCGAAATGTAAGAGCCTTTGGCAGCTAAAGTTAGCCCATAGGAGACAAAACAAATGGTATTTTACATATACCTTATGAAGCAGGAAAATTACATGTTTTTAAATTTTTTTGGATCTAAGTGATTAAAAAAGATTGATTTCCCATTAAGGTAAAGTTTTAGTAATTTATTTTTATACCCTGATCTTTAATATTAGCCTTTAAAAACATATAGAAATGGAAGTCATCTACTTGAAATATTTTCAGCATATGTAGGTGAAAGCTTTGCTCCTTTAGATATAGTTAGCTGTTTTTTCTTTTACAAATAAACAACTCCATAGAAAATTATAAAGAAAATATAAATGTCTAACCAGATTTGCTTGAGAAGTAGATTTGTAGGTAGTAGATTTGTAAGGAGGAAACATTTTTCCCTAAGACTATAAATTGATTTTCATAAAAATTTTCCACTTTCAAATCAGTTTCTTTAAAGAATACTGATTTTTTTTCTAATAGAAAATACTGTATTGGATTTCCCAGTTCAGTAAGAATAATGCGTCTCTGGAACTTCAGAGTGCCCTCACAAAAATAATCAAACCTAATTCAAATATTAAACCTAACAAATTTTTTTTTTTTTCTTCCTCCCGGCGGGCGGACAACACCCCCCGGAGCCACCGCCGCACACAACCCCCCCCCCCCCGCTCCCCCCCCCCCCCCCCAACAAATATTTCTTAAATGCTTAGATTTTCTTCCTTCAATTTTCTTACTCTCTGGTCTGCTGGTGTTCTTCAGATTAAGGTCTTCTTATCTGTATCTATTAGGTATACTAGGTCATGCTGTAATAACAAACTCACCCAAATCTCTCTGTGGTTTTACTCTCCTTCTTAATGCTCATTGCGGATATAGAGCACAGAGGCACTGCTCACTTAAACTGATGGAGGTTTCATTTCAACACATCATAGTTATAAAGGAGTGGAGGGCAAGTTCAATTTTGTCCTTTGAAGAGAATATATCATCTGCTTTGGCTAAGACAAAACACTGGGCCATTCTGAGTTCAAATCCTACCATGCATCCAGGAATGAGCAAAATCAGATTAAGTGGGAAGAGCCCTAAAAACTATAATATGGTCAAAGGATAATAATGGTGATGCAGATGTATTTTTCTTTGAGAAGTTTAGAGATAGTTCAGTAGTTTATAATGAACCCATATTTCAAAGAGAAAGCTATGTTGTTGGTGCCATTGCTCACAGAGAAAGTAGTAGACATAGAGGAGAGTAACACACCAGAAGAAGCCAGAGAGGTGTTAGAATCCCATGACCCAAGCACCAGATTTATGATGCTCTGTCTCCAGAACCAGTCTTTTGGTTCTTCTTGACCTCTTTGGTAATAATTTTTACTTCTTTAAATTTCTCTCATTTCAGGTCTTTTAGGGTTGATGTGATGGGTTTTAAGATGCAGTTTATATACACATTTCAATGTTTGTTTCTCTATTTTATTCTAAAGCAACTCTGGGAGACTGGGCTGTGTAGATTAGAAATAAGGAAATAAGATATGGATTAAAGTCAGACACATCTAGGTCTAAATTCCAGTTTTGTCTCTCCTTTGTGTGACTTCTGGGAAGTTACTTAACTTCTCTAGGATTCAGTTGTCATCCCCCTCCCACCCAGAATGAATTTATCAAATACTTAGGATGAACCTGCTCTCTCAATGTACATCATCACCTGGCTATTGCACTTTTTGATTTTTCACATTTTGAGCACCAGAATACGACCAGGAATATTGTGAGCTATTATCAAGTGAGGCCAATATTGTTTCAAGTTAAATAACTAGTGATTTTGTTTGTTGTATTTACTTTATTTTATTAAAATACCACTAAGTTCTATTAAATTCTACCATTCATCTTAGGGTCTTTAAAAAAATTGGTTTTGTTTGAGGCCAGAGAAATAGTACATTAGGTAGGATTCTTGCCTTGCATGTAGCTGACCCGGGTTCCATTCCTTGTACTCCCTCCACGTAGTTCAGTGAGGCATCCAGGAGTGATCCCTGAGTGCAGAACCGAGAGGAAGCCCTGAGCATCACCAGATGTGCCCCAAAAAAATAAAAACAAGTTTGTTTTGTTTCCCATTCTTGGAACTGTATTTAGAGCAATCGGGTCATGGTAAGGGTAAGAAGGCACCATGAAATAAATTAAGCCACAGCTTCTAGGAATCGTCTCCTTGTCCTAGTTCCAAGTAGACCTTTGGTTACCCAGCAGTCAAGGAGCTTGTCTTTGTTTTTGTGTCGGGAAATTTGCCCTGAGGGTAGCAGACAGGGGTCCTAGGCCTGGCCTGGCTGCCTTGTTAAGAAGCACAGCTGCTTTAGGAAGAAGGTCTGTTCTCTCCCTTATTAGCAGGATACCACCACCCTGTGCCAACTTTATCAGCTGTGGTTCTGGTGGGCATGATCGAATGTTTCAGTGGTGCTGGGTCTCCCATGCTTTTGATTTTCACTCTGTGTTTCTTCTCACTTTGCTTTGAAGGTAAACTGCAGATTGAGGCTATTTAGACTTAAGTCAGGAAGAAAAGGCTTTAGTCAAAAAACAAACAAACATCTTTTCCATTTAACTGTTGCTTAATAAGCAACTGCAGACCAAGAATCTATTACTTGTTTTGACTATTATAAACCAAGAGAAAAACAAAGGAGAAACAATAAGAACATTTAAGGACCGGGAGATACTTCAGGGATCTGAAACATAGATTTTATGGTCCTGAGTTCATGGTGCCCCAAGCACCACTGGATATTGTGCTGGCAACCTCCAGTATTACTGGGCCCAAGCACCTTTGTGCTGCTGATCCTAAGTGTGTGCACATCTGGCCTGATTGACTGAGTATCTCCAGAAGTGCTCCTTTGAGCACTGCCCAGAAGACTCTTCCTCCCTCTCCCCATCACCCGTGCAGAATCAAATAGCTTTATAAGCAGAGATAGTGTGCCAAAGTTTTGTAGTGCCCATAAATAAACTATAATTTTTGTGTACCTGTTTGTAAAGACCCACAAATGTTGGGTCAAGAGTTTCACTGTGCCTTATTTTGCAATTCAAATGCCAAATGAGTTAAAACTTCACTCCTTCAATTTCATTTAAATAATATCCCTGGCATCTTCTCATCCCTAGGTGGCCTCCTCTCCCTCCCTCTGAGATTCTGGAAGGAATTTATGCACTGACCAATCTATTTCAAATGAGGGAGGTCAAGGCTTTGTATCAATGATCAACCATGATCTCCGTTTAGTACCTCCTACCCCACCTTTCTGCTATTTTATTTTTTTATTTTAATTTTTTTGTAAAATACTGGAGAGGAAAAAAAACTTTCCAAACACAGAACTTTTGGCCAGAGACAATCTGGCTGCTGGAATCAACAGTCTGCTCCCTCGTTTACCATTCCATCACGGGCTTAAATCCTGAGAAGCTGCGGCTGCCCGCAATAGTTCTTGCTTGGCAGCAGGGAAGTCTGCCAATGTCCCATCAGGCTTGTTTCTTAAGCAAAGTTGTATAAGTTAACAGGTTTTATTGTTGGGGGTAATCTGGGGTTGTTCTTACTGGAGGAAGGGATGAGGCCCCCAGAGTGTTTGCCAGCAACAGCCCTTGGCTTTACTCATTCCCGCTCCTCATTAATTTGTGTGAGCTCAGCTCCTATAACAAACGGTGGGGCCAGGAGATCCCATTCAGCTGGGCCTGGCCCTGGTATGGCCTGTGAGCTAATTGCTCTAATTGAGTGGGAGGGACTGCCTTCCCCTCCATTCCATCCCTTCCTGGCCCTGCTTGGAGAGGAATGAATGGAAGCCCACTTCAGCTCCTGCTGGCAGCCCCAGCAGCCTGCTTGGCCTTCGGACTCTGCTGGGATACACATCACTGACAGCCTTCTAGCACCCGCTGCTCTGGCCCTTCTTTGCGAGAAGAAGTAAGCCAACAGTCCTCTTCCCGGACTCTTTTTTATTCTTTCTTTCCTATGGGTTGAGAAGCGTTCTGCTATCATTTATATCTGGGAGATAGCACTGAAATGAGTTAGCCTTCCTCTCTGGATGGGCACGTCATTTACAACTCACCACAATGCAGCAGCAGTGTGCTTGGTGCTCTTCAGGATATACTCTATGATCGACACATCCCCAAAGTGCAGAAAACAGGGATTTTACTTCCAAGTCCTGAAAGGGAAACATTATTTTTAAATCCTATCCCAGGTGTGTGTGTGTGTGTGTGTGTGTGTGTGTGTGTGTGTGTGTGTGTGTGTGTAATGGGGAGGGGAGGGCAAAAGGTGGGGACTTGGGGGAATAGGGCAAACAGGGGGAAAGGCTGTCTCTTTAAGAAGGACTAGGAGGAAAACCAAAAGTCATCAACTCCGAAAGTAACAAATGGGAGCCCAGAGCTGTAGAGCTAATGTGCAAACTTGTTTCTGTCCTCTATGGCGCCATCATTTATTCAGGAGGTAGAAGCAGAAGACGGGGACTTGCATTTGCTTGATACTCAATTATACATTAGTGTACATCACTTGGCAATCTGTTCATATCAATTTAATTGGATTTTAATATTGCCTCTGATCTTGTTGTCCAATTAACAGTACTGGCTGGCAATAAAGCAGAACCACACACTATGTAACACCTTTGATCCCTGCCATATGGAGCTCTTCCATTGATTACCACATTTTCAAAAAATTTCACTCTCTCAATATGGGCTGTGATAAATGGGAGAAAAAGCACATCCCTGATGTGATAAAAAATTTCACTTCAACTCGCAACTTCATTTATTTTGTTGACATTCGGCTCTGATTAAGAACAATAAAAAAATCATGCCCTGAATATCATATGCAAATACAACCCTGGGCATGAATCTAATCATGCCATGGGAGCATTACCATGACTAGCCTGGCATCAGCTCAATTTTTTTTAAAGTGACAGCATACACTTCTGGGCTCGCTGTGCAAAGTAGCCGCCACCGCTATGCCATTTAATAAACATCTGACGTTTTGGTTCCCACCAAGGCATGGAGAAAGCATTTGAATTTTGTCCTGTTACTACAAGGGCCCTGTGTTCAGGTGACACCTTTCCATCCCCAAACTCCCTCCCCCTTTAACCCCTTTCCCTGCTTCCCTTCTGGAGAGCCAAGCAGCTGGTTGTTGGGACAGGGGTGGAGGTCCTGGGTGACCCTCTTTGCCTTTTGCCTTCTCTTGGGGCCATTGCTAAGAATGATTTGGAAGGGGCTGCAACTCCTAGGATAAAATCTGACTGTGCAGTGAAGTGTGTGTGTGTACATGTGTGTATGTGCGTGCATTTGAGAGAGAGGTGTGAGAGTGGGAGTGTGTATGAGAGCAATTGTGGAGGGTGTGTGTGTGTGTGTGTGATTGTGGAGGGTGTGTGTGTGTGTGTGTGTGTGTGTGTGTGTGTGTGTGTGTGTGTGTGCCTGCTTCCTGTTTGCCTCTTGGAGTTATGCAAGCAATTACAGCTTAATGCCCTGGAGACACTCCCAAATGACAGGATTAACCCCCAAGGGAAACTGGCTTCTGTTGTGAAGGATTACATCAACCTTCTAAAAAGCCCTTGCACAGCTCTGAGGAATCACTGATCCTTTTCATGCCTCCACAAGAAGGTTCCAGTGGCCAGAGCTGGGAAATGCCATCAAGGCCCCTTTCTTAACTGTGGACTCTTCCCTCATGCTCTTTCCTGCTCTTCCTGCTTTGGAGATAGACCTGGGACCTTCTCTCTATTTGTGCAGCTGGGTCCTACTCAGATCCCTGCTATGGAGTTTGACTTCCAGCTGTGGAGCAGAACTGGCACCCCAACATTTTCTTGGGGACCTGGGAGAGAAAGGAGCTAGTTGAGGGGTCCAGGATCAATGGTACTGGCAGCTTGGGCTCACCCGGAATCCCAGCAACTTGGAATATGGAAGAAGGAAGAAGGCTGTCGGTTACGCATGCCATAAATTATTTCTTGACCATTAGCAGCGTTTCTGCCTCATAACTGTTCTTCAGGCATATTAAATCCGCGAGAAGGAAGAGCATGCTAGGACATCTGGGGCTGCCAGATAATTCAGTTAATTTCTATTCCCTTGAACCTGGAGGTGTTAATTTGGAAGCACAACAGAAGAGTCTGAAGAATGCTAATACGTCATTTGAATGATTAATGCAATCAGGGGGATTGGGGGACCTCTGTTTACTCTCTAATTTTGACATGGCACAGCAAGGAGGAGAATGGCTAATTTTCTAAAGTTAAAGGCAAGTTGGTTTCATTTCAGTCACATGATCCTGGCCAGGGTTTGGGGATCTGGGGTGACTCATAAGGGTTGTATCAGGCTATGGGGCCCAGGTTTGTTTGTATAATGACTATAACCAGGAAAACAGATGAAATTGTTTGTGATCTAATGAGCCCTATCCTTTGGGGTGAAGATGCTCTCCGATGCTATTGGGAACAGCAAACAGAAGAAAAGAAAAAATGGGAAAGAGAAGAAAAGAAAGGAAAAGAGAAGAAGAGAAGATGAGAAGAGAAAAGAAAAAGAGAAGGATGAAAAAAACATATGTGATAGCTTTGTAATGTACTTGTATCTGATGCTTCCAAATTGGGTGGCTTTATTTAAAAGAAGGAAAATATTTCCAAATTTATTTAAATGGAACCTTATTAGGGAAAATTTAGGATTGAGGAACTTGTTAAAAAATATATTTGGCAGAGAGATGCAAAGGAAGACATTTAATTCTTCGCCCACTGTAGGAGTTTAAAAGAAGCCTCCTGTCTATTGATTGTGCACACTCTGATTAGAGGCAGTTTATGACTGTGATAACAGGAAATTTCAAAGGGCACTTTACCCCCACCAGCCAGACACTGTAGTGTCTCCTTTTTAAAACAAAGGAAGTATTGTGAGAGTGAAAGGGATTTGGCCCCAAGCGCTAAACAAATTCTAGAGAGCAGAAAAACCCTGTAATTATGTTAATAGTAAATTAATGTTTTGCAATTTATCCATATCACCTCAGAATAGGTGTTGTTCAAAAGTACCTATTGGAAATATTTGGTAGACATGCTGGAGAAGAGAAGTCAAAATGTTTAGTTTCCATATAAAACCTTGTGTGAATCACACATAGTGTTCCCAGTTGAAGAAATACCTGTTTTCCATAGGTGCCTCTCTGACACTGCTTAAGGGAATTTGGGGCACCACACCAGCTTCCTGAGAGTCCCTTGGTTGGGAGTCCTTGCCTGTGAATGATGGGAGGCACTATATTACCTTTAGTAATTGCAGGTCCTTTCCATCTCAGAATTCTGTGAGTCTGTGACGAAACCATAACTCATTTTGTAACACAGGTGAGTGTTACCAGGCCTTGACTTTTAGTGTAGAGCCCCTCTGGGGTGCTAGTTCAGATAGGGCCTTCGGTTGAATGGACCTCCACTGTGATTTCCATGGAAAAATTTTTCATTACAGATGAAGTTTTTCTACAACTCATTATGTAAATTAACAAATATTTACCAAGGGACTACATATGGTAAAAAATTGCTGAGAGCTTTCTTGGATATACCTTTTTTTTTTCTTTTTTGGGCCACACCCGGCAATGCTCAGGGGTTTCTCCTGGCTCTGCACTCAGGAATTACTCCTGGCGGTGCTCAGGGGACCATATGGGATGCCAGGGATCGAACCCGGGCTGGTATGGGCCGGCCACATGCAAGGCAAACGCCCTACCCTCTGGGCTATCACTCTGGCCCCTGGGATATGCCTTTTTAAAATAATTATTAATTCTCAAAACAAAACAACCTGAGGTGTAAGAGTTATGGTCTATATTTTACTGGCAAGGAAATTGATGCTAAAAATACTTGACTAAGATCCCAGCTGAGAGGTACATGATTTTTGAAGAAACTGTCCAATAGGACACAGTTGTGAATAAAACAGCTCCATTGGTATCCCAGGCATTCTCTCTGATGTGTTTTCCTTCCCTCACTCCCTCAGTGATGCCACAGTCTACTCTTTTCCTTAGACCTCCAGAGTATTTTCTCCATATGATTGACTTCAATCTCTGATTTCCAAAAAACATCTTATATTAGTTAGATATTCTTTAGTATGAATTGAAACCTAGGTCAGAAACTGTACTAGGTTTTTATTTTTAAATATATTTTTTCTTGATTAATTCGCAAGAGACCTCCGTGTTTAAAATGTTGTAGCTAATAATAGTATAATATATTCTCTGTGCCTCTTAAAGTAGCAGAGGTATGAGCAGAAGCAATTAAGGCAGAGTTGTCTTAATTTTTCAAGTAAAATAAATGTTCACTTTTGTAGCCATATGCAAGCTAGAAGCACCTAGAAACCAGCATTTATAATAAGATTTATTATGGATAATGGAAATTGTAAATAAATTGTGAGAATATAAGTGATGAAACCTTGTTTTTAATCCCATGTCACTAAAATGTCTATTTTGGAGCACATAAGGACTGGAAAAATGAAAGGGTTGGATCATGGCATGCTTTCTCCTTACCGCCTTACCATAACACACATCATTAATTAAACTTCAGTCTCTGTCTGATACAGCTTGGATACTGTTTGGAATCTATCTCTACTGATCTTCCAAGCAGCCATTATTTATCATTTGTAGTTGGCACTAAAGATGACACCTATTGCTACCCAAGGGCCAGATCGTGTCCAACATCTTTTACAGTTAAAAATAGGAAAGTGGTTAGGTTTCTGTGCCCTCAAACTGTCTGTGCATAAGGACTGGGGTTGGGAGTTTGAAATGTATTTGGTTAATCTAATAATCTCAGAGTGAAACTTGAGAATTTATATTTTCATAAGGACCCTCCAGTGATTGTGATATATCTGAAGATTGGTATCTCGACATGTAAACTTCAGAGTATGTGATTAAGGTTTTTATATTTTTCCAAGGGGATAGGGTGAATGAATTGGGTTATACTGGTTGTGGTCAGGGCTACTTTGGCTCTGTGCTCAAAGATGAGTCCTGGTGCTGCTGGGGTTCTATCTGAGGTCCTGGGGATTGAACTGGGTCTCCCATCAGCACCTTACTCCCCTGGACCATCTTTCTGATTCCCTCAGGATTTTGTATTGGAAACACACAAACTGGAATTTTGCCAACTATAGGGGAGCTTTGTGAATTGACTTTCAATGAACTCAATATTTTTTAGATGAATCTTTCAGTTCAAATTTTGTTGTTTATTATCAAGCCTCTTAAGAGTACTATGGAATATTATTCACATTTAGGCTTAATAGAGTTTGTTCTAATTGGGATTAGATGTTGACATAAGCTTGTCAGTTGTGAGACTTGAACAAGGCATCGAACATAATAGGTGAGTAATTTATCTTCTGAGAAACCAATATTCCAGAGTACTTATTTTATAGAGTTACTGATTTCTGATATTATATATTTTTTTCTTCTTACTGTTGGGTACAGTAGTTATTGAGCACCTACTGTGAGCCAGGTGTAATAGAATCAAGAGGAGAGAGAGTTGGATAAATAGAATTATGATTCTTGAAAGTCACCTAAACTAGTGGTTTACTTTTCTTATCACAAAAGCCATGTTACATTTAGGTGTATATGTCCAAAAAGAAAATGGAAACGAAATATTCAGAGAAAATATTTATCTTTTCTATGTGTAATGTACTTAAAACTTTTTATTGCATTCCATTGAACAACATTTACATGAGGTCTATATTAATTTCATGGGTCACCAGTAGGTCATTGTCTACACTAAACCACTCTCTTCCTCAACTCTTCTGCAGACTCTTCCACATGACAACAACTGTATGTATACTTTAGTGATGGTAACTTTTAAAAACTAGGAAGATTTCTGTTAATTCACTGCAGCTAATATTAATTATTTACTATTAACAAAGCCTTCAAACATCTTCATGATGCATGCTTTAATAGCCTGTAAGGCGGTTATTCAGGATGTTGATTTGGTTTCTTTAGTATTATTCTGCTGGTCCTTTTCTGGCTAGGACATATTATGGTGCTAGTTTCTATTTCACATTCATAAGCTTCAATTCAGTCAAAACTTAGTTGTCCTGTGACCCAGTGTTGAAAATTTAATTGCAGACTAAAGGTTCCTGACTAACAATGACTAGTGTTGTCTTGCATTTTAGGAATGTTTTGAAGACTTTGATGGCTAAAACAAGAAAATTTTCATTAGGCAAAGCCAGTAAAGAGATTTGTGGCCATGAAAGAATTTTAGGAAACATTGCAATTGTTTCTATCACCAAAAAGAAAAAGAACTTGGACTGAGTATTAGTTATATCTGGAAGACTGATTGAAATGGTGGGATATTTTGCCATGTTCCTCTGAAAAGCTGAAGTTGGCGTGAAAGGTACATGATGTCCTTGTTAAGTTGTGGGGAAGTTATAATGCCCTCTACCTTGTGTGTGGCATCAGCAGCAGCAAGGTCAACTAAAATCGTTAGTATCATCCCATGAAATAAGAACTGTGGAGGAAACACAAATACAAACATACAGGTGCATATACACACATACACAGGCATAAATACACCCAGAAAATATACATACACAAATATATTCACAGTATTTGTGAGAGAGATGGAATGAAGGAATTAATAAATATGCACTTCTATACTTGTGTACTAACCTTTATAACCTATTAATATACTGATACATAACATATTTAAGTAGAAGGTAAGTAATAAAGAAAGTTCTATTGACTGGAAAGATAGTACAGTGTTGCCATGTGTACCTTGCATGTGGCAGAGCCAAATTCAATGTCTGACACCACATGATTCCCTAAGCATGACCAGGTACAGTCCTTCAAAAAAAAAACAGACCCTGTGTACTACCAGAGGTGACCTGGGTAATACCCTGCATCACAAGGTATGAGCAACACCAGATCTTCGGATACTTGCACAGAATCATGACCCAGTTAGCCAAGAATCACAGGGAATGGCTTACATGTTCTCTGAGCACTTTCTGAGTACCCCTAAGGTGCCCACGACTAAGTAAAGTACTAGTTTAAGGACCAACCAGTTGTATTACCCCTTGTCAAATTAATCAACTTTTTTAAAAATAAGTTTCTCCATTTTGGTAGTAAAAGAGTTTGGAAGTAGGATTTTTTCATTAAGACTTCTCTGCAACTTAAAATTGGTATTATCCTAGGGATACATACAAGCTGGACATCACATTTTTATGCATACATTAATGCAAGTTGCATGCGTAAGGAAATATTACAATAAATTCTAGACAATGTATTATAAGTTAATTTATCCATTCAACAAATATTGAATAAGGACCTTATTGATATTCTATCTACTTAAAGTGTTAAAATTAGATTCTTAGAGAAGTGCTCACTACAAACTTGTTTTAAAACTTTTCCAAGCTCAGTCAAAACTTAAGCCATAGAAAGCTAAATATAAATTCTGTCATGGAAAGAAGTCAGGGTAATTTCAGGATTTAATGTCAACCCTGCCTTAGGCCACAGACTTTCTACTTTCTATTTCTTCAGAGGGGTTGCAACCAGAAAGGGTCTTCCTTACTTATGTGGGGGCAGTGCTGACTGTTGGCAAAAGAGAGAAAGGGAAAGGCAGGTCAACTTTTTCAAGAGCTCAAATCCAAGTTCTTGTTGCATAAAAAACAAAACCAAAACAAAAAACAACTTTGGCACTGTAGAGATAGTATGGTGGAAGGGTGCTTGCATTGTACACATGCTTGTACACATGCTTTGTACAAATGCTTTGTACAATGCTGGTTTGATGCCTGGCATCTCGTATGGTTCCACCTGCCAATGCCCCCATCCCCCAGTCCTCTAGAAATGATTCCTAAGTGCAGAGCCAAGAGTAACTCCTGAGTACCACTGAATGTGGCCTAAAAGCAAAATCACTTGTATCACTTGTGTCACCTGTCTTCCCGTTGATCATAGATTTGCTTGAGCGGGCACCAGTAACATCTCCATATGTCCTGTCACATGCTAGTGTAGCACAAGGGTTACACTAGCATTCACTAGTGTTCACTCCAGGAACATAAAGGAATATAAAGAAGCTCAAACCATTCCTTTAGGTCATGGGAATGAGGTCTATAATTGTTACTGGTTACTGGTTTTTGGCATACCAAACATGACACGGGTAGCTTGCTGTGTGGGTGGGATACTCTTGTAGTCACCTCTAATCTCGAAGCATTTATTGATGAACCGTGCTGCTGCAAAGTGGCCAAGTGAGCCGGACTTGTGATCAGCTCTTCTGCTCGGTGGAGCTCTGACAAGTTGGGAGTCTGGATATGGAAAATGGCAGCCCTCATGGTGTGGGGATTCCTCTGGCTTATTGTGAGGCTCTGCTGGGATGGCGGACCAGGGCTAAAACCCGCCTTCCCTCCCGGGTGCATCGAGATCAGCTGGGCACAGGGAGAGCTGGTAGCAGCTCTGTCCGTGTAGGTGAGTCTCTGGATCAGCATACTTGGGCTGGGCTTGAAAAAGACTGATGCAGGGGTGGGTCTCTGAGAAGCCGGGCTTGTGATCAGCTCTTCTGCTGGGTGGAGCTCTGACGAGTGGGGTGTCCAGATGTGGAAAATGGCGGCCATTTCCAGTACTAGATGATCTCACTCTTATATGTGCTATAAAGAAATAATGCAAGGGAGGATCCAGAGTGCAGGAGTTGAGGAACATCCCTTGCATGCAAACAAGCCCATTTTAATCCCCAGCACCATGTGGTCTCCTAACCATCACCAAGTCCTGGAGGCCTGGAAGCATTGTAATCCCTAGTTTACTAGGGATTACTTGTAATCCCTAGTAATGTGGAGCCTGAGCAACATGGCATCCCTCAACTCTCAAACAGAATGGCACAT
Organism: Cryptotis parvus; assembly: GCA_021461705.1. Classification (NCBI taxonomy): domain Eukaryota; kingdom Metazoa; phylum Chordata; class Mammalia; order Eulipotyphla; family Soricidae; genus Cryptotis; species Cryptotis parvus. Next base: position 151,143 of record JAJIBD010003062.1, read on the forward strand.
TTCTTGTCCTCTAAAATTAGACACAAACTGGGGTCTAAATAAGAAAGATAAACATCAAGGAAATGGAAATACCTTGTAAATCAAGGAGCTAAATTTATCTATGGGTTTGGGGATATGGCTCAAGTGGTAGAGTAATTGTACAATATATGCAAGACTGAGTTAAGTACATGGAACCAGATGCCTTCCTTCCTATCCCAAGCTCCACTGGGTATGACCCCCAGTGTTTACTACAAATAGATAGTTGTGGGCCAGGGTTGTAGCTCAGTGGTAGTGCATCAAATCAAGATGCGTTACCAAAAACAAAATAAAACAATAAAATAAGCAAAATGAAACTGATGAAATTGGTAAACCCTGGTCTTACCTGTCAGGGGTTCCTGACCAGTGACCCCCCCACCCCCACCCCTGGCATGATTGAGGGAGACCTGAATCTTGCCAACTTCATCCCTGCGAAAGGGAAGGACTTGGGAAGAAGCATCTGCCTTACCACTGCTGCAGAAAGGAAAGAAAGAGACCAATGCAAAGATGGGTTCTGGAAAACAGTTCCCATTTACTGAACACAGTTTAAGTCTTTTATACAAGTTAAAAAAAGTATAAAAGTCTTAAAGTATCACTTGTCACTTGTCTTTCTATTGTTCATTGATTTGCTCTAGTCGGTGCCAATAATGTGCCCATGTGTTGGGAATGAGGTTCATTGTTGTTACTGTTTTGGCATATTGTATACACCACTGGTAGCTTGCCAAGCTCTGTTGTGGCTCTGTGTTAATCCAGTCTTTTTCCTATGTCAGACAATCAACCATCCAGGGCCCACAGGGCAGAGCTCTGGGGATGTAGACAAGTCTATCTCCTGTCTGCCACCTGCCAAAGCAGCCAGGCACCACAGCCACACTGCAACACCTCGAGGGGAAAAGTATAAAAAATTGTATAAAAGTCTTTTTATACAATTTTTTCCTGCCCTCCCCACCCCAGGTTTTGCAGGTGTGGCTGCAGTGCTAGGCTGTGTCAGCAGGTGGCAGACAGGAGACAGGCTTGTCTAGACTCAGGGCTCTGCCCGTGGGACCTGGATGGTTGATGGTCTGACATAGAAAAGACTAGGCCCCCCTTGGGTAAACCGATAGCCATGGCAGAGCCTGGCAAGCTACCCGTGGTGTATTCGATATGCCAAAAACAGTAACAACAATGGATCTCATTCCCAAAGAACGGAGACTTTACTGGTGCCCGCTTGAGCAAATCGATGGAAAACAAGTGACAAGTGATACAATTTTTTGGGTGGAGAGGGTACAAGCACAAATCACATGGCATTTGCAAGATCCTGGGCCATTGCTACAGACAATCACAGATTTACCTATTTCTGTGGTCCTAAGACCAGGTACACCTGCCTCACCTTAGCTTGGAAAAGCACAGGTATTTTGCATGTAAACATTTTGGCAAGGCCCACTACTGGGGCCCACTTCTGGGTCCAGCCTTTAGGGCCTTGTTGTGGCAAAGTGCAGGGCCCTAAGACTAGCTGCTTAGAGCAGAATATTATCAATACATGCTCTATGGAACTCATCCTCTGGGTAAGTTGGTCAGAGATAAAGGGAGAAGAGCCCGGGAAGGAAAAAAAACCCAACTATAATACATAAAATGAAGAATGTAAATTTAACACAAAACTTCTTTAATTTTTTTCAGCTATTTAACATTTTTTGCCTACAAAACTTAGATATAGTTTGGTAGATTTGTGCCTATGTATTTTATATATTTGTGCTATTTAGTTTTTAATATTTATTTGTTGAGTAGAGTTGTGAAAATGGACATCTTGCTTGTTTGTGATCCTAGTGGGAGAAGCATTCAGCTTTTATTACTATGATGTTACTGGTAGAATAAAAAAAAAACCTCTTCTTAGTTGAGTAAATTCATCTCTACAAGCTAAGAGTTTTAATCATGAGGGGTATTGGATTTTGTTAAAAGATTTTTTTCTGCATTTATCAGTATGGTTGTGTAAATTTTCTTTATTGCTGGCTAATGTGGTAGATTACATTTGTATGATTCTTGACTATGGAACTAGTGACACATACTTAGAATAAACATATTGTGTAGTGGATAATATGTGGGTGTGGCAGTTACAGAAGTCACCTTGACTCTGAATAACTTCTGACTTGTTATACATCTACTATAAATGCTGGATTTTGAGATGACTACAAGAGTATGCTACCCACATGGCAGAGCCTGGCAAGCTACCCGTGTCGTATTTGATATGCCACATGCCAGTAACAATTATTGACCTCATTCCCATGACCTGATGGAATGGTTTGAGGCTCTTTATGTTCCTGGAGCAAGCAGGTTCCCTTGGCTCTACTTGCATGAGACAGGTCATATGGAGATGTTACTGGTGCCCGCTTGAGCAAATCGAAGGTAAACGGGAAGACAGTGATACAGTGATTCAGTAGTGGATTATTTGGTATGTTATTAAGATTCATTTTTTAGTGTTTTAGAATTTTTGCATTTAGATTATAAGATTATAAGATATTCATATATGGTTTTCTCTTCTTTTCACTGTTCTTTTCTATATTTTTTAAATCAGTATAGGGTTCATACTGGTTTCATTGATTGAGTTTGGAAGTCTTCCTTTTGCCTTGTTTTATGAAAATACAATGGGAAATTAATGAAATTTCTTACTTATATGTTGGATGACAGGTTTAGCTAGTCTGGGAGGATTGGTGTTTTACTCACTCACAGCTTAATCTACTTAAGCCAAGGTTCATTCTAATGAGATCTCTCATCTATGTAAACACTGATAGAGGGTGTGGCAGTTACAGAAGTCACCTTGACTCTGAATAACTTCTGACTTGTTATACATCTACTATGACTTCTGTGTATCTAGATTGGGCACAGCTCCTCTTTATACACACACTCACCCAGCGTGGGACAATTAGAATTTACCAGGAGACTGCCACCCTGGCTAAATTGAGACTATCTTTAAGATTATAGGAAGGATTATACTGTTTGCTCTCAAAAGGCGAGTGTGACCCTTTCAGTATATGGAGAACAAGATACTCAGAATCACCCTGGTGCAGATAATAAATAAAAAGGACCTTGTGGTTGCCATCTAGATTACATGAAGCTCATGAAATTAAGATGTATTACTTTATACCAGCTCTCTCTCTCCTGTGTTAAGAGATCATCTCTGTAGAAGGGATTAGTCTTTGGTGTAACCTGTGTTTATACCTGTAATAGGGTGTGGAACCACCCTTTTACAATCTTTTTAGGGTTCTTTGTTAACACGACCCTCCCTGTTACAGATAGGATTACTTTGGTGTATATAAGGGGACTGACTTGAGGTCCCTTCGCCTTTTCCCCTTCTTTTGGGTAGGACTCCTCTCGGGTGAGATCCTCTCTCTCTTTGGTGGGAGACTTGGGCTCTTTTGTATGGTCTAAGTTCTGACTAGAGCTAGAGTTTTTCATTATATTGGATTGTTGTGGAAGAGCTTTTGTACTTTTAAAAGCCTTTTTTTTCATTCGTTTCCCCGGTGTTCTCGGAGATAGAAGAGAACTTCTGTCCTGACACTGTCAGGGACCCAGGCGGCATCCCCAGCACTTATATGCTTGGAAGAATTTACTATTTAGACATATGTACATGCTTTATTTTAAAAATTATTAAAACATTTTTAGTAAATATTAGAATTTCCAGATTACCTATTTCTACTTGTGTGGTTATACAGGATTTTTTTTAGCTGTTGCCTATAAAGGAATTGTTCTATTTAATCATTTATCAAGTATTTTGGCAGGGTTTGTTAGATTATTTCTTTATTACCTTGTTAAGGCTCATGGAATTAGTAATGATAATGGCCTTTTTATTTGATTATTGCTGTTTTATATCTTCACTTCTTTTCTTAGTTAAGCTAGCTTAGAAGTTTTTAAATTTTATTATTTTTTTCCAGAAAACTAGCTTTCTCACTGATTTTTCTACTGCTTTATCATTTTCCATTTCATTGGTTCTGTTCTAATATTTACTATTTACTTCTACTTTCGTTTGCTGATTTTAGTGCAATCTGCTAGTCTTGATATGATATATTCTTTTAAATAAATGTATCTTAACTAAATGAGACTTCTTTGTTTCCATACATATATTACTTAGAAATAAACTATTTAAACTCAATATTTATAGATTTTCTGATTATCTTCTTTGATTTTTACCTGAGTTTTATATCATTTTTTTGTTATTTGGTTGGGGGCCATACCCAACTGTGCTTAAGGATTACTCTTGGTACCATAGGAGATTGAACTTGGGCTGACTGCATGTAAGGCAAGTGCTCTATCCACTGTATTATCTCTATGGCTCCCCAGTCATCATTTGAGGAGATTTGCATGGTTTCTATTTTCATTTATGAGGGTATAACCCAGAATGTGATTTAACTTGGTGAATAGTCCATGTGAGGTTGAAAACAATGTGTATTGTGATGTGTTGGGACAAAGTATTCTATTAAAGTCAATTAGATCAAGTGATTATAGTGCTGTTCAAATCAACCATAGTTTTACTTTCTTATTGCTTAATCTATCATGTGAAAATGTTTGTTGAAATTTCTAATTATAGCAATGAATTTGTCTATTTCTTCTTGTGACTCTAGTTTTATTTTGTGCATTTTACTATGTTCTTTGGTATAGAGATGTTACAGATCATTGTATTTTCTTGGAGAATTAACTTCTTTATCACAGTGTAATGGCCTTTGGTTTCCTTGATATTGTTCCTTATTATGAGGTATATTTTGCCCGAAATCAGTATAGTTACTCTATTTTTTTAATAACATTTCCCTATTTCCCTTTGTTTCTGCCTTTGTAATGTTTTGGGGTCACACACTTAGTTGTAGTGCTCATATATACTTGTTGCAGTGCTTCCTGGGGCTGCATTTGTGATTGTGATATTTACATTCTTTGGTTACAGTGCACTGGAGGTCTTACTTGTGTTGTTGGGAACTGTAATAGTGGTGGTGGTGATAATGCTCTGTGATGTAGAGTGATACAAGGGATCAAGTTCATGGCTTCACTAATGCAAGGCAGATGCTTTACAGCTGAGTCATAACTTAAAAACTGTTACTTTACCTTATTCCTTTCCTTTGAAGCTATTTGAATTTTAAGTGGATTTTCTTATACACATAGTATTAAATAAATATGTGTATATTATATATGCAAATATACACACATATATGTTATATATATATATATGAATCTTTACATATAATTTCTTTATTCTTTCCTTTGCCACTATTTGAATTTTAATCCAGTGGGTAGGGCGTTTGCCTTGTACGTGGCTGGCCCGTGCCGGCCTGGGTTCCATACCTGGCATCCCATATGGTCCCCCCGAGCACCGCCAGGAGTAATTCCTGAGTGCAGAGCCAGGAGAAACCCCTGAGCATTGCTGGGTGTGACCCAAAAAAGCAAAAAAAAAGTGAATTTCTTGTAGACAGTCTATGGTATTAAATATATATGTGTATATACATGTGTATGTATATACACACACATATTTACTCCTTATTATCCATGCTTCTTTTTTATCTCCATTTTTATGCTTTTTGATTGTACATTTTATATGATTTATTTTCTTAACATATCAATCACACATCTTTAATTTCCTCCCTAGATTTTTCAGTACACATTTATAACTAAGTTAATTCCACCATAAATAACATAATTTTCCAGGTATAGCGTAGAAATACAACAGATTGTTTCAAATTCATTTTTCTCATATTTTTGTGGCATTGCTGTTATTCATTTCACTTATTCATGTGCTACAATCATCCAATACATTGCTACTAATATTAGAATGAACAAATGGTTATGTTTTTAACAATTAAAATGATTAATTGATTTTACCTTCATGTATTCCGTCTTTTAGACTCTTTCTTTCTTTAGGTAGATTTGGTTTTCCGAGTTATAACATTATTTTTCACCTGAAGAATTTATCTTGACATTGTTTATAGGTAAGGTTTTTCATTTTTTGGTTTTTGGACCACACCCAGTAATGCCCAGGGATTAATCCTAACTCTACACTTAAGAATTGCTCCTGGCAGCCTTCAGGGACCATATGGGATACCAGGGACTGAATCCTCTGTCAGCTGCATGCACTGTAAGAACTCTATTCACTGTACTATCTCTCTGACCGAAATTTTGTTAACTTTTTAACAATTATTTTTTCTCTTTTTTCTTGGACCATACCTAGTGGTGCTCAGGTTAACTTCTGGTTGTATGCTCAGGGATCTCTCCTTGCAAGGCTCAGGGGGCCAATTGGTTGCCAGCAATAGAACCTGGGTTGGCCTACCCACTCTACTATTGCTCCAACCATTTTTGACCATAATTATTTGACATTGATTGATTCTCTAGCCTCCTGATATTCCGATTACCTTTTGGTTATACTTTTCTGTCCATTAGTTTGGATGTTTTGTTTTTTAAAAATAACTTAATATTTCTGCATTGCAATCTGGGAAATTTCTATTGAAAATATCTAAATAAAATTTGACTATTTTGTCGCCATATCCATTCAGGGATTAGCCTATCCAATGCTTTCTTAAGTTCTATTTTTATTTGTACAATTTATTTGTTCATTAGAGTTTTCATCTTTTTGCTTACTTAATCCATCTGTACTTGCATTCTGTTTTCTATCAGAGTACTTAAGATATTAACCATGGTTCTTTTTAATTCTGTCTGATAATTTAATGTCATATCTAAGACTCCCTCTTATTTTCACTCTTTATTTCCAGACGTTTTCTTTGCTTTATTAAAAAAAAGGCACACTTTGTAATTTTTTGCTGAAGTTGGACACTGGATTATAAGAACCTGGGTAAAAGGTCTTTGGTGTGAGATTTTAAATTAGTCTAACTTGGAGTTGGAATATGTTTAATGTGCCTGTAGCTTTAGGTGCCAGGAGTTTCAAATTCCTCTGGAGTTCTTGTACTTGTATTCCCAATTTGGTTTTCCCCTAGCAATTCCTCTTTATTGAATACTATCTTGACCTTGAAACTCTTTTGATAATAATTTGCTGTTATACAAAATTATGAGATAAGTGCATTCGCAAGATTGGAATATGGGAAGGTGATTTTTAATATTATAAAAAACTGTCTTTTAGTGTCGCTGGACTGTGAATTTTGCAAGTATTTTTCAGTTTATTCCTCTGTTAGGTGGGATAGCTAGTCTAGAGAGTGTTGGTTTTGGGTAAATGACCTTTCAACTATGTAAGATAAAATTCTGTATGTAATAAGGCAAAGTCTTTTCCCTAGAGAGTTCCTTAAGGTAAAACCCACAAGACTCTTTTATTTTATTTAATTTATTTGTTTTTGTTTGGGGATCACACCTGGTAATGCTTACTTCTGACACTGCACTAGGGGATCACTCCTTTGGTGCTTGGGAGACAACATGAGATGCCGGAGATCAAACTTAGGTTGGCCGTGTGCAAGGCAAGCCTCCCTACCTGCTGTATTATCACTCCAGCCTCCTCTTTTACATTTCTAATAGAGGACTTCTGCCTCCTTTTATAACTTGAAGAGATTTTTCTTGTTTTTTAACTATGAGAAATTGCCAGAGTTCTTAGGAATAAAATTCACAGAATTCTGGGGTTCACTCTAAGGCTGTGGCCCCAGGAGTTTATCATTCTCTCACTAGTCTACTGTCTGCCTCCAACAAATCATCAATATTACCTTTTGAACGTTTATTCAACTGTTCTACTGTTCAAGAAGGGAGACATTCACAACATCGGCAACTATCACCCCATCTGCCTGTTGTCCGTCATCTACAAGCTGTTTACACGAGTCACCCTAAACAGGATTAGCAGAACACTAGATGAAGGACAACCATGCGAGCAAGCAGGCTTCCAGAAAGGATTCAGCACAATCGACCATATCCACACAGTAACCAAGCTCATTGAGGTTTGTAGGGAGTACAAGATGCCTCTCTGTCTCACGTTCATTGATTTACAGAAAGCCTTTGATTCTGTGGAGACTGAAGCAGTCATCGAGGCCCTAGCCAAACAGGGTGTTCAAACCCAATACATCAAAATTCTTCGTGAGCTGTATTATGGATTCACCACCAGGATCTCACCATTCTACAAAGAAGTGATCATTGATGTCAAAAGACGGGTTCAACAGGGTGATACCATTTCACCAAAACTCTTCAGCGCCACCCTCGAGAACATCATGCGACAATTAGAATGGGAAGGAATGGGAGTGAAGATAGATGGCCGGCAACTACACCACCTCCGCTTCGCTGATGACATCGTTCTAATAACACCAAACATTAGCCAAGCGGCACAAATGCTGGCTGACTTTGACCGAGAATGTGGAAAGGTAGGTCTACAGCTGAATCTAAAGAAAATCATGTTTATGAAAAATGAACTAGTTCCAGAGGCCCCATTCACTCTCAATGGAACAAACATCTCTGAATGCAGCAGTTATGTGTACCTAGGTCAAGAAATCAACATGATGAACGACCTAAAACCTGAGCTGAGCAGGAGGAAGAGAGCAGCATGGAATGCCTTCAAAGGCATCGAAGAAATAGCTAAAAGGACAAAGAACCTCCGGCTCCGGGCATATCTTTGACTTCACCGTTCTCCCTGCATGAACATATGCCTCAGAGACCTGGGCCCTATGAAAGCAGGATGAGAATGCTATTCGGGTCTCCCAAAGAGGAATCGAAAGAACTATGCTTGGAATATCACGCCTCACTCAAGTGAGAGAAAGAATCTGGAGTTCTGACCTCCGTCACTATTCCAGAATCAGGGATGCTGTCTCGTTTGCCAAGGCATCGAAAATCAGGTGGGCTGGACATGTAATGCGATTTGGAGACAACCGCTGGACTAGAGCTGTTACCGACTGGATCCCACGGGATGTCAAAAGATCACGTGGCCGCCCACCTACAAGATGGTCAGACTTCCTTGTCAAGACCCTGAAGGAACGGTTTGAGGCTCTTCATATTCCTGAATCAAGCAGATGCCATTGGGCTACTTTGGCACGTGATAGGGTCCAATGGAAATGTTACTGGCGCCTGCTTGAGCAAATAGCGGGATTCAAGTGATCAAGTGAACGTTTCTTCCAGCTTTTATTCCAGTGGATTCTGCTGCAGGTAAGCAGATCATATCTGTCTCTCTACATTCATCTATGAAGCTTTTGGTTTAGACTAGTTACAGATATTCAGAAGCATATCATAAAAGTTTAATGGTTAAAAGTATATTTTTGATAAATCAATAAAATATATCTTGTTTCATATGGTACATAATAAAAGTTATATATTTCAGTTCACTTGTATCACTTGTCTTCCTGATGATCATCAATTTGCTCGAGTGGGCACCAGTAACATCTCCATACATCCTGTCACATGCTAGTAGAGCCAAGGGCATCTGCTTGCTCCAGATGCTCCAAATATATATATATTTTTTTATAGTTGCTTGCTATATTTATTATAGTTTATAATAAAAATTAGAGCTTATGATTTTGAAACAACTCATAACTTACTGAAGGAATTTTGAGCATTCTGAAGACTAACATATTTGACCCATTGTTCATCAAAGAAAGAATATGATACAATTTCTGCTGTCAAACAAGTAATCAGTTGATTAGGTCCAGTGAGTATTATGAAAATTTAAGACAATGGGAGAATTAACTAAGATATATAAATGCAATATATATCGGTAATTTTTGTCAAATGATGAAGGGCACACCTGAATAAAATAATAAAATAATGAATCATAATATTAAGATGTGTTGAATCATGCATGTGTAAAGGACCGGCAGGTTCATTTATTATTTAAAAGACATTACTTTTCATTTGTATCCTAGTGGCCAGAAAAAGTTATTGCTATTTACAAGCATGCTTCATGTGAGGATGGCTCTCCTCCCTAGTTATTGTCTCTTATGAATTACTGTCATACAGCCATAGAACTGAAAGAAAACCCAAGGAATGTAAAGGAACACATTAGCATGTAAAGCCAGGTGCCTGCCCATCTGCAGATGAAAGGTCACAAAAAAGATATTTGCAGTGAGGAACAGCAAGTTGTGACCACTCTCCAGATCTGTACCCGTCAGACAGAAGTTGACACCTGTGACAGGTACATTCTGATTTCCACATGCCGTGTGCAAAATCAGACGTGCTCATAACAGCATGGCAGCCGGATGTCAAGTGCTTCACCTCTCAGCACGGAGGCTCTCAGAAACCCTGGCTGGAAAAGGCACTGGGATTCACCTCTGAAGTACACACCATGCTGGAAAGCCATACCAGGAGAGCGTCCTGTTTAGCTTTGTCCTACAACTCGTGCAAGACTTGCATGCTGATGCTACCTATCCCCAGGGCTCTGCACTTCTGCACCTCCTGTACCTCATGACACAACTGAGAGACTGCTGGACCAATAGTGAGTTTCTCTGTCCCTTTGTTGATGTTCCTGCTGGAGTTTAGTGAAAAGGTGGAAGGTAAGTGATTAGAGAGCAGGAAAGAAAGACTGTAAGAATTTGAACTGGGCATGAAAACTCAGTCTGGAATTCTTTTGACAAACTAGGGAAGTTCTTTGGGCTTCAGAAGAAAGAGAATATTGAGAAGAATTTTTTTTTAAACTTTTTAAACTGAAAGTTACATCTTAGACATCATCATCACTTTAGATAGGTGCTTCACATGGATTCCAAAGGAGTTGGCTTTCTCAGGACTGGAGCTATTCTTGAAGGGAAGAGAGGTGCTGTCACCCCCTTTACATATGACTCTGTGCCTTTAGAAATACTCTCAGTATCACCTTCGCATGAAACCACAATGCTGATAGCTAACTCTCTGAAGGCTGGTGTTTTTTTCCGGGGAAGGGTAGCAGATTCCATGCACATTCTCATGGGAACTTTCTTGACCAAGAACACAAGAATATGATCTGAGGTTTTGGAACTGAGACCATTGCTCTTCCCTTAACAGAAAACCAAGCATATATTATTTTTTTTTTTTTTTTTGCTTTTTTGGGTCACACCCAGCAATGCTCAGGGGTTCCTCCTGGCTCTGCACTCAGGAATTACTCCTGTCGGCCAAGCAGTATTCTTAGGAGACAACACCGCCCTGGCTTTTCTTTTCTGCTGAAGTACTTATTGAAATGTTCCATAGGATATTTACCAAATGGCCTTATGCAATAGGCCCTTCAATTGATTAGTATTAAAACGTTGGTAGAAGTGTTGTTTCATCTGTGTTCTGTTTTCCTCCTTCCATTCTTCCCTTCTTGTTTTATACCAATTCGAGGGAGCTCAGAACTGCAGACAGAAATTCTTAAGATGTGTCTTTTTATTGGCTTCATTTTTAAAATCTCTTATTTTCTGTGGGGTGTTGCAGAGCCTGAACAGCAACTTTTGCCCCTTTTTGGAGGGAGGCCAAATTGATAAATGCACTTCCTCTCTAAAGGGATGAGACTAGATGAGGGATTACTTGAAAACAACTAGTTTTTCTGTTAAGTTTTTTGATAACAGAAAGTTTTCTGTTTGGTTTCTGAGACTACCACTTGTGGTGTTAACTTCAGTGGGCCCCTGACGGTCACTGAGACCTCAGTATTCTCATTGGTGAAATGGGAATAATGGCATGTATCTGGTCGTTCTGAGTATTAAGTACAATACAAAAGTCTTGGCGACACCTAGTATATGGTTCCTCATCCCGCTTTCTCTCCCTCAAGGACAGGATCAATGTATTTGGAACTTGCCTGCTTTTTTCAAATCTCTGCAAAGTTGTGGACATTCATGCCTTCTTTGAAACACTCCTGGCACCCCGGGACTTGTCCGGAAATTCAGCTCATGTTCAAGCCTGTTTAAGGGGCTTTTGCTTTCATCTTCAGGGGCCAAATGCCAGTGGCTGCTTTTAATGAAACCAAATCCTTCCTCATGCTGTGTGATTTGGGGATTTGCTTCCCCAGCCTGAGCAGCAGTCAGATACATTCTGTTTCCTTTATTTTCCAAGTGACCCCAGAGCACTTTGTGATTCTAAAACTGACCTATGGGGAGAAACAAAATAAACTCTTCCATTCTATCTTCTCTTTCTCAGAACACATTTGGGAGCGATCTGACTTTATACACCCACCGTCAAGCTTGCCGGCTCCACTGTGATAACTAACGCAACTAGAGTTATCAGTTACCTATTATGGGGGCAGCTCAGCAGTGCATTCCTGATAAACAAACATCTTCAGTCATTGGTGACTCAGTAGCTAAACATGGAAGAAATAAGTGAAAATCACAGAAAAAACAAAACACCTAAATATAAACATTGTATTTTGTATCTTAGGGAATGCAAATATTTCATTCCTGTTTTTTATCAATAAAGTATAATTTCATCTTTTCATAAATTGGGTTGTCAGGATAGCCTAATAATTCCCTAACTGGGCACTTTTCTGTGAATGATTCTCGGCTAGAGGGTGGTTGATAATGAGGAAACAGGTCCATACACAGCTAATTCTTATACACATTTTTGCCCTTCTGCTTTTCTCTTTGGGCTCTTGCCTCTGACAGGTTTGTACTTGAACTCAGATAAGGAAAGATCAGGGTCTGTGGTCACCTCAGGCATTCTCTAGGTATCTCCTTGACCACAGACATTTGGACCTACCTTTTTCTTTTTCTTTTTTTGTTGAGCTTGCAACCGCGGTGATTATTATTACCAGCACACAAATATACTCTCAATTTACCTTTAAAACATTTCTTTTCTTGGGGTTGAAAAGCCAGCTTAGGGGAGAAGGGTGCATGTACAAGGCTCTGAGAGGGATCCCCAGAACTATTTGAACCCTGATCCTGCAGGGTGCACCCATGAAGGGAAGCCCCGCCAAGTTCTAGGTGGCCCTAATTCTTCCAGCATGCTAAACTTTTGTCATGTACTGTCTGGCCCAGTGAATCAGATATTACTGAGATTAGCCATCCAGATTCTGGGACATTGCTTGTAGTGCCACCTTCGAGCCCCCTAGATTATACACAACCCTCCCTCGAGTCTTCTCTCAAAGTTAATTCTTTCTTAAATTTATCTTCTATCTTATCAAATCAGGAAAATGTTGTCTATAATAAATATAATAATATAATAAACTGTTTCTATTTCCTAAATATACCTTTTCTCTTCCTCCTACATTATTTGGGTTCAAACCTCACTATTAAATACAAAAATACCTGTTAAGTTCACTGTTGATTATAATACTATCTCTTTGTTCTCATCTCACTCCAGCTCTTGCGGCATTTTGGTCAGCTGGCCCTGTACCCTCGAGGTACATTGCTTTCTTGGGTCCCGTCACCTCGGTCTTTTGAATTTTCTCCCATCCTATTGTCTGCTTCTTCCTAAAAGCCATTGTTGCCTCTGTTTGCTCTTTTGGTAATGTTAGAACAAACCACATTTGCTTTCCTTTTCAGTCTGTCTGTCTTTCTGGGCGAGTCCGTCCAGCAAGCAACATTTCGGTAGGGCTCCTGAACAGTGTAAGGATGTTTAGGTGGTCATTTCCAGTCATATTTAGCCTGATGCTATAGGCCTGACAGTTCAGTTCATGGGTCTGGTGCTTCTGTCCAATAGAGCTGGGTACTAAAAACTAGAGGGGCCACTATGGACTCTCTGGTTTTGCTATACCTGGGCTTGTGGTGCCAGGATAAAATTCAGAGTCTTTATATGCAAGGAATGTGCCTTAGCCCTTTGAGCTAGCTCCCTGGCCTCCAGGCTAATAGCTCAAATTTTAATATGCATGTGCTGATGATTTCAACATTGATATCTATACTTTTATTTACTTTATTTACTCATTTTAATTATTATGATTTGACTTTGAGGCTATGCCAGAATTACTCAGGGCTTATTCCTGATTGTTCTCAGGAATCACTCCTGCCAGTGCTCAGAGGACAGAGTGTGGTTTCAGGAATTAAACCCATGTGGCCTACCTGCTTTACTATTACTCTAGTAAAGCAGCTTTTATTGCTTTAGTTTTTTGGGCAGCACCTAGTAGTGCTCAGCACTTACTCTTGGATCTCTTCTCAGGGGTCAATCCTGGTGAGGTTTTAGGAACTATCGGGGATGCTGAGAATTGAACCAAGATTGACCCCATGCAAAGCAAGTGCCTTACTGCTTATACTATCTCTCCAGCTGCCATAGACTTTTAAACTATTACTTCAGTTCTGGACTCTACTCTCAACAAAGGTGATCTATTTGGCCTCTCTATTTGTCTAAGAAGGACCTCAGTTCTAACTGCCTGGGCTATATCCCTGGCAGATGTGAGCCAGCTCCTCTCTCTACACCTGAGTTGCTACCATCTCTCTGCATGGTCATACTCTCTCCCTTGCTCTACAGTGCTGCCTCCTCAATGGTCTCGGTATTTCTATCTTCATTCCCTAGAAGCTCTTTCCCACAGAGCAGCTAGAGCAATATTTTTTAAAATGTGAACCAGATCTTCCGTCCTCGACCTGGTCAGAACTATCTAGAAGTTCCCAAGGCACTCCTGTTACCAGGCCCAGGAAGAGCTGACTTCTGTGAGAGCCCCTAGTCTCCTCAAGTACTCTACTTTTGCCACATACTCCCTGCCCATGCCCTGAAGGCTGGTTTGCAGCTGCTCTTCTTAAGCTTAACTCACGAGCACTCTCTGTTTTGTACTTGCAGTGTCCTCTTCTGGGATGCTCTTCCTCCAGATTTGTATATGGGCTGCTCTCTTATCACTGTTTTCAATTTCTTTGTTCCCTCTGTTGAGGAGAGGTCATTTCTCATATCACCCTATTCTGACTTTCATCACAGCATGGATCACTTCCTGATTCTTTCTGACATATTATTTTGCTTATTTGTTGTCTGGTGCCCTGGCTAGAATAAAAGCACTTTTGAGAAATATTCTTCTTGTTCACCACTTTGTTCCTATTTTGGCACACAGAACTTTTTCAATACATATTTTGCATGAATAAATTATACCTACCAATTTTTCTGTATGTTTACTTTAACTGAGTCTTAGGGCTCAGAATGAGAAAAGTGTTTGTCCTCTGAGAGCTAAGCTCTGAGGTGAGTCACAGCAGGAATGTGGAAGACTCTTCAAATAGGCAGACGGACTTCAGGTTTAGATATGATTGTGAGGACTAAGTGTACTAGCAAATCTGAAGCAATCTGGGTCATCCAGCACCCAGAATCCTAGAAAAAAATATGTTCTTGATACAAATCTTGTTGTTGTCCCAGCCGCCACCAATTCATGGATCTATCATTAAATATGTTCTTACTACATTATTGGAAAGACCATTCAAACTGTGAGATAGGAATATTGTGCTAGATGTGATTAGCTATTACCCAATCAGAGCCCACCTCCCGAATCCATGTGCATGACATAATCTTGTGATTATGTTGGTTCCCCTCAAACTGCATGACTAGGTTGTGAAGTGTACATGCACTTTAAGTAACCCAGTGTCTGGACACGGTACTGTTCAGTGTGTTAATTTAGAGCCTTTGTAATGCTAATGACGAAAATGACATCCCCTTAGTGTATCAGCTTGGGGAGATTGGTATGATGTGAGACTTCCTCTGAGTGATGAATTTGTCTTCCAGGTGTTGACAAAAATCTGGTCTATGTCCTTCTAAGCCTAGAACTCACTATTGACCAAGGAACAAAGGCCCTTCTGGAAAACCTTCTGCTGACCACTAACTAGGCAGACCACATAATTTTTCTACATGTTGCTCTTTAAATTCAATAATTTTACAAACATGTCTTGAATCCTACTATGTGTTAGCTTCTTTCCTAGGCTGTAAGCTGTTATTGGAAGTATTAATAGGTTTTTGTTGCCTTGGAATTTAGTAGAGTGGGAAAGACAAAGTAAATAAATGAAGAGAATTTTGGAATAGTGATTCTCACTTTAAGAAATAAGTAACTGGGTAATGTAGGCAGGGACTGGGGTGTTCAACCATATTCGTCTTCATGGTCAGGCCTCTTTGAGGTGACTTTGAACAAGAGTCCCAAGAAATGAGACATGGAAAAACTTCTAGGAGGATTTTAGATTTTGGTTTCTAACGAGAATATCATATTTTGATTAAAGATGGGTAGGAAAAGACTTTGGGGATCAAACTCAGATTTGATTCAGAATCTAAAGTACAGATTTTTCTGAGCCTCATGAATAACCCTGCCCCCACCTTCATATGCTGTCCTAACCTTCCGTACCACAGAATGTGACAGAATTTAAAACAGTTTTGAGAGTTTTACATTAGAATGATCATGCCAGCATGATCTCTCATCTAGGGAAACATACACAAAGGAAAGTCCAGAGGGGTGCTTAGTCATACACAAGCTAGAAACAGGAGCCTCAGAAGAATACAATTCTGCTAGTCCCTTGGTTTTGGAGATCCTTTCTCTAGAATACCTTTCTGTTCAAATACCTTTCTGTTCCTTACCTTTCTGTTATCACAAGTCTGTGATATCCTATTTTAGTAGCCCTAACAAACCAATCAATGTATTGCCAAAGAGGAAACTATTTGCATGGAGGAGTCTCAAAACATCCAAAACTGATCACTAGACATCGCAGGAAGTACTGGTTGAGACTTCATCCCTGGATCTAAGCTGTTATAGTCCCTTTGATGTTAGTCTTCCATCCCTTCCCTGTGAGATCACAGTATCATTCCTGCTGATAGGAAACATTTATAAAGCAGCTATGAGCTTCGCTCACTTGCATCCTTCCCAGGATTTGAACCACTGACCTTACTATTATGAATGAGTCAGATTATAGACAACTGTTCTTACTTGCCTGCCCAGACTGTCCATATATAATTAAATGTGAGTTACAATAATGATGATGATGATATGAGGTGCTCAAGGGCCTTTGGAATTTGAGGCCTATAAAAATATAACATTATTATTATTGTCATTACTATAATCAGGAATAGATACCTGGATAAAAAGGCCATTTATCATCAGCATAATTCAAACGACCATAAAAGTCCTTAAAAATCTTTATTTTCCTCCTAGAAATATGGGCATCAAGACATTATCATAGTAGTTAAAGCATCTTAAAACCATGCTCAGGATCTGCATGGAAGTGCATGCTGAATATTTTTCAGTGTATGCTGAATTTTTTTTCAGTGTGCATGTTCTCACTGGCTCCTATTAAATGGCTTATGTTTATTGGGCTTTTGGCTCTTCTCTTGGAGACAAAGTGTTGGAGACATTTGTTTTGGAAAAAGGAAATCATCTATGAAACATAATCAGTCTATAATGGCACACTACCTGTAATGGGCATGTCCCAGAAGCACTAGAGTTCTGACCATGCATATTCTACCTAGAGAGCATGTCTTGTGAATAAGGATAATTTTATTAGCTGAAAATGTAGTAAAATTCCAAGCCAATTTAAAGGGTGTGTGTAGCAGGTAGGGCAGGTCTTATATGTGGTCATAGATTATTTGGCAGCTATCTCCAAAGGGGCAAGGGAAGTACCTAAACCAATGGTGTTGTATTCCTTTCCCTCGATGCCTCATTTTTGTTTTCTTTCCCTCAATTTAATTGATGTTGTACTTAAAAGTGTTTAAAACTAGAATATCCCAATAAGCCTCATAAAATCCATGCCTTCTTGGGTTGGGGAAACTGAGGTAGGTGGTCTACCTAACTATATGGAATAAAGCTGCCCTTTCCTTATTCCCCCTTCTCTCATCTCCAGACTTCACACACTTTGCTCATAAGCCAAAGAATAAACAGAATAGAACAGATTGCTGAGAAATCTTCTGGAGCTTAAGGCCAAGTCTGAGGAAGTGTGGTAATTCTGAAAAATCTTAATTAATGTCTCCCTGTTGGTTTTAGTACCTGGGGGCTTATGAAGAGAGGGAAAGCCAGAAACACCAAATCAGTCTATTGTCTCTGAGAATTGCACCGAGAATCTAGTTAGAGAGACTGCTCACTTAAATCCTCTGCAAAGGGAGTAGAGTTGGTGAAGATTCTTGGTTGAACAAACAAACCAGACTGTCAAATCCCACTGAAAGTTCCTTTCATTTCTCTGGTCTTCCATACACTTATCTTAGAACAGGCTTAACCTGAGCATAGTATCTGTATAATTAGGCAAGTCAACAGCAAATGCATCCTTTTCTCAGAATACTTCCAAAATCTACTTGAAAACAAAGCAAATTCGCTGTCTGAGAGTACATTTTTAACTGACCGTTTAGCATCATAGAGAAACTAAAGGACAAAATGAAGGAACCAAATAACTCTCTCTCTCCCTCTCCCTGAACACAATATCCCATCCTTTAGAAGACAAACCTGTAGGTAGTTAGGCCTCCAAGTCTCGGCTCTGAACTCCATTGGGTAACATATTGTCCCAGGTCTAAACTCTGCTTCCTGTTTCTTTCCTGCACATGCACATACTTTTTCTCACCACTCTCTAATATTTAATATGAGTCTGACCGGGCACATCTCTTTGACTCCACCATTCTTCCTGAATTAACATACGCCCCAGAGACCTGGGCCCTACGAAAGCAGGATGAGAATGCTATTCGGGTCTCCCAGAGAGGAATCGAAAGAGCTATGCTTGGAATATCACGCCTCACTCAAGTGAGAGAAGGAATCGGAGTTCCAACCTCCGTCGCTATTCCAGAATCAGGGACGCTGTCTCGTTTGCCAAGGCATCAAAAATCTAATGGGCTGGACATGTAATGCAATTTGCAGATGACCTCTGGACTAGAGCTGTTACCGACTTGATCCCACAGGATGTCAAAAGATCACGTGGCCGCCCACCCACAAGATGGTCAGACTTTTTGTCAAGACCCTGAAGGAATGGTTTGAGGCTCTTCATAATCCTGAATCAACCAGATGCCATTGGGCTACATTGGCACGTGATAGGGTCCAATGGAAATGTTACTGGCACCCGCTCGAGCAAATTGATGAGTAATGGGATTCAAGTGATCAAGTGATCAAGTAAGTCTGACTGGCACTTTCTCCCCCATATTCTTCTCACTACTCTCTCTGTACTTTTTCATGTTGTTTACTTTTCTTGACCTGCGTGCTATGTCTTAGTTATCCATCTGTACACTCATTCAGTCATGACTTCAGTGCTAGGCAGATGTGATGTAGGTTCCCATGGGATACATGGGGAGGAGGGTAAGGTGTTATAACAGACTGTCATGGTCACACTTTTGACTTTTAATGCTTTTATTCTAAAAAAGGGCAAGATGGGAATTAGATGTTCATTGAATATCAATGCAAGACAATAAATTTGTGGTGATATATCCTGTATATCACTGCTTTCTATTCCCCTGGCTTTATTCCATGCATAACCCTTTCGGCATTTCTGGGATTCCCAAACTTTTCCTAGGTGCTGATATCCATGTTCAGTCAGCTGATGGAAAATCTTCTCATTCCTCTAATCCTGGTTCTCTCACGCCATTGGATGCTTTGATTTCTGAGCTCTGTTGCTGTTGATAATGAATACTACCTTCCAGTAAATGTCCACCTCATTGCTACCTCCTTTAGCAACTGTGGCTTCCTTATGTTGCAAAGGTCACAGGATGTTCACTGATGCAAGATCCTAGGGAAATCATCTTTCAGCATGTTACTGATGTGAGCAGGGAGTTGAACTCCTTGATTTTACTCAAAGTTATTGTTCTTCCTGGAACAGATACAAGACTGCTTGGATCTAGGGTTCAGACATCCCACCCGGTCTGGTGATTCCTGCCTCAATGGTTTTAGACTATTTTGCTTGAACCCATTTTTTCCTAGGAAAAGTTTGAGTCCAGGAAGCTGCTGCCCCACATGTTTTTCAGATATCCCCAAATGCATCAAATTTCCAGCACTAAACTCAATCCAGAGCTCTTTGTTACTTTGCTTATGTCCCTGGTGTTATGTGAAAGAAGAGGAATGCTTCCTGTGAGAGTAGAGGGAAACATGAGTAAGGAGGCAATAGAGAAGGTTGGGAAGAATGAATCATTGCATAGTAAATTGGGGGAAAGTCAACTCAAGCAGGAGAAGCAGTAAACAGAAAGCTGCAATGACTGGAGAGCATGAGATAAGGAAGTCCATGGCTGGGGCACAGTGCTTGCTTTAGGGAAGGGGAGAAAGCCATCTGGGAGTTTAGATCTCAGCTTGATGAAACGATCTTAGGGCCTTTTGCCAAGCCCATTGGACTTTGTAGGTATGGGCTTCATGGTAATTCAACTAATAAAGTTTTGTTGGACTTTATTTAAATTAACTATATTAATTTATATTTTAGTTTAGGAGCCACACAGATTGGTGCTTGGGAGTTACTCCTGGCTGTGCTCAGAGGTCAATATTATCTATTCTTGCAAAACGTGTTTCTGGAGATCAAACCTGAGTCTCTTGCACACAAAGCATGTACTCAACCCATTTAATTGTCTTTGATTCTTTTTGTTGAATTTAAAATGCATGGTGATGTGGCACATTTCAGATTATATTTAATGTATATTCATTGTTGAAGGAACTCTGTGTAAGTTAATTACCTTCATTATGTTTATTTCATATAATGTTTAATATGTTTTATTATTCACAATAACCTTATTTAATAGCTTATAAGTGAAATATGATGTTTATATTTAGATTTCTTAATGAATATAAGAAGATTATGCTGATTCTTAGGTTTAAAAATTCTGTGGGGGGTTAATATCCAGGATATATCAGTCACTGATAGAACTTTACAAGAAGAAAACAACCAACCCCATCAAAAATGGGGGGAAGAAATGAACAGAAACTTCAACAAGGAAGAAACTCAAATGGCCAAAAGACATGAAAAAATGTTCACCATCATTAATCATCAGAGAGATGCAAATCAAAACAACAATGAGATATCATATTACACCACAGAGACTGGCACATATCCAAAAGAGCAAGAACAACAAGTACTGAAGTGGATGAGGGGGAAGAGGGGACACTCATCCATTGTTGGTGGGAATGTCGACTGGTCTAGCCTTTCTGGAAAACAATATGGACATTCCTCCAAAGATTAGAAATTGAATTCCCATTTGACCCAGGTGGGAATATACCCTGGGAAGCCAAAAATATGCAGCAGAAACACCATCCCTACTTTTATGTTCATCGCAGCATTATTAACAATAGTCAGAATCTGGAAACAACCAGAGTGCCTGAGAATCGATGACTGGATAAAGAAGCTTTGGTACATCTACACAACGGAATACTATGAAGCTGTTAGGAAAAATGAAGTTATGAAATTTTCCTATAAATGGATGGACATGGAGAGGATAATGTTGCGTGAAATTGGAAGGAGAGAGACAGACATAGAATGGTTGCATTTATTTGCATGACATAAATATATATATATATATATGTACTTATTATGATACCAATATCCAAGGTCAGGTAAAACATGGATCATGAGGTCTTGTCAAAGGTGGAAATGATCACAAACGATGGGAGTCAGAGTCTAGGTAAGACAGAGAATGAAACTGTGCTAATAATTGTCGAAAGTCCTAATACCAACCTAGAACTGAGCATTAAATACAGGCAAAAGATACACATGACAACCTCTTAATGTATGTATTGAAATCAACAATGTGGAAGGGAAGGAAAAGAGAAAGAGAGAGAGAAATAGACAGAAATAAAGAAACTGCCATAGAGGTAGGCTAGGGGAGGCGGGAGGGAGTTGGGGACTTTGGTGGTGGGAAATGGGCACTGGTGGAGGGATAGGTGCTGGAACACTGTATGATCAAAACCCAAATATGAACATCTTTTGAACATCTTTGCAATTGTATATCTCACGATAGTATAATAAAATATTAAAAACAATAAAAAATTAAAAAAAAAACAAAAAATCTGTGGCGGACAAAAAGTCAAAACTAAAGATGTACTAAAATGATTTTGTGAAAACTGAATATATTCTGAATTCTTTTAAGTGGTATGTATGACAAAGAAGACTTTTTTAGTTTTTATCTTCAGTATGCCCATGCATTTGGAACCTCAGAATATATTAGAGAAGCAGACCTCTTCATCATGTGGCATAATTCAGATAATGAACATTTGCGAAGTGCTCTCTGTATTCAACATCGAAGGCTAGGAACCAGGCCCTCTTCTTCTTTTGTCCCCCACCTGAGCCAGCACAATGACATGACTGGCCCTTAGAAATGACTTACTGAGGCAGCAAAGGTGGGACAAAACATGATCTTGAGTAGCTGGAAATATCCGGGTTTTGGACTCAACTAAGCCTGGATAAGAATCTCTTTGCTGTATTGACTATTAGGTATGTGATCTTGGGTTAGTCAATTTGTTGCTTTTAATGACTTTACTAAAAAGTAGACATAATAATATCTAACATATAGAGCTAATGGAGTAGCTTAATATAGGATTATAATCCTAATATAGGATTATATTAGCATATGGTAAACACTAGACTTTAAAAGTAAATGAGGAACATAGTAATTGTACAGATGGTAGTGTGCTTTCTTTGAACATGCCAAACCTGGGTTTGGTCGCTGGCACCCAGTATAGTCTGATGACCCTTCCAGAAGTGATCTTTGAGTACATAGCCAGAAATAAGTCCTGAACCTTGCTTGGTGTAGACCCAAAACAAACAAACAAACAAACAAACAAAAAACCAATGAGAAAAGTATAATACCAAAATATATCAAGAGTAGCAATCCCACGTTATTTTAAAAGTCAAAAGTGTCTATAAGAAAAACTCAATTTTATTTTCATATGTTAATAAGGAAATTTCTCCTTTTTATTTTCCATTTCCATATTGACTAATACCATTGAACTCCACAATACCCATGTGTCCAAGATTGTGGACATATCGCCTCGTCCAGTAGAAGTAGATTTTTGTATTTATTTTGAAAAAGCTGACCTCAAGGTGAGAAAAAGAGGAATGTTCCAAGGCATTAAAGAGCTACCCTAGAAGCACCAGTTGTTTCTGTCTCAGCTTTCATATCTTTTTTTTTGTATCTCTTTTTCCCTTATTTATCTTTAAATTCTTTTTTTATTAATACCACCGTGTGACATACAATTACAAAGATGTTCATGATTGGGTTTTAGTCAAACATTGTTCCAGCACCCGTCCCTCTACCAGTGCTCTATTCCTACCACCAATGTCTCTAAATTCCCTCCCCCCATCCCCCAATCTGCCTCTGCCTCTATAGCGGGCACTTTTCCCTCTCTCCCTCTCTCTCTCTCTCTCTCTGTCTCTCACACACACACACATTGTGGCTCACCCTAAAGACATTTAGGGATCATCTGTACATTCTTGCAAATTGTGTACATTCAATGCTCAGTTCTAGTGTGGCGTCACTATTCCCCACAATTAGTAGAACACTAATATATATATATATATGTTTATATCCCAGTAATGAATGCAGTCATTCTTTATCTGTCCTCACCTTCTGACTAATTTCACTCAGCAAGATAATCTCCATGTCCATCCATTTGTAGGTCAATTTCATGACTGTCTTTTCTGACAGCTGCATAGTATTCCATTGTATAGATGTACCATCGTTTTTTTTAGCTAGTTTGTTCTTGGGCATTCATATTGTTTCCAGATACTGGCTATTGTGAATAGTGCTGCGATGAATATTGAAGTGCAGACATTCCTCCAAAAACTAGATATTGAGCTCCCATTTGACCCAGCAATACCACTCCTAGGAATATACTCTGGAGACCCAAAAAACACACACAGAAGAAACACTCATAGCTCTTTAAACACCAATTGCCACCACATCAGAATCTTGAACCCACATTGTGTGAAATGAAGGGAGGCCAGAGCAGACATTTAGGAACCACATTGGGGCTTGTTGCCTTGATAGTCCACTAGAATTTAATAGGCATCAGATTTTGTAACCTTTGTCCTGGATGCTAATATTTGAACAATTTTGTTCTTCAAATGCAACACAAGTACCTTTAGAAAGATAAGAATGAGTTCCAGAATCTGGGCTTCTCTGTTCAGAATATCCTTGTCATTTGGGGTGTGTTATCTCAGTCAGTTCCTTCTTCTTTCCCTTCTTTCCCTTGTTGCTTCATACCTACAAATGACTTCAAAGCTTCAAAAGCTGACAGTGAGCTCATTAAAATCCCAAACAAACTAATTCAGACTGAAGAGTTTGTGACTTAATGTATTGTAACCTAGTTCAATTTTGACAATATTTATTCAGTCTCTCTGTTCACTCAAACTGGGTGTTAGAGATATTCACTCAAACTGGGTGTTAGAGATACAGAACAAGGTACAAGGTTCTAGCACTGTTGTCTAAGAATGTTGTGGGTAAAAACAGAAATAATTGAAAGGTATCTAAGAAAGTGTCTGTGTGCCCTGAAAAACATTAATTTACCAGACTTTTATTTTTATATTCTTTTGTGAGTACATTTTGTTTTATAATTGATTTTTTTTGTATACAGATGCAGATACACCAGGCAGAGCAGATATCAGCTATCCCCCGTGTGCGCACGGCCAACTTATCTCCAAAATACCATGAATATTCTACCCACCCCTCTCAGAGAGCCCAGCAAGCCTGAGGTTACTCTGAGTATACCGCCCCCACGGCAGAGCCTGGCAAGCTGTCCAATGCGTATTCGATATGTCAAAACCAGTAATAACCAGTAATATATTTTTGTGGAGCATGCTGCTCTATATCATTGGTAGTGCCTTACGAGACAAAGGATTGTTAGGTTACCCAGGAACAAACTACAACGCATGTTCCTTAAGGGTGGCCCCTTAAGGAACTTGGGGGTCGGAGGTTGGAAGGTCTTTTGCACCTGGAGGGGGAGAGCTTGTCACACTGGGAAATCCAATGTTTTCATATTATAAAATGAGCTCATAAAGTTATACTTGCTGCACACTCCTTCAACCTCCCACCCTGTTTCCTCATAATGACAATTGAGAAAGTTTTCTGAGGATACAAAGTCATCTACAAAGACAGCAAGAAGTTGCCTGCTGCTTCTGCGGCAACATGCACTCTTTGGGCTCCACAGTGTTGCATCAGGGCCATGAAAGAACACCTGGCAGCAATCAAGACTACTGAGTTCTAGGTAAGTTCTCTGTGCGCTGTGGAAGGCCATGACACCTTTCAGAGTCTTAATTTCCTGTTCTTGAGTTGTATAACTCCTATCAGTTATACAGATAAAGGGAGATTGTAAATATGAAGCAACTGGAAAAATAACACTAGTGTCCAATGAAGTTTTATTAATAATTAATTGAAAGGCTTGTATACCCAGAATTTGACTATGTGCTAAACAGGCTCCTTAGTCCACTATATTTGCAATTTGAAGTATTTTTTCTAATGTGTCTGGTATAGACAAATTAAACTCTTGGAGTACACTCAATAAAGATAACAGTGGCTTAATCCTCAGAAATTACAGGATTATTTTTACTGATTAACTGCAATATATTGATTAATTACCTTGATTCTTTTGAGTCTATTGTTCCCAGTCAATAAAATAAAATGTTTACTGATCTATTCTGATTCCTTATTCCTTTGTCTTACAAATCTTTCTTATGACTGTAGTGTTAGAATGGGTCTTAGTAAGCCAAAATCAGTAGAACAGAGAAAACCATAAATAGACAGATAATAGACTATAAATGAACTATAAATAGACATATTCTCACATGCATTGTATCTTGGATCTTTATGACAAATAGTTATAATTGTTATAAGATGTATTATTTAGCAAAGTAAAGAAAAAGGATTTTGACTTAGCAGAGTAAGATAGCAACACAGCTGAAACTAGAAACCATGTCTTGTCATTTCTGGACTAGAACTCAGTGTCTTCCTAACCAGGGAGAGACATAAGGGAGTAAGGTTCAAAGGAACTTCACAGGCTCCAAAGTTTCTTAACTATAGAAGATTAAATACATTTGTTCATTGATTCAAATAAGGATGATAAATTTTAGCAACTCAGACACCACCACAGTGTGATTGCTCAGGAGATGTTTGGGAATCAGTAAATAAATCTTCCTTCACTGTGTTTGAGTATGCTTAAAGGAAGACCTAATGGGTAACATAGTGGATACTTCGGCCTTTTGTATCCATAGTGGATACTTCGGAATTTTACCATTCCTGACTTTTCTGCAAATAGAAGGGGAATTCTTTTTCTAGGGGATTTCATATTGTCAACTCGATTCTCTCAAAGTTCAATTTCATGATTTATTTTAGATAGAAGCTTGCCTTTACTGTTACAACAGAAGGAGGTTCAATCAGACATGCAAAGTGGTCACCCAGGGTAGTGGTAAAAAGACATAGGAGACAGTTTTATTCCCCATGTAGAACTTAGAATATCTTTAGAAGACAAAGCCTACCTGAGGTTGAGTGGAAATCTAATATGATCTACAAAATATAAAAACAAAAGTTATGAGAGCATCGAAGAAATGGAATATCAACACGAAAGATTTTTCTTTATGATGGTTACAGCGTGGGCACCAAACTTTGACCGCTAGATCTTGGGCTGTTTATCCTATGCAAGAGCAGTACCGATTGCGAGTGTCATTCATTTATGCCAGTGGTGCTTTCCCATAATTGTGTCATCCTAAATTACCTCTAACACTTAACTATGATACTGCTTTTTGGTTAAGGTAGAAGAGTGATTTAAAACTCTGTTTCACAGACTGGGAGGATTTGGGTGACCAACTACTCTCCATACTTCCCTTAGAAAGCTGTGATACAAAGAATAGGGGTGGCAGGAAAGTGGAGACCACAGAGATTTCTACATAGTGAGTTTTATTATTTCTAGTTTTAAAGTTGTTCCATGAAGTGAGTTGAGCTCATGGAAAATTATTCAGCCATAGGATAATGCTGGAAAAACCAATCTTGGCCCTGGT
Organism: Cryptotis parvus; assembly: GCA_021461705.1. Lineage (NCBI taxonomy): Eukaryota > Metazoa > Chordata > Mammalia > Eulipotyphla > Soricidae > Cryptotis > Cryptotis parvus. Next base: position 177,824 of record JAJIBD010003062.1, read on the forward strand.
GGTTCTTTCACTTTGAAAAGGCTTGATTCACATGTCTAGACAGGTTAACTTGAAGTTAACCATCTTACTTTATAAAAACCATGTTTGCAATTCATCCACATTTTTTATTACCCCACATATATCCTAAGGCTTAAAAGATTCAGGAAGGAGATGACCATTAGTTTGAAATTATCAAGAGTCGTGGGCTAATAAAAATGCAAGTAAGTACCAGGCTAGAAATGCTTTGATTGTGCAGTTTTGATCCTTTCTGAATCTACTTATTGTGAAATGTTGAATAGATTTGATCCTTCTCAGATTTCCTTGGCTACTCATTTTCCTCTCTCTCTCTCAATCCCTGGTTCGTTTCTTACTCTAGGGGACTCCACTGAAGCTGAAATGATTAATGAGGCTCTTTTATATTGCAATGAAAAAAATATATATATATTTGTGTAAAATGTATGATATATGTCTGTTATATATATGTTAGAATCACTGTAAGAACAATATTGGGGTGAGAGTTTTCCTGTGTAGGTCTTGTAAGGGTAAAAAAGCCAGAGCTGTGACACCTTTTGGAAGAAAGAGAGCAAGAATCACCTTTTGTTTATTTCATTCATTTATTTTTGTTTCTTGTATCACACCCAGTGATGCTCAGGAGTTACTTCTAGCTCTTTACTCAGGAATTACTCCTAGCAATGCTTGGAGACCATATATGGGATGCCTGGGATCGAAGTCAGGTCCGCTGCATGCAAGGCAAATGCCCTAACTGCTGTGCAACTGTCACAAACCACTTTCTGTTTAGAAGGAACGTAGCACACAGTCTTAAAAAGAAGCAGCCTCCCAACACTGATGCAGGGGCTTTGGTTTAATTATGACTTTGGGCAGTAGAGAGCTGTGTCCATTCTCATTGCCATGCCAGTGCAATAGTCTCAATATAAGATTCAAAATAAAATGTTTTTTTTGTTTCCTTGAACTTCCAGTGAAGTTATTAGTCACACTTGAATAATGCATGTTTCTTAAAGAACATGACAATTCTTTAAAAATCAAATCAAATAAAGTTACCTTATTTAAAAAATAAAACCTTTAACATTTATTTTACTTTATTGTTTATTGCAATAACTGGTCTATAATACTGTATGTAGTTTAGGAGTACAGGATCAGACAATTTCAAATTGATATCACCACACCATATCTACCATCAAAGTACTAGATTCTATTGGAAGCATTCTATCTTTTTTATTATCCTTTCCCTGTTAACTCTCTAATAATTTCTTTTCTATCAAAATCTTCTAAGAGTTTATTCTGATTTGACTTTGTTTACTCCTTTTCTTTGATTTTTTATAGCCCATGTAAGAGTGAAATCATTTAGTATTTAATCTTTCTCTGACTTATTTTGTATCTCATGACTGTCTCAAATTTCATACATGTTCTCACAAATGGAAAGATTTTTTAATTTACATAAGTGAAGATATTATACCATTGTGTATATATGTATATCGTTAAAAAATTAAAACCACTAACCTGTCATTAGATAGTTGGCTTGTTTATCTTGATTCTCATAAATAGTGCTACAGTAAACACAGGAGTGACTATATCCTTTCAGACTGGTGTTGGAAAGATATCAAGGAGTGTAATTTCTGAATCTTATAGTGGGTATAAAACATTTTATAGTGACCCAGGGCCTACTTCCAGTGATGCTTAGTCCATCTATATAGGCTTGATGGTTCATTGCTCAGGATTGGTGGTGCTCAGGGGGCCACCAGGACCATCCTGGTGTTGCTCAGCGGGTACTAGGGCTACACCTTGTGGTGGTCTAGGGGCCATGCAGAGCCAGGCATCATTTAGGTGCCTTGTACATACTAGGCATGTGCTGCTCTACTACAACTTTCTCTCAGGTTTAGACATATATTTAATCTTTTTTTAGAAATTCCCATACTGTGTTCCATAGATACTGGATGAGGTTGCATTCTTACCAACTGTGTACAAGGTTTTTCCTTCACATTCTCATTGACATTTCTTTCCATCTTGTTGAGATAAGCTATTCTCAAACATTAGTTAATATCTCATTTTTGATTTGTATTTTGCTGACAATGTATGATACATTTTTTTTGTTTTGTTTTTGTGCCTTTGTGTGCCTGTTAGCCACCTCTCTGTCTTGTTTTAGAGAAGCATTTCACTATTCTGCTCATTGTTCTGGTAGGGGGTAGGACTGTTTGTAGCTGAGGGTTTTTTTGGTTGTTGTTTGCTTTTTTGGGTCAGACCTGGTAATGCTCAGAGGTAACTTTTGTCTTTGTATGCAGGAATTACTCCTAGCAGTGCTTGGGGACCATATGGGATGCTAGGGATTGAAACTGGGCGGGCTGCATGCAAAGCAAATATCCTACCCACTGTACTATTGCTCCAACCCCGCAGTTGAGTTTTATGAGTTCTTTATATATGTTGAATATATCTTTTACGAGGTTGGGGGAGCACATCTGGTGATTATCAAGGATTATTTGTGGCTCTGTGCTCATGTATCATTGCTGGTGGTGCTCAGAAAATCATTGCCCAACTTATTTTAGAATAAAGAAATGATTGATGAGTGAAACTACTAAATGAAACTACAAAGGTAAACGAAAGTTCAAGAAAGAGATACTGTATTTAAAGCTATTAAATAATTTCTCATGTATATAGTTAACAAACATTATAGACATAAAAATTTGGAGAGGAAATATTTTTTAAAATGTCACATAGACTTCAGTAATTATACCTTAAGATATCATTTTGTTGAGTGCCCTTTTAGAGATTATGAATTTGTATGCTTAGTTAAATTGCTATTGTTATGTTTTATAAAATGATCAAATTGTGATGGTTTTACAGAGCATATATCTTTATGTTAATTATGAAATCAATATCAGAAGGAATTCTCCTGAGCTCTTCTGCTCCTGACTGCTGCCACTACTACTTGATTCATACAGAGTATCACTTGATCACTTGATCACTTGAATCCCGTTATTCATCGATTCGTTCAAGCGGGCGCCAGTAACATTTCCATTGGACCCTATCACGTGCCAATGTAGCCCAATGACATCTGGTTGATTCAGGAATATGAAGAGCCTCAAATCATTTGTTCAGGGTCTTGACAAGGAAGTCTGACCATCTTGTAGGTGGGCGGCCATGTGATCTTTTGACATCCCGTGGAATCCAGTCGGTAATGGCTCTAGTCCAGCGGTTGTCTCCAAATCGCATTACATGTCTAGCCCATCTGATTTTCTATGCCTTGGCAAACGAGACAGCGTCCCTGATTCTGGAATAGCGACGGAGGTCAGAACTCCGGATTCCTTCTCTCACTTGAGTGAGGCATGATATTCCAAGCATAGCTCTTTCGATTCCTCTCTGGGAGACCTAAATAGCATTCTCATCCTGCTTTCATAGGGCCCAGGTCTCTGGGGCGTATGTTAATGCAGGGAGAATGGTGGAGTCGAAGAGATGTGCCCTGGAGCCGGAGGTTCTTTGTCCTTTTTAGCTATTTCTTCGATGCCTTTGAAGGCATTCCATGCCGCTCTCTTCCTCCTGCGCAGCTCAGGTTTTAGGTCGGTCATCATGTTGACTTCTCAACCTAGGTACACATAACTGCTGCATTCAGAGATGTCTGTTCCATTGAGAGTGAATGGGGCCTCTGTAACTAGTGGACTTTGAATCTCTTGGGAGAAAGTTGTTATCTTGAATTTCTTTTTCATGACTGTGATTTCTCTCTCTCTCTCCTGCTCTCTCTTTCCCTATAGTTCTGGGAACTTAGGTCAAGAAATCATAAATTTCCCTCTGCATTTGGCAGGAACCCACTGGTTTCCAAGTGCAACAAGGCTACTTGAGAGTCTGGTTACTGTTGAACACAGTGAGGATGAAAGCAAAGAACAGAGGCTGCCCTGGGACACCAGATACTCTCCTGCATCAGAGATGAAAGTGGCACCTCTGCATTAGGGTGCCAAATTCTTGGTCCTGGCACTTCATTAGGTTCAAGAATCAATGTAATCTGAAATGATTATATAGTGAACAACTTTGTAAAGCACACACACAAACACATCCACACGCACACACACACACACACACACACAGCTAATTGCTTTTCCCCAAAGCAGCACACAAACATGGCCTCTTGTCTTACAAATATGGATAAAGCCAGTTGAAACTACATTCTCATCAGTTTTATAAACCTAAGACAATGTAGATGTGTAGAATAGGGTTAAGTCCGAAGTAAATTTCATGATCCATTAATGACATGTAAAAGACAGTGTCTTGGTAAATTGCCATCTAAAGGGGAGGCATTTTATTGTTTTATTTATTTTTTAAGTATTTTATTATATCACTGTGAGATATACAATTACAAAGATTAAAAAGTTCATATTTTTAATTAAAAATTAAAAAGTTCATATTTGGGTTTTGGTCATACAGTGTTCCAGCACCCATCCCTCCACCAGTGCCCATCTCTCACCACCAACGTCCCTGGTTCCCTCCCCCCTCCCCCAGCCTGCCTCCATGGCAGGTTCTTTATTTCTTTCCTCTCTCTCTCTCTTTCTTTTTCCTTCTAAAGGGGATGCATTTTAAAAGTTCTTATGATTATCCAAAATTCAGAAATCCAAAATCCAGAAATTTTAGGTAAAGGAAGGTATAAACATTGCTGCCCTTGATATATATGAATTCCAAATGAGCTATGGAAGTAGATAATGATTAAGGGACAAAGAAGAAAAGATCTCCTTGCTAGCTGTGGTATTGTTTCTGTAAATATCTAGTTGAGGTGTTCATGCCAGAATCAATCCGCTGAAATGATACCACTCTGGAGCTTGTGAAAGTGACTGACTAAACTGATACCATAACTAGTCTGACAAAGTATTTGCACCAAAAGAGAAGACATGCCATCTCAGAGTAGGTAAAATTAAGCTGAATATCACAGAAGAATAGTAAACTCACGTAAAGGTCTATTAGATAGTGTAGTGGTCTCACTAGGGGAAAAGGGTGGGGCTAGGGGGTTGGAATCATTAACAATTGGCTGTTGAAAGCTCCTGAGAATAAGCTGTGAGGAAGAGGATTGAGTGGAAAAGATAGCCTCAAAGTCTTTTTCATCATTAATGTCTACAATTTTGCATCATCCACTTCTAAATGAAGTGTTCCAGCTATGGCTACACCCTGAGGACTGAGACACCTGAAATAATAGTAAGAAATCCAGAAATGAAACTTTTTTCTTTTATCAAATCACCATAAGGTTACAAAGCTGTTCATGATTTGATTTCAGTCATAAAGGCACATTTCCCAACAACGGTGTCCCCATTTTCCCTCTACCCTTCCCCCACAACTGTCTCTATGGCAGGTATTTCTCTCTCTCTCTCTCTCTCTCTCTCTCTCTCCTTTTGAACATTATGGTTTGCAGAACAGATACTGAAGGATTATCATGTATATCCTTTTACCTAATAAGCAATGAAAATTTTTAGTTTTTATTCTTTTGGGTCATGTCTGGTGATGCTCAGGGATTACTCCTGGCTTTGTACTCAGGAATTACTCTAGGTGTTGCTCAGGGAACCATATGGGATGCTGAAGATTAAACCCAGGTTCGCAACATGGAAGGCAAACACCCTACCTGCTGTACTATTTCTCCGGCCTTGAAACATTTTTAAAATTAATTAAAATAAAACATTTTGATTACCCGCCATTATTGGACTTTTTTTTCTGTTCAAAACAAGTCTGGAGAGAAATTAACAGAATAAAAGAAATAAGAAATTGGAGTTTTTGTTCTCAATGTTAACACTATTATTTTAGTCTGTATTGATTCATTCAAAATATTTGTTCAGATACAAAATTATTCTTAAAGATAATGTTTAAATTTGGAGGTAGTTTATTTGATACTATACCATATTAAATTTCTTATTTCTTAACAGGTTGTTATGTTATTATATAGAAAGAACCAGGTTTAGAGATTGTTTAACAGATGAAACAAGTTTTTTGAATAAGACACATTGTTCCATCAGCAACATGGTTAGAACTCTTATACATTTGCATTTCTATGTTTCACAATTATTCAGGCAATAAATTACTCAGGATGTCAACCTTATGCTGAAACAGAAATGACCTACTTTGTGAGGATCTCATGTATTTTAGATTTAACCTTGTGCCTTTTCTTCAACTGGGAATAGGAGAAAGTAAGTGAAGAATGGTGAAATCTGAGCTTCTTAAGCATGATCACAAGGAAACCAAAAATAGCTACAATATATTGAACTCTTACTATGTGCTGGACATTGTTCTAAGGGTTTGATGTGCAGTAACTCATTAATTTTTTTTGGAAGCAGCCCAGGAAGTAGTACTGTTAGTAGGTTGAGGAAACTAAGACACAAAGATGTTACAATTCCTATATAAGGTCACAGAACCAGAACCATATGAGGCAGAGGTTGGATTTGCACAGGTAATTAGGTCCAAAAAATTATTTTCCTAACTATTATTGCTCAATTTCTTCTCTATAGTTTTTTTAATTCTTTAAAAAATGTGATGTGGGCAGGGATTTTTTAATTCTTTGAAAATAAGAAAACGTTCTTTTATTCTATGCTCATTAATTACTATTTAGAGCATAGAATAGTTCCATAATTAGCAATCAATAAATTATGACACAGAGAGAGAGAGCGGAAATGAGAGGAAACTGGGGTCATTGATGCGAAATGTACATGGTGGAGGAATGGGTGTTGGAACACTTTAAGTCTGATAATGAAGAGCTTTGTAACTGTGTAGCTCACTGTGACTCAATGAAAAATGCAAAAGAATAATTGTTCCTGGTAGTTCTGAGTTTTTTTCAAGGTTGATGTTATTTATTCCAATTTGCATCTAAAGGGCTACTCCGTCTTTTCGTTATGCATATTAATTTTATTTGAATGCTTTTGGTTTTGGAGACATACCCAGGGATGCTCAGGGTTTCTTCCTGGTTCTGTGCTCAGGGATCACTCTGGCTGTATGCAGGGGACCATATGTGATTCTGGGGATAGAATTCCAGTCAGCCACGTGCAAGATAAGAGCCTTACCCCAGACTACAGTACTCTGACCTACCTTCCTCTTTATCTCCACCATCTCTTAGCGTCGAAATTTTTTTCTTTAGATTGCTCTTTTGATACCTTTTGGAATATGTGAGCTGTTCTTAGAATAGGACTCTGCCGGGGCGCTCCACTGGGGTCCCCGACAGTGCGGGAAGCGAGTTCCCTTCTACCTCCGAAGCCGGCGAGGAACGGATGAAAACTCAGTAATCCGATGCAGTTTTAAAAGGCTTTACTTATCACAGGTTCAGGCATACAAATCAGCAAAAGGAAAAACCCGATGCTTAGGATTCCAGGCTAGAACCCCAGCCACGTGTAGGCCAAGATGGCGACCACCACGTGTAAAAAGCTTCCAAGGGGAATGAACGCTCACAAGGAGAAATCCCACAAGGAAGAAGGAAGCGAGAGCGGGAACTGGCTAGTTTATATCCCTGTAACTCAGACCTTCCTCCCACTGTTATGGAAAGCAGGGAGGGTCCAATGCCCTTAGGTAATCCCTCCCTGCACCTCACCTAGGGTCTTTACTGTGCTAATGTTTTGAGCCGAAATCTGCTTAGGAATGCTTTTGTAGTGTAGAGAAGGGGGTTTCTGAGATGGCATGTCTCTGTACCTTGACCAACACTAATGCCAGTTAACTATTTCTCCAAGCCTTCACAAGTCTCCTCTACTTCATTGTAGTTTTATATTTTAGTTGCCTTTGAGTATATCAGGGAGCCATGCTTGTTTTCTTGGAAGCAAACAGCATTTCTCTCTGGTCTAATTACTTAGGTGTCCCACGTGGCCAGGCTAATATGCTGGTAAGATCTAGCTAGTCCCACGATGATTGTGATAGCATGGGAGAATATTTATACCAGCTAGTACAGCATACATGGTCGGATAAACTGCCACATTTAGACTACCCCCTTATCTACGGAGTGATTTGCGGGAGGCAATCCAGAGCAGATGCAGCGGCCCTTAGGAGTCCTGCAACAGGACTCCAAGAAAATTATTGAATTTTTTGACCTGTCAGTGTTGACACTTGTGGGTATGCTGTGAGTTATATAAAGGCAGGGTTTGTATATATACACCTAACACTTATCTTACTATTTGTGTGGGTCAGAAATTGGGGAATGACTTAGTTGACTTAGAACTCTATCTATTTCATGAGGTTTAAATAAGATATACCTAGAATATAATTGTCTAAAGGATTGACAGATACCCATTCCAAAATGGGTCCTCCATGGTTCTCTTGCTAGGCATCTTACGTTGATATGAGTCTCTTCATAGGACTTGGAGGTGTCTTGACAGTACGGTAGCCAGATTTCTACACAGTGACTTAGGAAAATATTATGAGGTGATGAATATTTCAGTGCCTGTTATGGATAGCTTTGGAAGCAGTTTTACCACTAAATTCTGTTGGTCATATAAACTAGACCTGATAATACAATGTGGGAGAGAATCCACAGGGCATGAATACCAGGAAGTGAAAATCAGTGGGAAATGGAAAGAGGGGTGCAGGGAGTTGTATTGGAGGTGAATTACTACACAAACCATTTTATATCTTGTACGTGAGATATCATGTGAACCTATGAGATTTCCTGTTTTACACATGAGGAAACTGAGATAGGCAATGAATTGCTTCAAATCATATCCTATCCTTAAATTTACAAGTTATTCTTGTGTTCTTTCCAACATATATTAGTAATGTGACTAAAATAGTTCATATAGAAATGAGAAAACTTATTTAAAAAGTCAAAATGCCAAATTAGAAGTATTATTTGCACTGTCAGAGGTTTTACCATGCAACAGGATTGTTCAAACAGAACATTATATATAAGTTATTTTTTATCAAGGTGTTTAACAATGACTTTTTGAGACATATATATATTAGAAAATAATGCAATTTGACATTTTGTATGTTGGATATTCTTAATCATATAGTAAATTGTGATTTTCTTGAAAACAGGCATAGAAACAGGTTTATCTTTATATCAAGTCTGAGCCCATTCCCCAAAGGTCACTTTTAACAAATACTTATTAAATAAATGACCAGTTTTGAAAAATAAACTGCCATGGTTTATTAATATTTTTATATTAAAAGTTGACTCATTATCTTTAGAATGTATTTTATTTTTATACCATAAGCAAGAGTCTGGTACCTGCTGAATTATATATTATTAAACCAACTAAAACTCATTTAGATTATTAGTATAGGTCTACTGAAATGTAAAACTTTTTATTCTTGCTAAGTTACAAGGTTGGAAACTAATAGACATCTAATAAAAACAAAGGAAAGGTTAAAAAAGCTTATTTACTTATTTTAAGAATAGATTTTTAAACACCTGGTTTACAGAACATATTGGAAAATGCAATATGTTTATTTTCAGACTCAATGACCAAGCAAATCAATATATTAAACTAAGTAAATCTTTTCAATTGGAAGAATTACCAAAAATTTTGAAATAGGTATAAAAATAGAGTATATACTGATGAGATTTACAGCTCAGAGAGATATTTATAAGCTTTTTTTTTAATATCCAGGGCATCTATAAGTTTTTATTTGCATAATATTGCTATTTGCAAGAACATTTTAAGGGAAACTGAATAGACATATTTTCTCTGAAATGATTTTTTATCAACTTCTGTCTAAATATTTAGTGGGTTATAAGGTTTATGATAGCATATATTCATATTCATATAGGAATCATATAGCAGAACACAGATTAAAAATAAAAGAAGTAAAGAAAGTTTTTATAGAGTAACTAAAGTTAATAATAGAATGGAAGGTTATATTACAGTCCTGATCCTGGCCAAAGCCTAGTGTGAATATTTTGCAACTTTGTATCATTTTCTTTTGGGATGGTGGTGATAGAAGGTGAGGTCAGTTTATCACTGAGATCAGGTAGTGTAGATGCATATCGACAAGTGTAAATGTCTCAGCTTAGTTTCTAGTTGGATTTGGTGTTAGGGTTTTTTTTTTCTAAATGGTCTGCTTAAGGACTTAGAGTAAAAGCATCTACAACAGGAAAATGGCAAATATATACCAGGAAAATCATACTCTTTCATCATCCATGACATAATTCATAGCAAAGTTTCTCCTTATAGTCACTGCTTGATTTTAAAGTGAAAGATAGAAAATCTTTAAAAAAATGAGGAAAGGTCAAAATTATTGTCCACAGAGGGAAATGCATTACTTTTTAACAATGGATAGTAATTTACCTTGATATATAAATATCTTACTTATTGTGGTTAAAGATGGCAAGTTAGAATCATTGGAGTGAAGTTATAGGAAAACATTGCTCTTTTATGTAAATTGCCATTGATTAGCTCTCAATGTATTCCGTATAAGAGGATTGTGTAATGGTTTTAAACTGGGGACATTGGTGGAGGGAAGGGGACACTGCGAAGGAACTGGTGTTTAAATATTGTACGCCTAAAACTCAAGCATGAATCACTTTGTAACTTGGTAATTTTAAGCCTGAAAGAATGAAATGTAAGTTTCACACATACAGGGCATGTATCTACTGCTGAGTCATGTCCCTTCCTCACCCTTATTCACTTGTATCACTTGTCTTCCTGTTCATCATCGATTGGCTCGAGCGGGGCACCAGTAACATCTCCATATGTCCTGTCTCATGTTAGTAGAGCCCAAAGGCATCTGCTTGCTCCAGGAACATAAAGAGCCTCAAACCATTCCATCAGGTCATGGGAATGAGGTCTATAATTGTTACTGGTATTTGGCATATCAAATATGACACGGGTAGCTTGCCAGGCTCTGTCGTGCGGGTGGCATACTCTTGTAGTCGCCTCTGATCTCCAGCATTTATTGATGAACCGTGCAGCTGCAAGCGGCTGCGAGAGCTGGGCTGTGATTAGCTCCTCTGCTGGGTGGAGTTCTGACGAGAAGGAAGTCCGGATGTGGAAAATGGAGGCCCTCATGGAGTGAGGGATCATCTGGCTTCTTGCGAAGCTCTGCTGGGGTGGCAGGTCAGGGCTAGAATCCGCCATCCCTCCCAGGTGCCTTGTGATCGGCTGGGCACAGGGAGAGCTGGTAGCAGCTCTGCCCCATGTCAGTGAGTCTCTGGATCAGCATACCTGGGCCAGACTTGAAATAGACCCTTATTAAATCAAGAAAAATTTATAGATGGGCTCCAATTTCTGTGCAAAATCTCCTGTTAAAGACAGCACAATTGAAAACTAGAAAGAACTGTTGTGGCCAATTATTCCTGTTTGATCATTGCTAAACTTAGTCTCCAATTAACAATATGATTCACCTATGTTTACAAAGCTCACAAATGATAGCAATGGCAATGGGGCTAGAAAAATTGCTGGCCTCTTAGCTGGCAGTTCTGATATCAAGTTTTTATAATGGGACCAGGACTCAGTCTTTAAGATCTCTTTAAAATTGTATGTATTTATTTTAACCCCTCATAAGTGCTCTTGTATTACGTATTTATTTGTGTATTTTCTGTCCAAAGCTACAAGAATGTAAACTACCCAAGAATTAGGTCTATCTGATTTTTTATACTACTACCTTATCATAGCCTCATTTATTAAAGATATAGTACATGCTCAAACCAGATGTCATTGAATGAACTAAGAGGAGCCCCAGTATCTTTGCTAATTTCACACTCTAGACAGACATCAATTAATGTGAGTTGACTTTCTAGACTCCAGGGTGACCCAGTTCATATTCCTCTCCTTTTGCTCTTCAAACCTTGTATAATGCTCTCTCCTTGAGAAATGCTCTGTGACTTGGCTATACAATAGGACACAATGAAGGTGAAAGAATGTGTATGATTCCATAAGATTTGACACCTTTCTTACATTAGAACATTCTCTCTTGCTGTATTTGAAGAAGGAAGCTTCCATATTGTGAGTTGCCTGTAAGGAAGGTCACTTGGTAATGAACTGAAGTTGGTATCGTGATGACAGTGAACAAGAAAGTGAAGCCCTCCATACAAGTCAGCAAAGAATTAACAACTATATTATAATTATTGAGATGAATGTGATCTTCTCACCTGGGAGCCTCAGACCCAGCCCTGACAATACTTTTATTTTAAAATATTTATTTATTTAATCATTTTCTGATTGAGGTTTTGTCATTTATAGTATTGTTAAGGATGTTTTCCTGTGCACCTCCCTGCCTCCATTTCCAGCCCCAGTGCCTCTCCCTTTCAAATATCACTACCCCAAGCCTTTGTCTTGAGCTGTCTTTAGCCCTTTGTTGCTAACTTGCTGTGTATTTTTTTCATGTGTTTTGGGGCCATAGCAGGCAGTACTCAGGGCTTGCTGATGGTTCTGCATTCAGGACCCACTCCTGGCAGGATTTGGGAGAACATATTACTAGGGATAGAACCCAGGTTGGCCATATGCAAGGGAAGTATGCTGCCCACTGTAAAGCTTTGCTGTATATCTTTAAGTTCCACATGTGGGAGTGATATTTCTATTTTTATCCTTTTACTTCCAATTGACTTCATTCTGCATACATCCTTTAGTTCCATCCACATCCTGCACAATAGCATGATTTTCTTAGTATTTCATACTGTTTGATTGAATATGTATACCACAATTTCATGATCCATTGAGCCACAGCTGAGTATTTGAGGTTTTTTGTATCTTGGCTACAGTGTATGCACTACAATGAATGTAGGTGTTCATATATACTATCGAATTATTATTTTTAAGGATAGACACCAAGAAGTGGTATTGGCTGGCTGTATGATAGTTATATTCCTATTTTTAAAATATAAATTCATTGCTTTTCATAGAGACTGATATATATGATATTTCAACCAACAGTAAATGGAGGATTCTTTTATCACCATGACTTTATCAACACTGCTTCTAAACTTTAAGATATATGCTATTCTCACAGGCATGAAATAATATCTCATTGTTGCTTTGGTTTATATTTACCTGATCATGAGTGATGCTGAGCACTTTTTCATATGCCTGTTGGACATCCATATGTCTTTTCTGGGAAAGTATCTATTAATTTCCTCGATCCATATGTGGATGTGGTTGATAAATTTTTTGTTGTTGAGTTTGTGAGTACTTTATAGTTCTTGGATATTTACTCTTTAAAATTTTTTTAAAGCACTGTGAGACAGACTGTTGCAAAGCTGGTCATGATTGGGTTTCAGTCTTACAGTGTTGCAACACTCATTCCTCCCCTAATGCATATTTCCCAGCACCAACGTCCCCACTTTCCCTCTCCCCACTCACAAATCCCCCATCTCTATGGCAGGCTCTTTACTTCTCTCTCTCTGTTCCATTTCTCCTCTTCCTCTTTTCCCTTTTTATGCATTGTGGCTTGCAACACAGACACTGAAGGATTATCATGCATGTCTTCTTACCTACTTTCAGCACTCAGTTCTAGTCCAGCAGCATACAGCTCTTATACAGAGTGGTCATTTCCAATATCTTTGTCATAGTGGCCCAATCTATATCCCAGCTGCCTTCTTCCCCAGCACTAGAGGCAGGCTTCCAATTGTGGACAACTCCTCCTGGCCCTGTGCCTACTGTTCTTGGATATTAGTCTCGTATTTGGAAAAATTTATATTTCACAAATGAGTGTGAACATTCCATGTCTGTCCCTCTTCTTCTGACTAATAAACTCAACATGATATTCTTCATGTCCTCCCATTTATAAGCAAATTTTATAACTTTGTTTTTTCCTAACAGTTGCATAATATTTCATTGAGTAGACATACCATAGTTTCTTTACCACTCAGCTGTTCTCAGGCACTCAGGTTGCTTCCAGATTCTGGCCATTGTGAACAGTGCTGCAATGAACATAGATGTGCAGATGGCATTTGTGGTGCATGTTTTTGGACCTCTGGGTTATATTCTAAGATGTGGTATTGCTGGGTCATATGAAAGCTCAATTTCTAGCTTTTTGAGGAATGCCCAAATTGTTTTCCAAAAAACGCTGGACCAGTTGTCATTCCAACCAACAAAGGAAGAAAGTCCCTTTCTTCCCACATCCACAGCAGCACTGGTTAGTCTTGCTCTTTTGATGTGTGCCAGTTTCTGTGGTGTGAGATAATATCTGCATTGAGTTTGTATAATGCTGTGAAGGGTATTGTCATTTTGACTATGTAAATCCTTCCAATTGGATATCTATTTTTTTTATCTGGTGTATTGTGTACAAATATTTTCTTTCACTCAGTAGGGCATCTTTTTATTATGCTTGAACTTCTCCTATGCAGAAACTTTTTAACTTAATGTAGTCCCATTTGTGTGTGTATACAGTGGTTGTTGTTTTTGTCTTTTCCTCTGTGGCTATCTTGTTGAAGACACCTGTAGTCAATTTCCTGGAGAGTTCAGCTGATTTTCTTTTTCACTATTTTATGGATTCTGATCTAATCTCTAGGTCTTTAATCAACTCTGAGTTTACTTTTGTGAATGGTGTGAGGTACGGTTCTAATTTCATTATTTTACATATGGGTATCCAATTTTCCCAACTGTTTGTTGAAGAGATTTTCTTTGCTCCACTTCATACTCTTAGTTCCTTTGGATTAACTTTCCATAACTCTGGGGTTTAGCTCAGGACTCTTAATTCTTTTCCAGTGGTTTGCAAATCTATCATTATTACAGTACCATGCGGTGACAATATCTTATTGCAACCTTATAGAGGACTCAGCAAAACTCAGCAAAACAAAAAAAAAATCCCGATGGAAATTTTGTGAGACAAAGTATGTATCATTTAACACTGCTATTTAATACAGTTTGTTACCTAGTAATAGACAGCAAATACAACGTGACCTCTCATTTAACTGCTTTCTTTTATTGGGATAGTTGGAATTCTAGGCTTGCAGTACTCTAAATTCAGCACCACAATACAGGTGAAAATTAAGCTTCCTTTGGAAAGTGAAAATGGTTGAGTTTCTGATTTGGGCTATGTTGAATTAATAGAATCACAACATTCAACTCTTGGTAATCTAATGGTGCTTATTCACAGCTTGTTTGTAAAGTCGAATTATTTATGCTTCTAGTTTATCACTATATTTATACTTCTATTTGCCATAATCGAACTAATTAACAAAACAGGATGAGAGAGGGATCCCTGTGGGAACATGCTTAGTACTTTTTTAGGGTCTTATTTTGCTTTTACTTTTTTTTTCATTAGAAATCATAATGAGACACAGTTTCAAAACTTTCATGATTGGGTGTCAATTGTACAGTGTCCCAACACCCATCCGTCCATCAGTGTACATTTCCATCTACCCATTATCACTCCTGCAGCAGCACTCCTGCCTCTGTATCAGGTACTTCTCTCTCTCTCTGTGTCTCTCTCTCTCTCCTTTTGCACAGTATGATCTTCAACAGATACTGAGTGGCCATACTGAGAGGAATCAAACCAAAAAAGTTAGGTCCTTTACCCATTTAAGCACACATCTTCCATCTAGAGTGATCCCTGCCAATCATCATTGTCATAGTGGTCTCTTCTCTATCTCAGTGGCCCTCACCCTAGCACTTGAGACAGGCTTCTAACAGGGGACCAATCCTCCTGGCCCTTTGTTTCTACTGTCCTTTAATGTTAGTCTTCTATAGCACTGTTCACAATAGCCAGAATCTGGAAACAACCAGAGTTCCCTAAAACAGAGGACTGGTTAAAGAAACCATCACTTGTATCACTTGTATCACTTGTCTTCATGTTGTTCATCGATTTGCTCGAGCAGGCTCCAGTAATATCTCCATTTGTCCCTGTTCGCATGCTAGTAGAACCCAAGGACCTCTGCTCACTCCAGGAACATGAAGAGCCTCAAGCCATTCTTCAGGTCATAGGAATGAGGTCTATTATTATTACTGGTTTTGGCATATCAAATATTACACGGGTAGCTTGCCAGGCTCTGCCGTGTGGGCGCTCAAAGTTTTTCCATTTCCTGATGTACTGAGGCTGTGCAGAAACTGGGAGAGCTGGTAGCAGCTCCATCTGTGTCTGTGAAATAGGCTTCTCTCTAGGGTGGGGTTCTAATGAGCTGGGCTTGAAATTGGCTTCTCTCTTGGGTGGATCTCTGATGAGCTGTGGAATCCGGATATTGAAAATGACTGCATCATGGTGCGGGGATTCCTCTGGCTGTTTCCGAGACTCTATTGATGTGGCAGGCCTGGGCCTGAACCCGCCTCCCTCCTGGATGCCTCATGATCAGCCATGCACTGGGAAAGCCAGTAGCAGTTCCATCTGTGTCTGTGAAAATTGCTTCTCTCTGGGGTAGGGTTCTGATGAGCTGGGCTTGAGACTGGCTTCTCTCTTGGGTGGAACAATCTATGCAATCCTGACATTGAAAATGGCTACTGTCATGGTGCAGGGGTTGCTCTGGCTTTAGATGTACTAAGAAACCATAGTACATCTAAACAATGGAATACTATACAGCTGTTAGGAAAAAATGAAGTCATGAAATTTACTTATAAATGGATGGGCATGGTAAGTATTATGCCGAATGAAATGAATCAGAAAGAGGATTGCTTAGTCAATTGCTTATTGTCTTCATTAGAAATATGGCAGATAATGAAACAATGAGCAATCTTTCTAAAAATGCCATCTTTAGAAAAATGTTTCATTTAAAACAGTTTGTCTGTAAGGGTGGAACAAGAGTACAGTAGGTAAAATCCTGACCTTGATGTGGCAGACCCAGGTTTGATCCTGGCATACCATGTGGTTCCCTGAACCCTACCAGGAGTACTCCCTGCTTGAATATGGTCAGTGTGGCCCCAAATCAAAAGAAAGAAACCCCAAACAAAATGGTTTGTGTGTCTAGACTTTGAGTATTAGTAAAGACTGACAATTCCTCTTAAAGATATGCAAACATTTTATGAGCTTAAATGATCTGAATGATTTTCATCACAAGTTATTGGATTAAAAGTTTCAATCTACAGTGAAATTGTGTCTTTACATTCTAAGGCCAAATAGAAATAATGTATAATTTTGAGATTTTTTTTATAAAGACTGTCTCAGGCCATACTCAGTGGGTCTGAACGTCACTCCCTGAATTACTCAGTCAGCTGGGCAGGTGGTTCGATGCTAGGGCCTGAGGATGTGATGCCACTCAGAGGCTGTTTAGGTCCTATGGTGATGGGGACCTTCAGGGCTCACCTAGCAATGCTCAGGAGGCTATATGTTGCTAGACATCAATCCAGGCTCATGTGTTCTCACTTCATACCAGCCTTTGTTTTTGTTGTTTTATGTTTATTCTTGTAAGTAACGAATTACCCTCTTTTACTTTGCAATATCATAGCCAATTAAGAAAATTTTATATTAAATTTTATTTTAAAACCGATCCCAAAATTAATTGTATAATTAAGTAATACAATAAGCTGGAGATATTATGTTAAGGGTGTTAAATAGGTCTGAGAGCTCCTTGAGATATAAGGAGTTCTTTATATATAGATTCAAGATATAAATGTTATTTTACAATTATTTTAGAACTACATGGCACCAGCATTTTTTTTATTATATTTGTCTTTATTTATACTTATTCTAGACAAACAAAATAGCTTATTTTATGTTATTTTTCTTTAGTCAGAGCTATCAGAATTTGCCCCTTCATAGACTTTTCAAGAAAAGTATTATGGCTGAAAACTACCCTGCAATACTTGATTTTACCATTAGGTGCTGCTCTTTAACATATACTATCTAGAGCATAGATTTTTCTCCTCCAAACTAATTTGAGAGTGCAGAAGCACTCCATATTTTTATATTTTATATATTAGAATTTTTACAATTTTATGTGAGGAAATATTTTATATTTTCAGCACATTGTAAACCAACCTGAAAATTTCTGAAGTTTGAAATTTCTGAAGTTTTATAAGTGTTTGTGAAATAAATACAAAAGACTTACTTTTACAAAGTTCTTTTTTCTTAAGAATAAGAACATATACTAAGAAAATACATTAAATATATTTAAAATGAATGACTTAAAATGCCTTTAAAATAAAATTATGTTGTTCAAATTTAGGGCCCTTTTTGTTTCAATAAATTACCCAGACATTTTAGTTTCACTAGAAAATGTTTTTCTAGGTGCAATGGAATATTTTTTTAAAGGGGCATATATTATGCCTCTTTTTTAATTGTAAAAGAATTCTGAGGGAAAAATACTTATAAATTTGGTATTTATAATCTTTTTGCTTCATAATGGGAATTAACAATTTGCGCAACAGGAGCAGTTATTTTGTTCTTTAACCTATGCACAGTATGTCTATGACAATAATTCCATGCTGAAAAGGTCTCATGTTCCATGAAAATTTGAAGTCAGATGTCATAGTGCCTTACACACAATGTTTTGTGAAAAACAGCAGCTAACACCCATTGACAGAAACTGAATTTACTGTTTAACTTGGGTGTTCAGTAAGGCCACCAGCCCATCTACATCAGTTCCTTAAAAACTACCTGGGCAAAGGAAGATAAGAATTAAACCTGGGGTGTTAGGAAAAGAGGTATAATAAAAATAATAGAATCCACAGAGCTCATCATATTCATCATAGAAGTTCTTATGGTCAGATAAGAAGCTATTATTATAGGAGGGTTTTCCTTCCTGATTAGTCTTTATATATTTTTTAATAAAAAATTTGCTGATTTTGGAAAATTGTTTCCTGTGAATGAAACTCTTCACTTTGGGGTTGAGATGTTGTGACTTATGAAAATTTGAAATACCTGTTATGGATCAGCTCTCACTTAGCAAGGGCCGTATTTGTCAGGTGATGATTGAAGTTGTAAATCAGTGTTCTTGGATATGGAATTTCCTACAGTGAAGCAAATAGCTGCAAACATCAGCTTTAAGAATAAAATAAAATGAAACAAGCAGTAATAATAAAAAAATCCTTGACAGGCAAATTTGGTGTTGCACGTTGTGCATTTCTTCTCAGTCTCTCAAACTTCCTGAACACTGTAATTTGTTTGTACTGCTGCATCACTATCATCACGGATACAGGACTTTATTAGCTCTTCACTTTTAGGAATTTTTTCTTAAGAATAAGGAATGCATAAAAAGGTCAGTCACTTGAATCTTTGCAATCCTTCCTCTGATTAGAGGAGGAGTCTTATCTATCTTTAGTTTGAAAAGGAAAAGAAGGGAGAAAATTATGAAGAAAGGAGGAAGTAGTGAAAGGAAGGGAAGAGAAGGAAAGAAGAGGGAATATATGGAGAGAAATAAATTCATGCACATGCTTTCTTTTGAAAAAGGTCATACACCACCAAGATGACAATTAGGTACTATGGGGATGTAATACTTTTTCCACAACTTTATAGTTGCTACCTTTTCAAGTTTAATGATAATATCAATATAAATCACATGTATTTAGAGCAGTGTGTTAATAAACAATGCAGTGTCTCCCTCCTATATGTGGGGTAAGCTTTGTTCTACCAGAAAAGGTGGCTAATCATCCTATTTTTTATTCAAATTTTTTAAACATTTGAAAGAAACTAAAATCTGATCAGATGAAAGTGATAGAGAAGCAATTTTAACAGTTTGTTGGACTGTAGTAATGGTTTGTTAATGACTTAAGCTGTTTTATTCAGCCACCGGTTATTATTATTAAAGGTATTGTATAGTATTGCTCTCCAGAGGTAGAGATTTGCAAAGATAGCTGTCCAATGGGCTTAGAAGTCTCAAATGTGAAAAGGCAATTTACAACAGGTGATAACTGAATTTGTTGATTTTCTATATTTATGACCCATTGAATCCTAAGTCTAGAGATATTCCTGTAAACTTTCAGTGGTCACGTAAACTAGTCAGAGAATATTAAGCCAAATGTGAGTTTTAGCACTTGGTACAATTACCCTAGCTCTAGTAACTTGAAGCTCTTACTTTTCATTATGTTTTCTACTAGTCTATTATTTTGGCTGTTACTCTTTCTATCTGTTCTATCTTTACTGGAATTATAGAAGAGGGAAACTAAAGTGATATTAGAGATGGGTCCATGGTATTTCCATGTGGTATACATAGTATATAAGAGTCAAACTGTGCCCAGAAACCAGGACACTGATGTATCCTGTGTTTAGAAAAGAGCCTGAAACTCACTCACTAGCTTTCATTGATGGCCGTAAGACAGCAGGAGAGATGGGTATGGAGATAGAGAGAGAGAGAACGAGAGTGAGAGAGACAGAGAGACAGAAACAGAGAGAGAGAGAGAGATGGAGACAGACAGACAGAGACAGAGACAGAGAGAGAAGAGATAATGAAGGTAATGGCACTTTGGAACTCTAACTTGCAGTCAGAAAAGAAAGGCTGTCCGGTCTTGAACACAGAAACAAGCTCGCCTGAAGAGGAGGTGGTTATCTTCAGAGAATGTCAGGTTTTGTCAACCTCTCCTCAACTGGAGCAGTTTGAAAAGAAATTGTTTGAAGGCGGTGCCAGGATAGGGAAATCTTGATATTCCCACTCACCTCTACATACACACAGGCATGTACAAAAAATGTTTGTTTCTACTTCTGATTTTCTCATTCATAAAACAAATAAAGGTTGGGGATTAAATGGAGGAGTTTGACAGTGCCACCTTCTTTAAGTGGTGTCTCTGGTAGCCAGAATAGAGGTCCAGAATTGGAATGACAAAAGTGTGTGCTGCTAAAGTGTGAGACCAAACACCTTGAAGGGGCCAGGCTTTTCCTGTTAGCTCCTCACAAACACCTTCCTGCACAACAGGCCTCTCCCTCAGGTGGTCTCATCTGGATCTTGCAGAAATTCATCTGGTTTTCAGACCTTCCTGTGGGGCTGCTGGATAATATTCTCTGGACATGGTTTTGTCTGACTGTGAGAACCATCTGGTAAGGGGATGGAGAACATTCACTCTCTTGGGTTAGATCTGGCCATAGTCTCTAGTTGCTGTAAGTCTTCGATCTTGAGAGACCAAAGGGCAAGGAAACAGAGCAAAGGAGAGTTTGGGGAGAGCCTCCCCATGGCATTCCTGCTCAGATTTTCATGACTTAATAAGAGGAAAACTGAGGGGTATTAAGGATTAAGTATCTAGGAAACAGAGACGTCTTTTTTCTTAGAGCAGCAATTCTCAAATTTTGCAGGTGAAAGAAATTGAGACTGTAAGAGGTGAACATTTGCAAAGTTATTAAGGAGTCATGCATTGTTAAAATAAACTGTTAACCACCGTGCTATCCTGCCTTCTGTGGATTTGATGGTCCATGAATATTGAAGTTCAGACACGTTCATTTTCCTCATTTGTGATGTGGGACATCATTTATTATACAGAAATATGAAGACCAAAATGAGAAATATGTTAGTCCTTTGAGACTAGGTTAATACAGAAACATTGGAAAAAAAAGGTTTTGTATTCTTCAAGTGTTTTCACAGACACTCTGTGTTCTGGCAGGTAAAATGAAGTTCCGTTTTGCACCAACAGCTTCCCAGGTTTGCTCTTACCTCCTCAATATACCTATGTTCTTTCTACAGGTATTTTTTGTTTGTTTTTCAAACTGTTTATATTTTGAATGTGGAACTTGTTGGCCCATCTTATGACTTGTAAATTCACACATCCTAGAGTGTGGGATTATGAGCAGGAACCCTGCCCTATCTGTGCCTGTGCTTGCAGAACAGAACAGAGGGACCCTTGGTGATGGCTGGATTACTGAATTGGGAATGATTACAAATGGATATATTGAAATTTGATTAGGTGTCTGGGAAGTCTCCAGACCGGAAGTGCACATTGTTGAGCTAAGCTAAGCCTCAGGGAAGCCTAAGATCCCATAAGAAGTTCCTGATAGAACTTAAACAAAAAGTTCTAGGTGAAATTCTAGTCTGTGCTCCCATCCACAGTGTCTTCACAAGATCTGGATCAGTAGCAGGGAAAACAGACCAGTCCAATTGTTTCTTCTGGTTGACTCAAAGTCTTACTAATTTTTCTAACCAAGGTTGAGTTGTTGTTTTTTTTTCCTGAATATCCAGGTATTTTGGAAATGATCAGGAAACTTCCTGGGGTCACTTAACTTCAAATCTGTCAAGAATTGGGTATATTGTATCTCTGATGGCGTAAAACCTGCATTAAGAGGCGGCAGTTAGCTTCAGAGATGTCAGGTTTTGTAGACCTCTCTTCAACCAGACTGCAGTTTGAAAAGAAATAGTTTAAGTGCAGTGCCAGGATAGAAAATATTGATATTCTCACTCACATTTATGCACAGAAAGGCATGTACAAATCTCTCTCTCTCTCTCTCTCTCTCTCTCTCTCTCTCTCTCTCTCTGTGTGTGTGTCTGTCTCTGTTGCTTTGGGACTGACTCAATTCTTCTCCCTCCTAAGCTGAGCTCCCTTTGGGAACTTGGCCCTGGTGGTAATTTTAGCACTGAAATCATTCTATGCCATTCCACACTAGGGGCTTTTGTGTGTTTGTATTTGTTATTGCCAGCTGTCTTTAGTTTGTTCTGCATTATATTCTCAGTAGGGATAAAATATGGTTTATAATCACTGGCTTGGAGGGGATGACTCACTTGAGGTTGGACCCTTCAGGAGTAGTTTACTGACATAAGAATTAAGATGAGTTGTATATTCTTCAGCACATCCTGTGTATTTCAGAGACAGACTAGGAGACATGCATGCAGCATGCACACACCATAGCATACCATGCACACCACCATGTACACACCACATCCAAACTGGGCATATACCATGCAGACCTCATGACATATCTTATACACCCTACACACACCATGCATACTCCATCCACAATCCATGCACACATTTGTGCTCACACAATACTCATAGCATGCATATGCTGTACATACACCATCCATGCCCAACCTTTGCACACCATTAAACACTTATTTGTCTCATGGACAACTTTAGAAAATCATTGTTTTCCCTTGTTTGACTTAAAGCACACTCCAGCTTGTTAGCTTCATCTTTGGCTATAGTTTCTTGAGAAAGCCAGGTTAGATCAAGAAACAGCCTTTGAGATCCAGGGAAGTAAATATCTTTCTTTTTCTCCCTGCCCAACCATATTCTACTTTCTCCTCCCAGAAGTGGTTTGTAGGCTTGGGAACTGGGGATTGCCCCTTGCAATGGGAGATGGGGCCTTGTTCTGGACCAGCAATGTCCTAGAGCTACCAGAATCACTCTGGCTATTCTCAGGGATCCTAAGTTGCCAGGGCCAAATTTAGGGCTTCGTTTATATATATGCACATGCAAGGCTTGCCCTCCATCTTTGAACTAATTCTTGTCTCCTTGTCTCCTAAGTCACAATGTTTTTATTAAAGTGCCTCATCCTTCAAGTAGTTGCAGTTGGCCTGCATTTTCTTACAGAATGACTTGAAAAAGGGGTGGAGAGTACCAGTAACATAGGTCATAAAAAAATCACAGGGCCTCATTCTAAGGGTCGACCCAATACCATTCACTCAAAGTTTTGTTCTTTTTTTGTTTGCATGGAATCTAGATTAACTTTTATTCCACTCTACAAGTATGTTGGAGTGGAGGTGTCAGGGGTATCTCTGGCTTATTTGTAATTATTAAAATAAGGCAAAACATTTTCAAACCACAGATTTTTTTGTGAAGTGTACTTTGCCTGTTGCACATGTTATACCTAGTAGGCACACATGGTTGTTTCCTAACACCATTGGGAACTCTGTCTGACTTACGCCGTCAACCTTTGATGATAGATGACATTTATTTTTGGGTATGGTATTATCTTCTCAATGACAATAGAAAATACAATTTTACTAGGGCTTAGAGTAAATATTGGAATCGTCTATTCCAGCTCCTTCATTTATGAATAAGGCCATAGACTATTAACATAACTGTGGTTATAGACTGGTATGGCAAGCTGGTCTCAACATTTAGGTCTTTTCCTAGGGAAAGGTCTAGATCATTTCCTTTTTGATGTTCTCTGCACCCTCTGACCACTGGAGTTGATCAAAAAATATTTGGGAAAGTAGAAACCAAATCTCACCTTTTCCACAAAATAAAAATGAAACATGACCTGGAAGTTTTACAATCATTTTCCTTAACATAGCTGGTATTTCTGCCACATTTTTGGTATTATATCTCACGGTGGTATAATAAAATGTTTAATTAAAAAGAGTATTTGGAAGACATTTAAATATTTAAACAGGGATTGATAAGAGAAATTTTGGCATATTTCTTTAATATATATCGCATAGTTATTTAAGAGGATGCTATAGAAAAATAGCCATCAACATGTGGAAACCCAGTTGAATATTATGTGTGAAGGTGCAGAATACTCCAGGATATGCTACTCCATAGATAGCTTCAGTTTGGTGAAAAAAATAACAATTCATACATACAAAAAGTATTTAGAGAATACCAAAATGTTAATCATTGTTATCTCTGGGTATTGGATGATGGAATGATCTCTATTTTCTTCTTTTATATATTTCAAAGTTTTTAAATAAAGATTTCTTAATCATTTTCTCAGGGAGAAACAAAAGCTGCTATTTTAAAAAAAGGAATCTCCACAGGCAATACACAGTCCTTTCAAAAACCCTCCTGGGAATGGAATACAAATTCAGATCTTAATGTGACTTGCATAACTAGCTCCAGGAGCTGAGTGAATTTAGAATTTGAATTCTATTTCCTTTATTCTTCTGGCCAGGTAATTTTTATCTCTGTTCTCAGTCTTTTTCATCTCTTTTATGGGCACAGTCTATCTGCTTTCTCTTTGTAA
This sequence comes from Cryptotis parvus, assembly GCA_021461705.1. NCBI lineage: Eukaryota > Metazoa > Chordata > Mammalia > Eulipotyphla > Soricidae > Cryptotis > Cryptotis parvus. Next base: position 202,448 of record JAJIBD010003062.1, read on the forward strand.
AAAGGAGAGAGATCTGTTTAAGAAAGAGCTTGGTAGGTAAGACAGAAATGGAACAGTGTGCTAACAATTGTTGAGGGTACTAATACCAACCTAGAACTGAACATTAAATAGAGGCAAAAAGATACACATGACAACCCTTTTAATGTATGTTCTGTAATCCATAGTCTGAGGGGAAGGAAAAGAAAAGAGAGAGAAATGGAAAGAAATCAAGAACCGCCATGGAGCAGGGCTGGGGAGGGGGAGGGAACCGGGGACGTTGGTGGTGGGAGATGGGCACTGGTGGCGGATGGGTGCTGCAAACAATTCAGTATGATTTGTTGGCAAAGTGCTAACCGTTTCAATGAAACAATGTATGTTTTAACTGAACTAAAATAAATACATGTTTAACCCCCAAAAAAAAAAAAAAAAAAGAAAGAGCTTGGAAATCTTAAACCCTCTGCCATAAAGAGTCAAAAATGAGGTGGTGGGAGGGAACACTGAGACCCTTGGAAGTGCAGCTGGGGCCTGGGGACATAAGAGATCTTCCTGTTCAGCACTGATGAGCTGTGTTGGGAGAGGGACAGAGACATTCCCCCCAATTAGCATGTAGCAACTGTACGTGGAGAAACCTTTCATTGAAGAGATGTTGTCTTAAAAGAGGGACTGTGGGAGCAGTCTGGGGTTTCTCCCATCTTTATCCCTGTAGATACAGCTCAGGAAACATTTGTTGTTTGTTTCCATGTTAAGAACATTTCAGAGATATTTGTATTACTTCTTTGTCTATACTCAGGTAAACAAAGGGGACTAAGGGCCTTTTATGGAAGACTTGTGTTGACCACAGATCAGTCTGTAGTTCTTTGCCCCATTTCTCAAGGTTTCTTGGTGGTGGGAAATGAGCACTGGTGGGGGATGGGTGCTGGAACATTGTATGACGGAAACCCAAACATGAACATCTTTGTAATTGTATATCTCCTGGTGGTATAATAAAATATTAAAAGAAAGAGATATGCAGGTCTTGCATCCTAGAACTGCTAAGCAGAGTATGATGAGAAAATCTCCCCTCCGTTAATCAAGTGATGTAAAAATAAGTAAAAGTCCTTTCCTCCAGGTCAGTTCCAACCTGGCTTTGAGCACTGGGCCTAGCATGACTTTTACCAGATTTGATCTGGAAAGAATTAGGTGAGTTGGCTCATTCCTATGCTGGAGAGCCACAGATTATGGCCTTTGGTTAATGTATTCTGAGCTACAAGAAGAGGCAACCTGATTACAATTGGTTTTACAGGCTCCCTGGGGCTAGGGGTGAAGCTGCTGTTGTTCTTTGGAGCTGACCACCAGGATGATCTGGGCAGCAGGCCTCAGGGTTAAATTGCTGGCCTGTAGCTGATGGGGTCCCTGTGCAGCCTATATGTTGGCAGAGGTCTTAAAGTCAATCATGGTGGGTTCTTCTGCACTGCCTGTGATCTCTGGCATTAATCATTGTGGCTCTTCATCCTACTGCCCCAGGGAATCCAAACGAGTTGCAAATACAGCTCAAGCTCTTGCAAATACAGCTCAAGCTCAGATGCTCTTTGCTCTCTTTTGCCCTCCCTCTTTTCTATCTTGCAGCCCACATCTCACACTTTGAATTAGCTCTCATTCTTTTTCTGCTTCACTCTTTAAGTGTGCTTGCTGTATGTAGCCCTAAGTGGTAAATTCTGTAACGGACTTTGCCACATTTGCCCAGCACTGGGCTCCAACTTTGCCAATTGCTTTGACACATTCCAAACCCTATACTGAGACTTTGATCTTCTCCTAAATACTTGTCTATAGGAGGCAGTCCATAGATCAAGCAGAAAATGGGAATGTAGCAAAGGGCTGTGTCATGGCAACAACTTTGAGAAGCTTGTAGTGGATCTAGAGAGCAAACCCTACTCATTTGGAGCACTCAAGAACTTCATAGTAGAACTGGGAACGTGGCTCAAAGGATTTGAATGTGTTCTTTACTTCCTCCCATACTCTCCCACCCTAATAAATTTTTATATTTAGGCACATGATTTACAATACAGTTAGTAACTGAGTTTCTGTCGTATTATTGGAGCATGAGCTTTGCATATAGGAGACCTTCATTCAACCCCCCTAGTACCACATGGGACCCTGAGCACTAAGTCGGGACAATCCCTCCAAGCACCACTGTGTGCACCCCTCCTCCCAGTAACTCTTGGTAGCTTGGTTTATAGTTTTTCAAGCAGACAGAAGAAAGAGCTTAGTATTGGTATCAGAAGATCTGTATTCATTTTGTAACACTGTCTCCTGTTATACATTCTAGGATAAGCCACCTAACCACTAAAGACTTATATTTTAAAAATCCAAATCATTAAAAAAAAAGTCTGTCTTTCCTTATATACTGTTAGTGACATGAAGAATGTGAAAGCTTTTTCAAATGCTAAAATAATGTATTAATATTACTTATTATCACTTCCCTTATCAGTTCCCTAAGCAGACTGAGATGCTTCCATGATGACAAAAGCAGTTACTTCTACTTGTTTTAGGTTTATTCGTTGTTGAAGAACCTTGTGAAATATTTATTTCACTGTATGAAGGTAATCCATATACACTATGTTTCCTTAAACTTGTTTAGTGCTTTAGAAGATTTTATTAAATTTATTTCACAAAATGCATTTTATACTATTCGTGCATTATTGCACATTATTTCAATCTATACATACACACAAATGCATTATCTCAAACAAAATTTTATAAAGTCAAGTAGTTTCAGTCTCTAGTACACTGACCTTCCATTTTAATTTTTTCTGTTCTTTTTTCCTTCACAGCACTTTCCTTTACCTATTCAAAAAATTTCATGAAAAAGGTTAGATTGTAGTAATACTAAATTATGTCTTACTAAACTATATTACCCTAAGACAATACAACAACAAAATATTGCAATCCAGTTCTATAGCATACAAATAATAATCTCAGAAAGCAATGTATGTGGAGCAGTAAACTACAAAAAAAAAGATGCTGAAGAAGAGATAATAAATTTGGGCCAAAATATTGGAAAAAGAGAAAAAAGACCAAGGTTCAAGTTGACTTTTTTTAGTTTTCCAGGTGTAGGTAAGAATGAACCTGGACTGTTAGCTGCTTCTGTATAGCAGCTGTAAATAAAAGCATTAAATAGGGTAGATAGGTAAGACTGCAAGTGGAAGTATGATGACTGACTATGGCGGAGGATGAGTTATTGTTTGTCAACAAAATCCTATAGGAATACAATGAGCACTTTGGGAAAGTGTGTTAGGCAGTTTAAGCAGGCTTTAGAAGGATCTGAAAGCCAGACTGAGGCAAGTACAGTTGATAGAAATTTAGCTGGATGTATCTCATGGTGGTATAATAAAATTTAAAAAAAAATTTGGATACAAGATGTTATTGGTGGTTCTTGAATAGGAGAGTGACTTGTTGAAATCACTCTCAAGGAAGTAATTTTGTGGAAGGAAAATGCGGCCATAGTAATTATGTTCATCGCTTCTTCAGGTCAGAGGAATATTTTTATTTTTGATTGATGCATCAAATACTTTCCCTTATAGTCAGTGAAAATGCAGTAGACTAGAACAAAGAAATTATCTCCTCTATCTTCTTCCTTCCTCCTTCCTTCCTTCCTTCCTTCCTTCCTTCCTTCCTTCCCTCTCCCTCCCTCCCTTCCTTCCTTCCTTCCTTCCTTCCTTTCTTCCTTCTTTCTTCCTTCTTGCCTTCCTGCCTTCCTTCCTCCCTTCCTTCTTCTTGCCTTCTTACTATCCTACCTTCCTTCCTCTTTCTTCCTTCTTTTCTTCCTTCCTTTCTCCCTGTGTCCCTTTCAATACCTTATTCCTTTCTTTTATCTTCCTCTTTCCCCTCCCTTTTCTTTCTTTCCTTCCCTCACCCTCCCTTTCTCTTTTTTTCCTTCCTCCCTTTCTTCCTTCCTTCTCCTTTCTCTCTTCATCTTTGTTCTTATCATCCTTTTCCTTTTTACTCCTCCTTTTTGTGTTTTCTTTTTCTCTATTAAAATCTATTAGTATGATTTATAAAAGAAAGTGCCCCTTTTTATGTGCTGATAAAGCATCCTTTGACATGTTTTCATTTAAGTTTAGTCACAAGAAATAGAATCTAGGGGGCCAGAGCAATAGCACAGTAGTAGGGCTTTTGCCTTGTGTGCAACCAATCCGGGTTCAATCCTTGGCATCCTAGATGGACCCCCGAGCACTGCCAGGAGTAATTCCAGAGCAAAGAGGCAGGAATAATCCCTGAGCATTGCTGAACGTGACCCAAAAAAGCAAAAAACAAACAAACAAAAAACAAGAAATAGAATCTGAGTAAAACTCTTTTGGAAAGACATATCAAGTTGCCGTTCCATTCTCTAAGAAAGAGTTCTTGGCTTTTTCACTGTCCATCACTCACATAACTAAGAAATGCTAGGTTTTTGTAAATCCATAAATAAAGTGAAAAATATTATTATATGAGCAATTGCATTTGTTTATAAACAGAAAATAAGAACATCTCCAGAGAAAAACTTAGGGCATTTCTATAACATATATGTGGAATAATAGGAACAATAGCTAATTCAAGACATAGACGAGCCTGGGGTGTCTTTCTCTAAGGGGAACTGTGATAGGCAAAATTCTAAGGTAATTCCAGTATTTTTAATTCCTGCAATATGAATCATATATGATATCTCTTTGAGTATGTGTTCAATGAACATAAGAGGAGCACACTCATGTGATTAGATTGTTAAATGGCTAAGATGAAGATGCATTGCATACAGAACTAAAGCCCCTAATTGCATGAAGCTCAGCTAACCAAAAAAAAAATTCATACTGGTTGAGCTTTAACAAATGACAAATGTACCCATGAAAAGTCAGAGGGATTTTCTTTCAGTCTTCAAGAACCAAATAGTAAAGCAGTTAACTGCCTGTGGAGAAGGCCAGATGACAGTTGTATGTGGGTTCCCTATATGAGCTGAGAGTGATCATTGTCTAATAGCCAGTAAGAAACAGAAACTGGAGTCAGGAAGATAGTATAGGGGTTAAGACACTTTGCAAGCGGTTCACCCCAGTTTGATTTCTTACCCCCACAAATCATTTTGCCAGCACCACCAGAAATGCTCCCCAGTCAATGAACCAGGAATAAACTCTTAGCACTGTTGATGGGTGGGGGTGGGCAATTGAACTCAGCCAAATTAGAATTCTTAGAAAGTTAATTTTGGAAGAGGAGTTTAAACTTCAGATAAGATTGTAGTCAGGCTGGCACGTTGATTTCAGTCTTGTGAATCACTGTGTAGGAATTCTGGTGCATAGAAACAGATAACAAACGAGTTTTGTTTTAAACCACTAAGTTTGTTATCATTTGTTATGCAGCAGGAAAACTAATACAGAGTTCTAATACATCATTGGCAATATAAACCTCCTTTAGAACAGTAACAAGATAGGGTATTTTGAAAATTCAGAATTCTTATTGGGGAAAGCATGACAAGAGTAGAAGATGTACCATGACCAAATTATTGGCAAAGAAGTAAGACTCTGCAAATCATGCTCATTATTTACTAGATGTCACTGAAATATAAGACATTTATTTTGGGTGTGGAGAATGCAAGTTTGTGGCCAGAGCTTCATTGCTAAGGACCTTAAGAAAACAGGAACTTCCATTTGAATACTTGTCTGCTTTCTTCTCACCTATACATGATCTCTTTTCTGAATAAACAACCAACATGAGTGTGTTTACTTTTTTTTTTAATGACACTGAATTCTCCAGCAACATGGGAAGAAACCAAATTATGAACCTTCTTGGGGTACTCAGATATTTCATTTGGACTTGAACGTCTAAATAAATGTCTGTTTCTTTCCCCCTTTCTAGAAAGTAGGAAGACACCATCATCATTACCTGGGTTATTAATGAGGGCTTGATAGCCCTGTCAAGGCTTGTTTATGAAAAAAGAAGAACCAGGGAATGGAGTGAATAGGAGCTGATCTCTGTTGGTTAGAACAATTAGAGAGTGTTGAAGTTGAGAACATGGGCACATCTGCCATTGGCTTCACCAGCAATAGCATCAACTAACTTGGAGCCTAAGTCTCAACTTTCTAAACTTGGTTTATATCTGAGCTCATTTAAATGGGGGGGTATTCTATAAGGTTGTGAGAAATTGAGCTAAAAGGCAAAATGGAGGGCGAGTAATAGTCCAGTGGGTAGGGCGTTTGCTTTGCAAGCAGCCGACCTGGGTTCGATCCCTGGCATCCCATATGGTCCCCGAGCACCGTCAGGGAGTGGTTCCTGAGTGCAGAGCCAGGACTTACCCCTGAGCATTGCTGGGTAGACTAAAAAATCAAAAAATAAAAGGCGAAATGGAGGAGCACATAACTGGTAGCTCATAAATAGAGAAACAGGAAAGGTCTGGTATTCTAGAGCTTATTTACTACCTCTATTGGTGATTTGTGACATAAGAAACCCAAACAACAGGGGCTGGGATAATGAGAGAAATGGCCAAAGTTTGAACAGAGTGTCCTATTCCTCATATTCCTGGCTGGTGTGCGCCACACTGACAAAGATAGGGTTTTCTGATTACCTACCAATCTGACCTTTACTGTGTTTGATTTTCAATTGGTTTGGGAGAGAGAGTTTGAACTCTGTAGTATGAGTAAGTTCATTCCTTCCTTTCCTTCTTCTTGTCTGAAATGGTTTACTGAGTGACAGATAAACACAAGTTGTTTTTACAGGTGTAAAACCAACAGATCAGATGCTGGCCTGTGCCTGGGTTTGTGAATGGGGACTTGTGTTATGTTTGGAGAATACCACTGCATCATTTACACTTGCAAACCCTTTGTAATCTTAATCTCTTTGTTGCTTTTATGTTATACTGGCCCCCAAGGTTAAAGAAAGAGATTTAGACCTTAAACACAAATCCAGCCTTCAAGCTCTGGAATTATCTTTGCCTTTAAATGCAGCTGATCAATGCCCATTTCTTTTGAAAATAAAACCCTTTTGAACCTTGAAAGCCTTCCACTGTTGAGCTATGCCTAAGTGCCACATGGGGGAATGGGCAGAAAAGAGCCCATTTTTTCCTTAGTGCTTGCATTAGGGGGTCCCAGAGTTCAGTCCAACGCAATCAATTTAATTGGCGCTAGCTCTGGTGACAAATTATGCTGGTTTACACTCTAGTGTAGCAGAGATTCCTCAAATGCAGAGGAAGAAGGGAGATACACTTCTTGGTCTCTACTTAAAGAGGGCAACAGTATTGGAAAAGGAGCACATTTAATTTATCACTGTCAGAGCAGGTGCAAAAGTTTAATTCTAACTAAAAGCATTAAACAATTAACCCAGACAGTCAGGCCTTCTGAAAATGCTCAGTAGCAGGGAACACACAGACCAGATTACCAATGGAAATGTCGATGCTTCTCTTTTATTCCATTGAATATCTTCTTGGACTTTTTTTTTAAACAAAGAAAAGTCCCAGAAATACAATAACTTCTCATTTATTTTGGTTGATGCCTGAATTGAAAGGGCCATAGAGGAAACCATCTTATACTCAAAGATCAACAAATATTATCCCTGAGTCTTAGTTGATTAGTTGTGAGAAGAGAAATAAAAAGACACTTGATTTTGAAGTTTCATAAGTTGATTTTCCACACTTTTGTGGTGAAGTAGATTATCATGCAGCATACATTTCAGTAATCTGAATAGTTCTGCAGTATCCTAATCCTTGGAGGTTATCTATTACTGGGGGAGTGCGTGATCAAGGGGGGAAAACTGAAGGAAAAGAAAATACCCAGAGAGCAATAAAACCCGATTAGACCTAAAGATGAACCATTTTTCACAGATATTTAATATATTTACTTTTTATAGTTCTTAATTGAACAGAGAGTTAATGGCTATTAGACTATAAGACCACTGGAGAAGTTTGAGACTTAACCTGGGGGAATTTTGTTGTGCAAATATTAAGGCCCAAAGAAAGCAAATTTCCTAGTTACATAGTTTCTGTAACGTATTAATTATGTTCCAGTATTTGGACTCAGTGGAGGCTGTATAGGAAAAAATTTGGAAACAGACTTGCATTTCAACTGTGACTCCTTCACACAGGACATTTGAGTATCTTTAAGCATCAGAGAAAGATACATCCCCTGTAAGGTAATACTCATAAGCACTAAATTCATGAACTATGACCTTCCCACCCCCTCCCTCATCATATGTTGGTTTCTTTCCATTCCCCCACCCCCATGCAGACTTTTGAGGGGGTAAGCCTCTGGAAAATGGGAAAGGCACCCACTGTAGTATCTGGCACAAGTTATCAGTAATTTTTCCATTCTTTCTACAACGAGAAAAATTAGTTTAACTTTTGATTCCAATGCTTTGCAAGAAGCATTATCATTTTCTGGATTCATTTATCAGTTCAAACATGTGTTGCTTAGAGAAAATAGTAAAAAGTGAGTTAAAATATTTGACTGAAGGATATTTGGGCAGGAGGAGGAGGCCTTAGAAATAGGTGATTACCTTTCTTAACAAATGAAGAAATGTAGGCCATTAAATAGTTTCCAAGGTCCCAGTTAATTACCATTGGTCATCTGGTGATCTAAAGATCTGATGATTGTTCACATTGGGGGTGAAAGTGGTGGTCTGGATTCTTGCCAATTCTTCCACCTTTGCCTCCTGGCTCCATTGAATTTACTCTGACACATCAGGGGCCTGTTTCTAAAATTGTAACAATGATAATTTCTTTTTATAGACTTGACAAGACTGCTGTATAGGAGAAGTAAGAATAAGATTTAGCATTTTGTTCAAATTATCTATTTTAAACATGAGATTAATGTGCTTCCATTTTATGGTTTAAGATTTTATCTATCTATCTATCTATCTATCTATCTATCTATCTATCTATCTGTCTATCTATCTATCTATCTATCTATCTATCTATCTATCTATCTATCTATCTATCTATCTATCTATCTATCTATCTATCTATCTATCTATCTATCTATCTATCTACCTACCTACCTACCTACCTACCTACCTACCTCATCTATCTATCTATCTATCTATCTATCTATCTATCTATCTATCTATCTATCTATCTATCTATCTATCTACCTACCTATCTATCATCTATCTATCTTTCTATCTATCTATCTATCTATCTATCTATCTATCTATCTATCTATCTATCTATCTATCTATCTATCTATCTATCTATCTATCTATCTATCTATCTATCTATCCATCCATCCATCCATCCATCCATCCATCCATCCATCCATCATCCATCCATCCATCCATCCATCCATCCATCCATCCATCCATCCATCCATCCATCCATCCATCCATCCATCCATCCATCCATCTATCTATCTATCTATCTATCTATCTCTCACTATCTATCATCTTCTCTATCTATCTATCTATCTATCTATCTATCTATCATCTACCTACCTATCTATCCATTTTTGTCTATTTATTTATTCATTTATGTATTCATTTATTCATTCATTGATTTATCTATTTATTTATTCCTATTTATTCATCCATCTATTTGTTTATTCATTCATTAATATTTATTTACTTATCTATCAATCTATTAATTAATTAATTAATTAAGGGTCATACCCAGCAGTACTTAGGGGTTACTCCTGGCCCTTCGCTCAGGAATTACTCCTGGCAGTGCTCAGGGGACCATATGGGATGCTGGGGATCGAACTTGGGTTGGCCATGTGCAAGGCAAACACCCTACCGGCTATCTTATCGCTCCGACCCCCTAACAACATTTTTTTTTATGCTACAGCATTAGAAAAATTTTAAGAAAAACACAAACCATCTGTAGTTCTATCTTAGTTGACAACTTTAGTGTTTTCTTAGTATCATATGAGGAAGCACAGGGTGGTCTAGGAGACCAGTTTTCTTCTTTTCTTAAGAAAAAGATATCTATTTGGTGGATACAACAAATACGGTTTTGTTTAATCCCTCACAGCAAATTTAAATATATATATATATATATATATATATATTCACTGTATCACTGTCTTCCCATTCATCATCGATTTGCTGGAGCGGGCACCAGTAACATCTCCATATGTTCTGTCTCATGCCAGAACCCAAGGGCATCTGCTTGCTCCAGGATCATAAAGAGCTTCAAACCATTACATTAGGTCATGGGAATGAGGTCTATAATTGTTACTGGTATTTGACATATCAAATATGACATGGGTAGCTTGCCAGGCTCTGCCGTCGGGTGACATACTCTTGTAGTCACCTCTAAATCTAGCATTTATTGATGAAATAAGCATCCATAAGTGACTGCGTGAGCCGGGCTGTAATAGGCTCTTCTGCTGGGTGGAGTTCTGATGAGAAGGGAAGTCCAGATGTGGAAAATGGTTTATTTCTAATTACAGAGATATAAACTAGGCATATGTAATGCCCATAGTAACCAGGAAAAGAGGAAGATTTGAACCTGATTCTATTTAAAGCCTGGGCTCTTTGCAATTTGCATGATGCTTGTCAGTTGTTATGATGTCCTTGAGTTTAAATAATCTAAACAGTATGTGACACAAAAATTCAGTAACCCTAAACTTAGCAACTACTTGAGGAGTGTGGGAGGCATGAGTTGCTTTTTCCTTTCTTTGAAATCTATAATCTGTTAGATTTTTTTCTCTTTAAACTTCTTTACAGGCTTTAATACTTCTTCATTATTCAGAAAAATTTCAGAAAATTCCCCATGCCCTTATTCCATGTTGCTGCCAGGAAGAAATATTCAGCTAGGATTTTACTCACAGGTTTTGTTCACTGTTGAAAATCCAGCAGTCTTTGTTTCTTTGGGGGTGGGTTGGGAGGGCTATTGGTCTTATCCTTTCCAAGGAATATTTTTGTTTCTGTTCTCAGTAATGACTCCTGGCCATACTTGGGAGACCATAGTTAGGGCTGAGGACTGAAGGGGATTGGCTGCATGCAAGGCAAGCATCTTACTACTAGTCTGCTTGACAGCAGTCTTCTCTTGATAACTTTTTGTAGTGGAGGGAGATAATTTAATAAATATCTTTTAGTAAAATATAACCGAATATAGGGCTTTACATTTTACAGGATTGTAAAGAAAGATGAATAATTTGATGATGTGGGCACTCACTCATTCTGCTTTGCCATCAAGGAAAAAATCAGAGCGACCTCAGCAATGGTTCAGTTGAGCTCTGGGCCAGAAAAGCCTTCCAACAGTGGCCAAGAAGTGTGTAATTTAAATTATCAGTCTAACTCCCAAAGCTCTCATTTATTATATCTGATTGTGAAATAAGGGATCTTACATGCTCATGTCTCTTCTCCTATTTCTCCATTATTTGCTTTACTCATTTATCTAAATTTAATTGCCATTTCACAGCAGTCTCCATGAAATCTGGTTAAATTGCCTATTGCCACTACAATTTTGGGAGTCTTAAATAACTTAATGGTATTAACAAAAGCTCCCCTTCTCTTGTGGTCCCTTTGTTTTGCTCTTCAGTGGCCTCTTTGTCTTCATCTTTTCTGATCCAGGACAGTCTTCTCTGACAGTCCTTCCAAGAAAACATCTTACCTGTAGCCATCCTAGGAAAGATATGAAAGTCTAGTGTTAACTCAACCAGTGTTTTAATATTCCTTGATTTTCAGTTATTTTAGTCTTCATAGGATATAAGGAAGTAAAATTTTGAAGCATTATAGATGAAGTTTTCCTAAAATTCAGAATTGTGTTTGTGATGTATGTGTACATTCATATTGTGATTTGTGTGTACACATAATATTGGGGTGTGTATGCATATTCCCTCTTTATTGCTCTTATCTTCTAAAAGTAAAACCAAGGGAAAAACCCCAAACAAAAATACAAATACCAAAATGAGTTTCCTTATGGTAGGATAAACATTCAGCTGTGTCATTTGCAAGAACTCAATAACATAAACAAAAATAAACCAAGCAATTTTCATGGCAAGTTTTTGTGTTTTGTATATAGAGTATTTCTGGATTGTCATCAAGCCAGCATTTGTGACCACTTAGAGAAATAAAAATTTTAGCAACAGAAAATTATAACATTGTCCAGCTCTTGATGGGGGGAGGGGGACAAGGGAAGAAGTGGTGACTACAAATGTTCCTAGAAAAAATTACACTTTTTTTTCAAGGCATGTGAGGACAGAGTAAAGAGAAAAGGGGGCAGTGCCTCATTGAGATCTGAACCCAGCACTGATATAGGGTTTTCCCATGTTCTGTCCAACTTCTAAGAGGGTTGTTTTCTGTGGTCAATGAAGTAGCCCTCCAATATTATCTTAGAACTTCTGTTTCTCATCTGCAAATGCGAATTCATTAATTTTCTGTCCCTTCCACCCAAGGACAAAATAATATAAAGTTAGGCTACTGTCTTAGAAATAAAACTCCATGAAATTTATTTAATATTGCATTTAATGTATAATTTTAAAGCTAAAGATGAAAATACCTGAAGCCCAGTACAGACCTGCTCATCTCAATGTTTCATGGATGAATGTAGTTCCTTTGCTTTTTTTAAAAAAATATTTTATTATACCACCATTAGATATCCAATTACAAGATGTTTATGTTTGAGTTTTGGTTCTACAGTGTTCCAACACCCATCCTTCCACCCGTGCCCATTTCCCATCACCAATGTCCCCACTTTCCTCTCCCTTCCCCCAGCCTGCCTCCATGGCAGGTTCTTTATCTCCTTTTTCTCTTTCTCTCTCTCTCTTCTCTCACTCTCTCTCCTCGCTTCCCTTTCTTACATTGTGGATTGTAATACATTCTAGAACAGCATCGGTTCCACTAGTTTGATGTACCGTGCGGCCGCAAGTGGCCTCGTGACTTGGGGAGAGCCGGATGGCAGCTCTCCCCCTTGAGTCTGAGTCTCTGCATGATGGCTGATCGCCCTGAGGCAGTTCATGGGTGGGGCCACCAGGCCTCCAGGACAGGTCAGAGAGGGGAATAGTGACCCCAGCTCCATCTTCACGAACGCCCGGTGACTTTTCCCTCCTAGAGCTGCCTACCTGGGCTTGAACTCAGCCACTCTGCTGAGCTGGTCTTGAGATCAGAGCCTCTCTGGGTGGGTTCTGATGAGCTATGGGGTCCGGACAGCAAAAACTCATGGTCAGATGAGCTAGTGGAGAGTCGATGGCAGCGCCTTGCCTTGTGTCTGAGTCTCTGTATGATGGCCAAACACCCTTGTAGTACCTTTCCTAAGTGGGTTAGAAATTGGGGTCTTCTGCACAGTTATTGTCTATATTTTTCATTTATTCTTAACAAATGTCTAGCAATAGTTCTATTTCTGTCCTCTGCCTCCAAAACCCAATTCTTTGGTTTCACAAGGTAATGACCTCTCACTCCCCTTTCCACTCCAAAGTCTGGATATCATATTCTCCTTAGCATTAAACATGCTCATTTGATTAAACCCTCTCTAATTCCTTTTTAGGGAATTCAAATCCATTATTTATTCTCTTCCTGGTGAGGATTTACAAGGCATGGTTTGAGAGCTGATTATTTCTAGTGCTCCTATTTTCAACATGATTGGGTCTATAATTTTGATTCTGGCAAGAATTAATAATTTCCTTCTATTTCCAATTTTATCAAAATTATAGTTAGGGTCTATTAATTCCTTTGCTCTATTGAGTCTCTCCCCTCTCTTCCACTTTGGGTGATAAACCTGAGGACCACTACCAGGGTGGTTGGAGCAATTCCCAGCATCCAGCAGTTTGAACATGACACCAAACTGCTGGTCCAGCTGGCCAAGTTTTACCAAAAGGGTATTCTAGCCTTCCTGAGTACCACTTGGAAAACCTTCTTTGGGAGAGAGAGATGAAGGAAAAGAGAGAGACAGCAAAAAAGAGAGAGATAGGGAATAAATCATATAAGAAACTATTTTGTCTATTGAATCTAGGACTTCCCTTGGGATTCTTTCCCAAACTCTTAATCCTGAGGTATGCACAAGCTAATTAAGACAAAGAGCACTTGGAGGGAAAGAATGGTTCCTGCAGAAGAATTTGGAACTAATCAGACTGAAAATATCATCTGTATACTCTAATTCTGTGAGGACATGTCACCACAAATTTGACTGGGCCAACAGTGTCTAATTCTACTGCCTAAGTGGGAACAAAAGTTCAGCAAATATTGAGTCAAATCTCTCTTGGTTAAAGCCAGTGCATGCTGCTTCCATCAATATTTAATCATTTTGAAATTAAATGCAGGTATTTCTTGTAGGAAAATAAAAGAGCTTCCTTAGGATGGTTTTGTAACCTACCTGCACGATAACTAGATGACTTCCAATCAATGCCTAGAACCCAGAAAACAAATTCAAATGTAAAGGGCATTATAGTAGGTCTTAAAAAAGATGAGCTATTAGAGAGGTCTGTCAAAATACATAGTTCCTACTGGAATAGTTGTAGGGAATATTCTTAATTGGATGAAGGAAAAGTCATGGCCATGGAGTCTTTAATAGCATTAAACCTCCTTGGAATATCTCTGCCACCAACTCTAGCTTATAACCTGACTTTGGAGAGAACTCAGGAGTGAGAGGTCATTTGCATTGTGAGACAGGAGTAGAACCTTCCAGGGCCACAAGCATTAGTTTGAGGAACTTCAGAGCAACCACTAGTCACAACCGCTAGGCATAGCCACTAGTCAGAGGAACTTCAGAGAAAGTATCTGATGATGCTTGGAGCCCATGAAGTGTTGGGGATCAAACAGGGTTGGCTGCAATAGAAATGTATGGGATTTAATCCTGATACTATTTGGCTTTTGTTTATTCTCTCTGTGAGGCCAGACACCTAAGAAAAAAAACAGCTATATTTTTGGGTAGTTTTTAAGCCCAACCTGCATTGGCAGATATGGTCATAATAGGAATGTGACAGGTGTAATGAACCAATAACAATGTTGCATATTAAACAACTTTAATCAAAATTTTTATAATTAAAAAACTAAATTATCAGGTATAAAAATAATCTGAAAGATTTACACATTCTTTTTAGAGGGTAATGTTGGGTCATGTTGTATGGTGCTCACGGTGTATTTGTGGTTCTTTGCTCAGCAGTGACTTTTGGGGGTTCTTGGAGGCCAGTATGTGGACTGGGGATTTGAACTGAGTGCTGCTGTGTAAGAAACGAGTGTCTGCCTTCTGTACTGTCTTTTTGGCTTAAAGACTTGGAGACTATTAATGCCTGGGAGTTGGAGCTCAGGATTTTCTGTTCATTTGTAGATATTGGAACCCTTGTAATTAGGAAACAGAAATTCTTTTTGTAGTGTTGTCTGCTGTCGGGGAACACTGCCAGGGTCCCCGACAGTGCTGGGAAGCAAGTTCCCTTCTACCTCCCGAAGCTGGAGGGGAATGGACGAAGACTCAGGAATCCGATGCAGTTTTAAAAGGCTTTACTTATCACAGGTTCAGGCATACAAATCAGCAATAGGAAAAACCCTGTGCTTAGGATTCCCAGCTAGAACCCCAGACACGTGTAGGCCAAGATGGCGGCCACCACGTGTTAAGGTCCTGTAAAAAAGGAGAAAAAGACAAGACTCCCAAGAAGGGTGAAAGCTCACAAAGAGAGAGCCCAAAAAGAGAGAGTGAGAGGAAGCAGGTTGGTTTTGTACCCCTGCAACTCAGACCTCCCACTATTATGGGAAGCAGGAAGGGTTAAATGCCCTTAGGTAATTCCTCCCAGCACCTGACCTAGGCTCTATTATATGCTAATGTTTTGAGCCAAGATCTGCCTGGAAATGCCTTTATAGGGTAGAGAAGGGGGTTTCTGAGATGGCATGTTTCTGTATCAAAGACTAATACTAATGCCAGTTAAATATTTCTCCAAGCCTTCACAAGAGTCTCGTCTACTTCCACGGTAGTTTTGTATTTTAGTTGCCTTTGAGTTATCAGGGAGCCATGCTTGCTTGCTTGGAGGCAAACAGCATTTCTCTCTGGTCTAATTACTTAGAGATCCAACGTGGCCAGGCAAATATGCTGGTAAGATCTAGCTAGTCCCACTATGATTGTGGTAGCATGAGAGAATATTTTTACCAGCCAGTACAGAATACATGGTCAGATAAACTGCCGCATTTAAACTACCCCCCTATCTATAAAATGACCTGCAGGAGGCAACCCAGGGCAGATGCAGAGGCTCTTAGGAGTCCTTCAACAGTCTGCAAAGATGTTAAACTGCTTTACTTTTTTTTTTTTTGGGGGGGGGGTATGTGCAGTCTTGCTGGGTGCTTACTTCGGGCTCTGTGTTAAGGGGTCACTTCTGTGGTGCTTGGGGACCATATGCTGTGCTGGAGATTGAATTTGGATCATCTGAATGTATGGAAAATGTTCTACCCACTGTACTATTTATCGGATGTACTAAACTACTTCTCTGATACAGCTCCTAAAAAAACTTAAACCATTTTGTTGATGTACTTGATATAGAGAAAATCTTACATTGGGGAAAAAACTCCTTGCTGTTACTCCCCAGTTACAAATGGCAAATCCTCCTCAGTGGTGTCACAATATTCAGGTGGAGACAGTTTTTTTCTCTAATATTATTTCCAGAGTATTGTTCAAATGCTTGTGCTCCTCGCCCTAAAATTTCTTCTGTTCCTGTTTTTAGTGGGTAGGAGAAAAAAGTGTTGGTAAATTCTTTGGGATGTAGGTATGAATAAAACAAAGCTGAAGTCCTGGAAAGTTCTCAGAGTAAAGAAGATACAACCATGAGATTAAGGTCTTGCTGGAAAAAATGGAAATATGACTTTAGAGTGCCCCAACTGCCTTTTGGTGGGTTAAGGATTAACTAGTCAGAATCCATTTTATTTTGGAAAGAACAAAAACATTAGGAGAAGCTTAAATCAGGGGTTCGTGGAAAGGCTAGAATGCTTGTTACCAGAGTGGTTGTGTATGCTGTACATTGCTTGCTCACTGCAGATTCCTAGCTGTAGGATCATATGGTGCTGAAATTTAGCAGTACTAACTCTGGCTTAGGGCCATAGATGGAACTTGTTTCCCTCATTTTCCTTATTTTGTCCCTGAAGCAGATTCTTTGAAATAATTTCAGACTTGGAGAAAAGTTTCAAGAACAGTACAAAGAACTTTAATAGATGTT
The DNA here is from genome assembly GCA_021461705.1 of Cryptotis parvus. Classification (NCBI taxonomy): domain Eukaryota; kingdom Metazoa; phylum Chordata; class Mammalia; order Eulipotyphla; family Soricidae; genus Cryptotis; species Cryptotis parvus. Next base: position 219,487 of record JAJIBD010003062.1, read on the forward strand.
TTATCTAGATTAAACAATTAAAAACCCTTTTTGGTGCATTTGTGTTATATCCATCTGTCTGTCTACTGTTTCCTGAATCATTTGAAAATAGTTGATATATTTTTTGTGTTTAATACTTCAATGTCTGTACCTTAAGAACACAGACATATACATAATCAGAATATAATTTTTATATAATAATGATTTTAGCTACTACCAGCTCTCTCTGTGCTCAGCTGATCATGAGGTGCCTGGGAGGGAAGGCAGGTTCTAGACCTGGCCCACCATTCCAATAGAACCTCGCAAGAAGCCAGAGGTACCCCCACACCATGAGGGCCACCATTTTCAACATCCAGACTCCACAGCTCGTCAGAGCTCCATCCAAGAGAAAAGCTGATCTCTCCCCATGGCATCAGTAAATGCATGAGATGAGAGCCTACTACTGAGAGTATACCACCTGCAAGGCTGAGCCTGGCAAGCTACCCATGTCATGTTTGATATGCCAAAACAGTAATAATTATAGACCTCATTCCCATTACCTGAACAAATGGTTTGAGACTCTTCATGTTCCTGGGAGTGAGTAGATGCCCTTGGGCTACACTAGCACATGACAGGAAGTATGGAGATGTTACTGGTTCCTGCACAAGCAAATCACTGAACAATGGGAAGACAAGTGATACAAGTGAATGACTCTAACAATGATGTGATGTTTTAATTTATCCATAATCCACATTACAATTTTGTCAAAATTTGTCAAAAACAAAAATGTCTTTTTAGAACATTATTTTTACTTTGAATAAAGAATCCACAAAAAAGACCATGCATTATATTTAGTTTTCATTTAATTTTTCTTCTTTTTTATTGAAAATAGAAAGTGTAACATTTTTTATTTTTCATTTAATTTTTGAAGAATGCAGTCCAGTTATTTCACAGAGCGTTTTTCATTTGAGACTTATGATACTTCTACATAGATGATGCACAACTCATTGGGAGATATGTTGGCTATGCTAGACCCTTCTTGATAATGCAAATTTTGATAATCTAATTCAATGATTGTTTGTTTCCCCATATGTATTTGCTATTTTTTAAAACCTCTTAACAACTTATAAAGCACATATAAATTAAGGGATACACATAAAGCATATAAACACTTTGTTGCCCATCAAATCTTTACCTTAAACTTTAACATCCATTTTTTGTTATATTTAAAAAAATTATGGCTGAATATGATTTTCCAATCTACCCCTTATAAATATTAGCATCCTCCTGCGAGGAAGATCTCTATCTTTCCCTTCATTTGATTTTCATCTGTTTGTAATCATATGGAGTGATAGGTGTTTAGTTTTTAATAATGGGTTATGGAATTCTGTTTATTTGATTTGACACTCATATGGTCATATTTTGGTCATTTGGGAGTTTCTTCAAGTTGCTGCTATGTCAACACAGCTCTGTTTGTATCTTCTCTTCCCAGCCCAGTGATCACCAACAAGCTTCCTGGGTTTCTTTTTAGTGTTGTCTTATGGGCCACTAATTTAGTTGTGTTCTGATCTATTTTCCCATTGTATTGTTGAAAAACTTAAAAGTATATTTTGACTATACTTTTATCTTCTCTTGCTCTTTCCATTTAAGTTAGCATATATAACTTTTTATTTTGTGCTCTGCTCTTTCTCCTGACAGTATATGCTAGATCGTTTTTAAATAGTTTTATAGTATTCATTCAAGTAACTTTATATTAACAGATACATGTGATTTCCCTGAAATCTTAATTTTTTGACTTTACCTATGTTTTTTCTCCTCCTTTGTTTCTTTTGGGGGGCGGGCAATGCTCAGCAGTGCTTAGAGACTATTCCTGGCTCCGTGCTCAGGTGTGAGCCCTGATGGTGTTGATATGTGCTGCTGGAGATTTGCTTCAGTATAGCAGGATGCAAGATAAGCACTGAATGGGAGCTTGCTGGGGATGTTGGAGCTCAGGAGGAAGGAGGAAAAGGGGCGCTTATGCCACTTATGCCTACTTCTCACAGAGTAGTTCAGCTCAGTATTTCCCTATTTTGTACAGAACTAGCCGGTTTCGCCCCAAGACCTCTAATCATTCGCTTTACTGGATAAAACTGCCGGGTTAGGGTTTGTGCGAAGTGCGCTGGCTATCCTGAGGGAAACTTGGGAGGGAACCAACTACTAGATGGTTCGATTAATCTTTTGCCCCTATTCCCAGGTCGGATGACCGTTTTTGCACATCAGGACTGCCATGGACCTCCACCAGAGTTTCCTCTGGCTTCACCCTGCCCAGGCATAGTTCACCATCTTTCGGGTGGCAGAGCCTGGCAAGCTACCGTAGTGTATTTGATATGCCAAAAACAGTAACATAATGAGCCTCATTTCTAATGAATGGAGATGTTACTGGTGCCCGTTCGAGCAAATGGATGAACAATGGGAAGACAAGTGATACAAGTGATAAGTGAATATCTCTCTGGCTCCGTGATGACTTAAATGTAGAGAACAGGAAAAGAAACAAGGAACAAGCAGTGCTGGCGTGGATGTGGGGAGAAAGAGAATATCCTTCATTGTAAGTGGGACTATTGGCTGATCCATCCTTTTTGGAGAACAATAAGGGCATTCCTCTAAAAGCTAGAAATTGAGTGAAACCTAGGAATATACAGTGGGGCAGAAATGGTGTTTGCACTTTTATGTAATTGCTGTACTATTTACAATAGCCAGAATCTGGAAACAACCTGAGTGCCTCTGAGAACAGAGTAGATGACTGGTTAAAGAAACTATGGTACATAAACACAATAGAATATTATGCAGCTGTTAGGAAAAAATGAAGTTATGAAATTTGCTTATAAATGAATGTACATGGAGAGTATCATATTAGTTTAATGAGTTTGAAGGAGAGGGACAGACACAGAATGATTGTACACATTTTTTGGGGTGTAAAAGATGATATGAAAGCAATACCCATGGGCAGGAAAAATAAGGACCAGGAAGTTTGGTCCACAGTTGGAAGCAGCTTTAACCTCATGGGGAAAAGACAGTTGGAATAAGGAATGGGCTATAATGACAAAGATAATGGTCAATGATCACGCTGTATAAGAACAGCAGGCTGTCTCTCTCTCTCCTTCCTCCCACATATTGTGGGTTGCACTACGCACACTTAGAAGCCATCATTTGCATTTTTTTGTCGGTATTTAATGCTCAGTTCTATGTTGGTATCAGACCTTTAGACATTTATTCACAAGAGGAGATAAAGAACCTGCCATTTAGGCAGGATGTGGGAGGGGGAGGGAATTGGGGACATGGGTGGTGGTTGAAGGGCACTGGTGGAGGCGGGTGCTGGAACACTGTGTGACCAAAACCCCCAAGCGTGAACAACGTTGTAATTGTATATCTCACGGTGGTATAATAAAATGTTAAAAAAATAAAAAAAATAAATAAAATTTAAAAAAAAAGAACAGCAGGCTGAAAGTAAGTAAAGGAACAAACATGATCATCTCAGTGTCTTTTCAGAAAACCATAATTCCCAACAAAAGAGAGAGAGGGAGAGAGATAGAAAGAGAGAGAGAAAAAGAGCGAGAGAGAAAGAAGAAAAGTGCCTGCCTATATAAAGTCAGGCTGTGCTATGGGGGGATAGGAGTGGCAGGAGGTAAAGGGGCACATGATGGTGGGACATGTATACTGGCGGAGGGATATATGTTGCAACATTGTGTGACTAAAACCTGATCATGAACGGTTTCTAACTGTATAGCACAGTGATTCGTAAAATAAATAAAAAAATAAAAGAAAGAAAAGTACCTGCCATAAAGGCACGCTGGAGTGCAGTCTGGGTGGTGGCAGGAGGGAAACTGGGGCATTGGTGGTAGGAAATGTATACGGATGAAGGGATGGGTGTTGGAACATTGTATGACTGAAACCCAGTAATGAACAACTTTGTAACTGTGCATCTCATGATGAGTCAATAAAATGTAAATAAAATGTAAATTAAAATTAAATGAATTAAGAAAATAATTTTTTAATCTGTCTTACTCTCCATGGGTATGGTTTCCTGCTTTTGCTTCATTCTAATCTCAGACTCTTGTAATGTCTTGGTCAGTTCTTGCTACAACATTCTTTCTTAGGAGTCTCTTAATTTCAGACCATCTGATTAAATTCACTTTAATTTTTTGGTTCTCTTTTCTTTTCTTGATTTTAGGGTCACATTTGATTGTGCTCAGGGGACAATATGTGGTACCAAGGATCAAAACCAGGTCAAGCAACTGCCCTACCTGCTGTACTATCTCTATGGCTGTGATCTCTCATTCTTAAGTTCCTGCGATGCTTTACATAATCTCTGATAAATTTATGTTCACAATATTATCTTGTTCTATATGTTCTATTGTTGACCTGGATTTTTTTTTTTTTTTGCTTTTTTGGGTCACAATCGGCAATGCTCAGGGGTTACTCCTGGCTCTTCACTCAGGAACTACTCCTGGCTGTGCTCGGGGACCATATGAGATGCCGGGATCTAACCTGGGCTGGCCGTGTGCAAGGCAAACGCCCTACCCACTGTGCTATTACTCTGGCCCCAACCTGGAATTTTCTTTCTCCTTAAATTTTTACTTTTGGTTGTTCATTTTTTCATTTCTTTAATCTATATTCTTTAAATGTTAAAAGGTTTTTCCTATTCTGAAAAATGACGTTAGAAATCTTAATTCATTGATTTATTAATGTTAAGAACTAGTCAATATGCATAGTTTTTTTTCTGAACAACATGAATACTTTGGATAACTAATCTATGACAATACTTTCCTAACTAATTTGTTATCGTTTGCTACATGTCTAAGATCCATGTGACATAATAAATCCAGGAGACATAATCATTACTTTTTAATATCTAAATTAGTCAGTATTTATTTTGGCATAGTTAGATTCTACAGGCTTTACAGAATATCTCTAAAAGAATACTTAACTTTACATGTTTATAATTGAAGACAGATTGGAAATGAGCATTTTAAGCATCCAGTTTAATAAAAATATTATAGCTACTCCAAAGAAATTACATAGAATAATAATATTTCTGATGTGTAATTATGATGCATTTATAATTGTATTATATACAATGTATTATATATTTATCTTTGTAATTGAATTGAGTCAATTGTGGGATTATGTTAGGTGATATCTGTTAGACTATTGCCTTCATGTGTGTGTTGGAGCTTGATGTCCATAAGAAGTCAGGAAGGGTAGAGTGATGTAATGTGAGGGGCTCCAAAACAAGTTGCACGTTACCCACAAAAGCTAGAATCTTGCAGGATAGACTGAACCACTTATTCATCTTGTTGCATTACCAACACTGCGGCCTTGGCAGTGTTGGTAAAGTCCTTGTCTTGAAACTCAACATACATGCCTGGCCCAGGATTTATAGAAATTAAAGGAAGATGCCAGGGAAGATAGAGTAGTTATTGGTTCTGCTGCTTTTCCACATCAACGAGTAGGTCAGCACATCAGAAAAGACCTGTATCAATTGTAAGTTGGCTATACTTATTGTCCTCTCCAAAATATCCCAAGACTTGCCTTGTCTCATTCTAACTGCAACTTTTATGAAAAGTAATATATGATCAAGGAAATCCCAGTGTAGTTTATTTTAGCCAAATTAACATAAATGTGTCACAAAAATGCCATTTGCATTGAAAACCTTTGAATACATTATTTCTTACATACTTCAATAGAATTTATTAGGAATAAACACTTGTATTTTGTTTATTTACAAATATTTTAATTTTACTCATGCATTTTTACTACATTTAAACATACGCTTTAGATTAAAGGGATTTTTGTTTATGCGCTTGGGAGGTCTGGGACCTTCTCCTGGTGATTCTTAGGCAACTGGGCAGGTGGGATAAAATGAAAGCCCAAGAATATATTAGTTCTTCTGTCCTGTAGTGCAGGGATTATTCAGGTCATCTTGTTGGTGCTTGGGGGTTTCCAGGGACGTACCCAATGATGCCTGTGGACTGAACACACACTTTAACCTCTGTGTGTTCTCTCCAGCTCCACATGGCTGCTTTTAAGATGTACTTCAGTCTTCTAAACAAACTCTACTAAAATAGTTATGAACCAGAAAACTCACTCATTAGCTAAAGCAAAAAAAAAAAAAAAAAAAAGAAAGGGAGGCATTGCATTTCCCCAGTTTTGAACTATATTACAAGGCTATAATCAAAACCGAGTGGTACTGAAATAAAGATAGATCTGGAATAAAGCAGCCCAGTAGCACAGAGTTGAGAGTCCCGATGTAATCAAAAAGGTGTATCTATACATTAATTTATTTTTAATTTTGGAGCCTTGATGTAATTCACTTTTTAAAATTTTATTGATTAGTATTGTTGGGCTCTCATTGACCATCAACATCAGTATCATAATTTTCTTAAAATGGAATACTCCTCTGCTCTGTTATATTTTTTCTGTCAGTCTTTCAATTAGATATATGAAATGACTAAGAGTTTTCAGTTTTATATTCTGTTATTAAAATAATTTAATTGCTTTGTGATTGGAAATACATTTTAAATGCCTTGAAATTTATTTTTCTTTCTTTATATCTTAGTTCTTCAAATTGAAAAGCCCTGAAAAATGATTTTCACCTCTTTAAGAAAGAAATACATATTTGGTTACACTTAGTGGTTACTCCCAGCCTTTTGTTTTTGGGTCACTCCTGGAGAAATAAAATGTAGTCCTAGAGGTTGAACCTGGACCCATTGTTTTAAGCACTTGTCTCATCATTCAAAGAAGACTTGGTGTCCATAGTTTTCAAGCTCTTCAAAATATTGAACAGGAATCTTCCCTAACAGCATCACTGAGGTCACTACTGACACTGAGGTCAGTATCACATGGATACCTAAAAGAGGGACACTAGAAAAAATGGATTAATATCCTTAATGAACATCAATGCAAAATACTCAGCAAAAATCCTAGTGAACTGAATCCAGAAATGTATCAAAAGGATTATACACATTATACACGTGGATCATATGGGGTTCATCACAAGGGTGCAAGCATCATTCGGTATATGCAAATAAATTAATATAAAACATCATATCCAGAGGAAAGAAACATTAAAAACCTCATGGTCATAACAGTTGATACAGAGATGACTTTTGATAAGATCCAACACCCATTACTAATAAAATACCTTCCAAAAGTAGAAATAGAAGGATAGTAAGATAAGATAGTAGTGGCCATCTGCAACACACAGTAATATAGTACTCAATGGTGGAAAATTGAAAGCCTTTCCTAGAGATCAGGCACAGGCAAAAATGCTCACTGTCATTACTCACATGCAACATAGTTTTGGAAGTCCTCCTTTGGAAAAACAAGCAAACTATATCACAGAGATCCCAAATTGGAAACTAGGGAAGTCAAATTATGACTATTAGCAGAAGTTATAATATTTTACATAGATTAAAAAAAGCCGATATTATGCATAGAAAACTCAAAAGACTCCATTAAAAACAACTCCTAGAATAAAGTAAGACAGCAGGTTAAAAAAATTAATACACAAAAAATTGTGTTATTCCTGTGCACAAATAATTAACTTGAAGAAAAATAAATTTAAAAGACAAAACCCTTCAAAAATAGTATTCCAAAATATCAAATACCTAGGATTCAATTTAGCCTGGAAAGTGAAAGACTTATACAAGAAATATTGAATCAATATTGTTAAAATGACAGTTTTATCCAAAGAACGCTACAGATTCAATGTAATAGTCATTAAAATTCAATGACCTTTTATCAAAGATATGGAACAAACTCTACTAAAATTGGTATGAACCAGATTGGTATGAACCAAATTGGTATGAACTCCCTGATTAGCCAAAACAATGTTAAAGCAAAAATGGGAGGCATTGCATTTCCCAATTTTGAACTATGTTACAAGGCTATAATCAAAATTGAATGGTACTGGAATAAGATAGGTCTGGATTAAAGCAACCCAGTAGCACAGATTTGAGAGTCCTGATGTAAGTCCCCAGATTTATGGATAGCTATTTTATGAGAAAAGAGTTAAATAGATGAAGTGAAGCAAAGAAATTCTCTTTGTTAAAGAGAATGTTGTTGGGAAAACTGGATAACTACATGTAAAAAAAAATTGTACCTCACACCATTCACTAACGTAAACTCAAAATGGATTAAAGATTTTGATATTATACCAGAATTCATAAAATACATTGAAGAACTCTTTAGTAGAACTTTCCAGGAAATTGAGCATAGTGGAATCTACAATGAGATGACCCTGTCTTCAAAGAAAACAAAATTGAACAAATGACTCAAAATTAAATAAATAGTCATCTGCCCAGTGAAATAAGACAATAATAAAAGCAATAATAAAACCCAACTGAATGAGAGAAAATACTTTCACATGTACTCATCAGATAAAGGTTTGATATTTGAGATCTATGAAGTATTCACAAAATTTAAGAACATAAAGTTCCTACTACACTATCCATAAATGGAGTTAGAGGATGAACACTTTCCCAGCGAAGACATATGGATGGTCAATAGGCATATGAAAAAATTGCTCATCATTACTCACTATTAGGAAAATGTAAATCAAAACAATGTGGCATCATTTCATGTCATTGAGAATGACACATATCAAAAAGTCTGAAAATAGCTAATGTTGGCACAATTGCGGTTGATAAAGGAGCCCTTAATATCCATTATGTGGGAATGTCTGGTTTTGCCTTTATGGAAAGCAATATGGAGATTCCCTCAAAAAAATAGAACCAGAATTCCCATAAGACCCAATGATAACACTTATTGACATCTATTCTCAAACATATAACATTAATTTGAGGGGCTGGAGATAGTACAGTAGGTAGGCTTTTGCTCTGCATGTGGCCAATCCGGGTTCGATCCCTGGCATCCAATACAGTCCCCAGAGCACTGCCAGGAGCAATTCTTTAGTGCAGAGTCAGGAGTAAACCTTGACCATTTCCGGTGTGATCCAAAAACGCCAATCTCCATTAATTTGAAAGGATCTTTTCACTCTTCTGTTCATCATCACACTTAGTACAATATCCAAAATATGAAAACAACCTAAATGCCGAATTTCAGCTGAAAGATCAAGAAATTGTGGTATGCACTGCTACAGCTCTTGCCTGCAGAGAGCTGCCCACGAAGCAAAGAGAGGGGAAACTGGCTCCATTCCTGGATGGTTTCATCATCATTTCTAGGACCAGCAAACATTCAGGTTGCCTTGGGTGGGCCGGTTAGGCTTGGATTGGTGATTGAGGTCTCTCAGCCGACCATGAACCAGGACTGATCAGTAACTTCGGGAAGAATGACCAGAGGCACAACTACTACAGCTTCTTCTTGAGGCATGCCGCGAAGTAGCCACATACCAGGTTAACAAAACCACCAGTTTGGTCAGGTTTGCCAGAACCCTTCTCATATATTGATCAATGTGGTTGCAGCTGGCTATTGGAGCGGTGTGGGGATAGGGAGTGGGTGGGGCGGTAGCCTTTGGTGGTGGTAGGTACACACTGGTGGTGGGATGGGTGCTGAACAATGAATGCTTGTGATAACTGTACTGCACAGAAATCTGTAAATCACAGTGCTTTAATAAAAAACCCAGAAATTGTGGTATATAACTGAAATGAATAATATGCAGCTCTAAGAGAGACAAAATCATTCAATTTGAGATGACATGGATGAAACTAGAGTATAGCATGCTGAGTGAAGTAAGTCATAAGGAACGGTATAGATACAAAATGATCTCACATGTGGTAGTTAAAAGCACACAGTAAGGTAGAACCAAAGGCAGAATAATGAGAGGACAAAATTGGTTGGCACAATTGAGTGAGGGGCAGGGGTTTAAAAGGAGGGATTTGGGGGGTCCTTGAAGGAAAGTTGTGTGTATGCAATGGTTTGGTGGGTGCATAAGAAACTGTTATTAAGAGTAAAGCACAGAATCACAATCAATTAAAAACTAAGAAAAAACACATGCCCACCCCAACACCACCCCTAAATATATCACTGGTATTACTTGTCTTCCCGTTGTTCATTGATATGCTCGAGTGGGAGCCAGTAATATCTCCATTCATTGGGAATAAGGTCCATTATTGTTACTGTTTTTGGCATATCGAATACACCACGGGTAGCTTGCCAGGCTCTGCCTAAATATATCACTGTATCACCCCCATTAGCGGCACCAGTAACATCTCCATATGACCTGTCTCAGAAGTAGAGCCCAACACCTGCTTGCTCCAGAAATAAAGAGCCTCAAACCATCTTAGGTCATGGGAATGAGGTCTATAATTGTACTGGTACTGGCATATCAAATATAACGGTAGTTGCCAGGCTCGCCGTAGCATCCTTGTAGTCATCTCTAAATCCGCATTTATTATTATATATAATATATATTATATATATATTTAGATATATCTATCTATCTATCTATCTATATATCTATATATATTTGTTTATACCTGGTGGCTATTTCTGGCTTTGTTCTCTGCAGTTCTGGTGGGGGACAGTGCAGTGTCAGAGATTGAAACTTGGCCTCTTGTTTTCAGCATTTATCTCATTATTTGGGCAGTTTTTCCTCTTGTAATTTAGGAAACTTGCAATATTGTCAGATTTTTTTTTATTGTCTAGTACATCTACCACAGAGTCAGGGAACACGTACTTGAGTGTCTGTCTGCATTTCTGGTTCTAACTCAGCTGTTTACTTATGTTTTTCAGATAACTTATCTGGTTTAATTGGGTTCTCTAAAAAGATATGTATGCCAGTTGCCCCGATGAAAATAAGTCGACAAATTGATTTTTTCCCTAGAGTCTAGATTTTCTGTTTTGAGACATTTCTACTGTGCCCAATCTCGTTTTTTTTTTTTTTATTTATACTGACAGTGTAAACTGACTTATTAGTACAGGGGCCTGAAAAAGGCCAACTTTTGTGTATTTTTCTCATTGTTAACTATTCTTTTTTTCAGAAAATAGAATTGAGAACAGAATAACTGGGATAACTTTGGAAGGCTATTTTGTTAGCAATATGTCTATTTTAATACCTCAAGTAAAAGGGACTACTAAATGATTCTTTATAAGCCAATTTAGTGTGATATTTTGGCTTGTTGGACCCAATTGTGTTTAATGTGGAGTGAGAAGTAATAAACTAGAATCCCCTTCTTTAGGGGTAAAAGCTTGATTCCCAAATAGGGCGTTGACAACATCTAGGACTGCCAATAGCTTCTGTGTATCCCTAGTAGAGAGTACAAAATCCCTAGGATTTGGGACTTTTCTTGTCTCACAGCTCCATGAACTTGTTTGATCTCTGGTGGTCATCTTCCATTTCATGAGAGAGTACTTTCAGTTGAGCTTGAAAATCCTGGCTTGGCATCTGTAATATGACTGGTAGAAAGATGATTTGGAAAAGTAAATTCTGTTACCTCCATTGTCATTAGCATCGTCTTCCATGATCATTGCATAATAGCCATCGCCATTTTGGCCTTGAGAGGGTCCTGTTTGTATATTTAAGGTAGCCATGCCTCCCAAAAGCCCCCTTCTGTTCACCACAGATGACGTGTGTTTATGGTGTTTCATGAGGGACATTATGTGTTTTGTTGAAAGAAACAAACAAAAATCAACATTCAATACTCAGATGAATTTCTTTCACTGCTCTTTCCCTATCTATTCCCATTTTAATAAATTAGAAGTTGGACATAGTCTCGGATTTGTAGAGGGGGATGTCCCTTTTTATGTGGATAATTTTAAGAATTCAGTTGCTTAGCCAAGATATACCCGCTTCCTCTCAGAGCTCACATGGTTATGCTAATTTGGAAGAAATGTGTTGATGCACTATTAAAAAGCATGGTCTGTTTTCAGCTTCTGGGTAAAGAGGGAGAGCAGCAGCCTTTAGTGGCCGTGTCAGTTTTGCCCATATTATTATGTGCAGATGTGCCAGCTGCCAGTAGGCATTTTCTCTCTGATAGCGCTAACCACTTAACCGTGGGTCAGCGAGGTGCAGCTCTCAGCCAATAGATCTAATTGCAATCCTTCTCTGTTCCCTGTGATTGCAGGTTTCTCCAGCTCTATAAACAAATAGTAATCAACTAAACCTGTTACCTCTGAGTAGAGATGTCACGATATGAAATATTAACTGTTCAAAATACAGTAATGATGGTTTCAAACTGTATTTGTTTCTTGAAAATAAAGAAAAAAGATTTTAAAAGAGAAAGGAAAATCAGAAGCTCAAGAATTGGAATTCTGAAAGGCCTTCTGGCTCTTTTTCCTCTACATAATGAAAAATTGCATATGTATACGACATGTTTTATGTGGTCAGATACAGCGTAAATATTGTGTACATCTTTTGCTGAAGTAACAATGCATTAGCAGCATCACAAATAAGCTCTGCCTCAGCATCTACATTTTTATGACATTTTTATGTTAATGCAAGTCAAACTTATGTTTTGTGATGTATCCAATCTACCCCAAATTAATCCATTTGTATTCTTATAATCCAATCAACTCCCGCCTCCCTCCTAAAAAAGTTACAAGCAAAGTCCAAGGCAGATATATGACAGTTAGTCTGGGCCCACCGAGACTCTGCTCTTTGAAGATGTTTTTCCCGTAAGCACCTGGAGGCAGTATGGCTTTAGCTGGGAGCCTCCAGTTGTGACAGTGGAGGAGCAGAGGCCAGGGCGAGATCCTATGTTTTAAAGTAGTTTTAAATCTACTGTGATTAGGACCTGAGAGACTGACAGTACAGAAGGCTTGCTTGTGACCAACAGTTAAATTCTCACCATCACATATGATCTCCCACATTTCCAAGAGAGGCCTCTGAGCAGAAAACCAGGAGTAAATTCTGAGCACCACTGGGTGTGGCCCCTAAAGCCAAAAAGAAAAAATAGCTAATGAATAAAGTTCCTATCAAGATTAAAAATATGGGGCCGGAGCGATAGCCCAGCAGGTAGGGTGTTTGCCTTACACGTGGCCGGCCTGTGTCGGCCTGGGTTCGATCCCGGCATCCTATATGGTCCCCCGAGCATCCCCAGGAGTAATTCCTGAGTGCAGAGCCAGGAGAAACCCCTGAGCATTGCCGGGTGTTGCCCCCAAAATAAAAGCAAAAAAAAAAAAGATTAAAAAATATGTCTATTGATGCAATCTTCTAAAAAAATGCTATTTGGGTATATTTTCCCCATCCACTTCAATTTTCAGTATTTTTCCCCATCTTTTTAAAATATTGTTGCCACCATTCTATCAAGCACTTATTTGGTGCTTGGCTTTATACTAAGCTTTTACTGAGTATCTGCTGTGCATGATGTAAGTATCATACTTACTGATAATCAATTGTGTAGAACATTTATAACTGAATACAATCATTAAAAATTCCATTTCTCCAATATCAGCCCACTAAAGTTGAATATCAGAGCTTGTTTATAAATTTATGTTCTAATAGTCCTATTGTGGTTTTACTGATACTTATCTGGAGATGGAAGAATTCGTCTTAGAAGAAAGAAGCTATTTGATGTAGTGGAAGGAACACTGGGCTTGGAGTCTAGATAGATCAGGTTTTGATTGGTATAATATATTACAAATATTGGTATACTATCTTGCTATGCTATATTACAAATAGGCTGTTGTAGGGTTTGAATCTCCACCCTACCATTTACAAACTTGTGGAATTGCTTAAACATACCAATCTCAGTTTTCTCATTTTTTAACTTTAAGTTTTTGTTTTTAATTTTCATCTTGGGCCACACCTGACAATACTCAGGACCTACTCAAGATTTGGTGCTCAGGGTTTGGGGGACTATATGGAGTTCTGAGATAGAACCTAGGTTGGCTGCTTGTAAGGCAAGAACCTTACCCACTGCACCATTTCTCTGGCTCATAAACTTTCTTGCATATTAAATAAGGATAATAGCAACTGTCTTATAAAGTTGTTTAGTTACCGAATAAGCTATGCAAAAATAGTCCCTTGCACTTATAGTCAATCTTTGTTAGTTAGCGCATTGTTTCTTATATAGGTCTTCAAGTTTAAAGCTATAAGAGTTCTTTAGTTTAAACTTTTAAATATCTCTGATAAAGAAAACGGTGAGTCTGAGGTCCAGAAGACCTTAATTATGATCAAACAGCTATGCAGGGACAGAGCCAGTATAGCGCCTGAGATTTTTAGTGCATCTGCTGCTGCTTTTCTCACACAGAATGCCTGTAAGGAATGAGGTAAAAAAAGACTATATCTTTGTTTTTTCCTGAAAGAATATGTCTTGGATGATTCTTGCCTGGCAGGTCCTGAGACAAAAAGGAAAATGTACTCTGGTAACCTCTTAGGATAGATGTCTATTCCAAAGTCAGTTAGCTTGAGTTCCTCCCACCAAATTTCCATCGCAACAGTCTTTATCTTGTGGCATTTGCCCCACAGAACCATTTCTACTGATTGTCAAGGTTGGGTCTGTAGACATCTTCCCTAAGTCTGTCCTGGGAAGGCTAGGGACATCAAGGAAATAAAGGCTAAAAAGGAAATCTATAATTTGTCTCTTAGCATTGGGTCTATACAACTCCAAACATCAAATCAGAGTTGGTGAATCAAATTTCTGGTTTCCAGATAAAGGGGAAAGGGCCTTACTTGAGAGTAGGGACCAAAGACTAGGATACAAATCCTTTCCCTTCCGTAGCCTCAGAATTTCAACCTGTAGAAATGGCCTTCATCTAAGGTGAATTTGTGTCTCTTTGTGCTTTAACTCATGTCTCTCCCTGTGGAAATTTAATATTGCTCTGATTTTGAATGTTTTAGGAGAGAAGTTTCTGCAGACTAGAGTGATGGGTAGACTTTCTTCTTCCTTGAGCTCCCTGGAATAATGCTGGATTGGAATTTTCTATCAATTTAGACTGAACTCAAAGAGGGTCCATGTAGTTCATATTCAGGGGAGTATTTTCAGTTATGTTCATGAAAGGAGAGAAAATGTTGTTGGTGGTGGCTGTGGTGATTTGTGTGTACATTTGCGGGGGCAGACTCATGGGATGGAATTGGCTTGAAAATCTGCAGTGGGCTTTTTTTCTCCTCTAACACTGATGCTGGGTAATTAGCAAAATGCGCACAGGGTTTTATCCATATTCATGCGCCTTTCCCACAAGCATAAACAATCCAGTCTCTATTATTTCCTTGTGAGTGCTGCTCCCCCTCTCTCTGCCACCTGCAGAGCCCTGTGCTGCTCTGTTCACATCATTCTGACTCTGATAGGGAGCAGGGGCCTTCCCTGGCCAGGGAGTGGGCTTGGATAGAGGATTCCACAGAGAGCAAGGGCTGGGAGAAGCTTATCAATGTAGCATCTGTGGCAGGTTGGGAACTTTAACAAAGTGCACACAGTCACGACTATATGCAATCCTTAGGAGAACTCTGCGTGGTAGGTAGGATTACATAATTATTCCTATGTGATGGAAGAAGAAAATGAGGCACAAATTTAGGGTTATTTATTGGTTTGGTTGCTCAGATCATATTACGTTGCCTGGTTCTTTGCTGTGGCTGGTTGGTCTCAAGGATTCCATCATCCAGTCACCTTGTCTTCTCATACTGACATGAGATTAGAGGACAGAGTTCTTATTACTGCTTGTGCAGTGTTGGCTGTATGAGTGCATCTCCATGGCCACGTTGCTATTGGTAGCCTATTTTCTGCACCCACAGTTTGCAATTTTCTGCCACATTTTTGCTCCATCTTGTTCCATTTAGACCTAGCAATGGGGAGAGACATCCTGCTGATGTTAGTAACCCTTTTGCTGTTCCATGGTGGTTCCCTTACCCCCTCCCCATACCTTTGTAAAAAGTGCTTTCATGCATTCGTTTCTATTAAACTCTTTGAGTGAGCTGCTGATGCCTGCTGGGACTTCTACTTGTAGGTTGTGTAGCTTGCCAGTGACCACACAGCAAGAAGGTAGAGCCCGATGGCTCACCTCATTGTTTTTATGAGGCCTTGATGTCCCATCACTACATCTTTGGTGTCCTCTTCTTTGTCCCCTCACAGCAGGCTGTAAGATCAGCAGTAAATTAGAGATTGGATCTATTCCATCTGTCCTGTGCTTTATGAATATTGGATTTCTGGGACTGTTTTTCCTTTGTAGAAGCTAAAACCCAAGCATGGGGACAGCCGTGTGACAGGAATCAGTGAAACCAAAATTTAGATTTTTTTTCTTTTACCTGCTGTGCTCTCTGGGGAAGTACCATATGCATGAGTAAAATGCAAGATATGGGTGAGGTTGTATGGTCAGGAGTAGCTGATGATGAGGTGCAATCATTGTTTTTTCTTCTGTTTTCATACATGACATGAAAGCAAACTGCCCCCGGGCTCTTTCTACCTCTCGAGGCAACAAAATGAGATATTTCTCTGCAACATTTATCAGACTTGATAGTACCTGGCTTTCCCTTCCCTCACCTGGTGCACATGTGGAGACAGGCAGAGCATATGATTAGGAGAGTTCCCAAGGCAAAGGGCAGAAGCAAACCATTCTATTGTGATTTGCATTCTTGCTTTATTTGAAAGAAAGTTAAACACGAAACTCAGCATCATTTAAATTCCAACTGGATAATTATTGGTCACAGGTTGACTATAAGCGGGGCACGTGACAGGTGGGAAAGGGATTTTGAGAGACCACATGGCATTGCGATTGCTTTCAAAAAGACTAGATCAACCTGGGAAGGAACCAGACAGCTATGTATGATAGCTTTGCAAAACATTTTAAGAGCAAGTAATTTATGCATATCTTATTTGGCTGTGATATAAGGGAAAGGGTTGAGAGGTGTTGTGCAAAGCATTTTTAGAGGGAGAGGAAGAACTGGACACAGCTGGTCATTGAATTTAATGTGTAGGAAGATTTCTCTCCTTTAGCTTCTGTTGCTTTCCTGGAAAGAGCACAGCCATGCCCTGAATTTGACTTTTATAGCTGTGGGGTGGCTTCCTCTCCATAATCACAGCAGGCCTAAGCTACTGCTATCTTTTGGACTTCATGGGACATTTTTTCTGGTGTAGGTGACAGAAAAGCCAGATGGTGACAACCTGCTTCCAGTAGTGGATGAAACATTTTCGTGGGATGCCATCTATATCCAAGCACTTGGTTACTGAGCTTATTCTTCGCCTTAACACCCCAACGGCAGAGAGTAGCGTGAAAAAAAAATCGCTAAGAAGCCCTTAACCTTGTAACATACAGTTTTTGCTAAAAATATATATTAATAATATATTATTGAGCGAGCATAGATGAAGAAGGCCAGGGAGGGAGGAAGCAATAAGAGTGTGAGCAAGGTCAGTGCTCTTTGCCCGCAGACTCTACAATCAATAAGATCTGGTCAATAACTGCTTTATTACTGCACTACCACCCGGAGCAAAATCATTTTTAAATTAAGAATATATTTTGCAAAACTGAATTAACAATATTGAATATTTTGCTCTTTGATATGACTAGCCTTCAAAATCAAATTATTAAGTAGGGGGAAAATGCTTACTGGGTGAAGTTTTTTCTTTCTTCTCCCTCCTCACTTTTCCAACCACATTCCCTCTCTCCTTTCCTTTATGCTTAACTCCACTCCCCGCAAACCCCCACCTCCACCTTACAGCTTGGGAAGGAAGCAACAGCAGATTTTTTAAGAGCTCCAGCACAAATGTGGATGTAAATTAGTATTGAATCCAGCACATGAAAATTAGGAAAGGAAGAGCATTTGTTTGAGTCCAACAAAACCATGCATTTCCTCTGACAGAAAGGATGAAGTAGAGAAAATTGGGAATTTTCCACTTGTGTAAAACTGATGCCAAAAAATCAACCTTTGGACTTACATAATCTTTGGCAAGATATGAAATCTAACCATACCTTTCCCCCTGCCCCACCACACCACCCCCACCCCAACCCTTGGATACCCTGGCTCCATCTCCTGTTATATTCACTGCTCCTCTTCCCACAGACGGAAGGGACAGAGAAGAGTCTTCATGACTCACATAGTCCAACTTTGAAGACTCATAAAGCCAAAATTCCCCACCCCTCAAATCCAAAAAGAAATATTCTGAGTAACTAGTATGCAAAAAATGGGCCGTGAAGTCCATACATTAATCACTATCCTGGGTCATGTCAAGTGTTATTAGAAATGATTACACAGGATCTTTCCTTGTGAAAACATGAGATTTTGGCCCTCACATTTAAAAAAAAATTGTAATAAGCTCCAGTCATTCCTTCTGTTTTCTTAGATCACTTCCCACTCGTCATTAGCAATTTTAATATCCACATGATTTTGCAAGGTTGTTGGTTTGGCTTATATAAAATGGCAACTAACAATGGAGAGCAGGAAGTTTTACTGCTCAGTTTGTCCATGATGCAATAGCTCATGATTGTATTTTTTTAAATTAGTTTTAGTTGAGCCATATGTTGGCAAGTCAGCTTGTTGTTCACATTAGATGACATATTTGTATTCTTTGAAAAGGACATTTATCCAAAACACTATTATTAATTGCTACTGCAAAAAAAAAGCAAGAAAATGAGAGAATGAGACAAGAGAGGGGGAGAGAAACAAAGGAAGAGGAAAGAGGAAGGTTAAGTAGGGAAGAAGACAGAAAGACTGCTGATGTAGAGGGGGTGGGAACTAGAACTTTTGTGATTTTTTTTTGCATTAGTGGATTTGTGTTTTCTATTTAAACTCATACACAATCTTTTATGATGATTGCACCCATTTTATAGGAGTTCAGATGATTTAAGTACTTACCTGGATCAGGTAGCTAGTAAGTGGAAGAATTGTAACAGTCTTAAGTGAGCCTGAATCTAATTTCTATGAGCTTTATATTACCTCCTGCTAACTTTCTAATGTTGAACATTCTTGAGTCTATTATCCAGAAAATGTTTTGACCAAATTTTAAAACACCTAATTCTTATACTTAACCTTTCACTTAGTTCATGACTCTCTCTGAGAAATGCATTCAGGCTGTGGTGCTTCCTAGGAAAATGCATAGACACATACAAAAAGTTCCAGAAAGTTCAGAGGCTTTCTGAAGCACAATAATCTTCTCCAAAAATACACCCCTTAGGCAAGATGCCCTAAGGGAAACATGTCTCATGAACCTTCTTTTGAATACCCAAGGAATCACTTTTAGAGCTCTAATCTGATGTCAGGCCTTTCAGAAACAAAGTTGAAGCCTGAGATAGTACTAAGAAGGTAGATGATGAGAGGCTGAACCACACTTAACTTTGAACTTGTATATTTAGATCTTGGATTGTTCATAGGATTTGGTAGTTGTGTATCACATAGTTTGTGAAGAGTCATTTTATTAATGACTTTGTCTTATTCACTCAGACTTTCAACATTGCAGAAAAGGCCACAGAGCATCCAGTGTTAAGACTATGCCTATCTTTAATCCAACTTATTTGACTTAATTTTATGCCCTGAACATGGTGATTCTTTTTTCATTATTTCTTTTTTCCTTTTTAAATAAAAGTCACTGATTCCCTTAAAAGTGCTAATTTTGTTACTGTGCTCTGGGGAGCTAGGAAAAATATCCAATCTACTCTGAGTTTATTGGAATTTTGTTTTATCTTTACTGAGTACCAAGATTGGACTATTGAAATTAGAAACACAGAAAATTCAAATTTAGAAAGCTCTTTCCAAGCAGATATGGTTTACCCTCTGCCCATTTTCTGACTTAAACCTTCTCCCAGAACTGAATCTTTTGATTCTATTATCATCAGTATTTTACATCGCTGTGATTTGTTTAGTTGTTTATTTTCATATATAATTTCAACATAATTTTGTGGAGTGCTTTCAGTGCATTGGACATTTATTGGAACTGATGCTGGAGGGCACAAAAGAGGAAATAAGTTTGGACAGCAAAAAGGCAGGTAAGATATTGTATTGGTTAACTCTATCTCAGAGGATACATTTTCAAGGAAAAAAAAGCAGATCCTATTTTTATGTGTAGTTTTACTGTAGTATGGAAAATCATCTAACTGAAAAGAATTGACATTCTTGTAACTTCATTATCTAGGCCTATTGCCCCTCCTTCTGAGTTCTGACCTCCAGAAAACCACCACATGGCAAAGCAGCTGATCCAGCATATAGGGTGCAGGAGTAAAGATTTTTTTTGTATACACAGGGAAGGCTGAGTCCTGGGAGGGATTCAAAGATCCATAAGAAGGTGGTGCTGGAAACCACCTGTCAGAGAACAGAAATAATTCAACATTAGAATGCAACTGTTGAGCTTCATAGAGATGCTTGTGCAGGTAAATGTGGATGCTGTGATCAGGGTGGTTAGATTGGATGCTAGGGTCTAAAGATTTGGATTTGGACCCCTGACCAAATCCTACGTCACCCCCAGGAGTTTTCTACCCATATAAGTATGCATATACCTCTATCCTCTGATTTTCACAGAATTTATCCTTCATCCTAGCATTTACTTACATGCCAGCCTTTCCTGTTATTTAAGTCTGCCAAGCACATATGGCTTTGCTTCTTAGTAAAAGTATGAAAAGATTCAGGTACAATAACTCTTGCATTTAGTACCTACATGTTGGTATAAATGCTTTGCAAATGCTCTGATAATATTTATAGAATTTTGCATTCAATGGAATCAAAGAAATACCATTCATTTATCCTCTGAATTTATCACCATCACAAACTTCCCTGAAAATTTCCCATTTCTTGTGTCTCCATGAAACTCCTCTCATTTTGCCAGGGGTTGAAGGTTCTAGATGTCCTTTCCTCCTTCTAAAAGTGCTGTCAAAATCATGTATCTTTAGTCTCTATTGGACTTTCTGGTTCTTATTATTTCTTTAGCATTAGCTTTCAATTCCGTTTTGTTTTTAATTGAAGGAAAATTGGAGGCACATCATTGAGTTTAGACCAGCCCTGCTAATGTATCGATACCTCTACCTTTCCAAAGCTCTGGGGGTAGAATTTCTTCAAAGAATGTCCAAGCTTTAGTTCTGTTGTCTCAGTCCTGATGTGGGAGGTGGGGTAATTACAATGGGACTGATCTTGGATCAAGGAAAACAGCTCATATAACCTGCACTGACCAGTGTTGGTGCCCGCCAGTTTGATGTAGCTGCTATTCTCTCCCTGGGGCCCCAATGTTCTGATGCAAGTCCTGGCTCCAGTGAGTGACAGGTGCGACCAACGGCCACATGAGTTATTTCCTTTGGAAACCACAGCTGTGGCTGAGGCCAACGGATGGCAACGGTGCCAGTGGGGTCCCTGGGAGAAATCCGCTTGGCCATCTTCAGTCTGAGGAAGGGCTATAACACTTGATGAAAATAACCCTGAAAGGTACTTTTGATTTGTAACTTCCAGTCTCTTCAAGATGGGAAGAACTCAGGAGGGAGAATAGAATTGAACTTAGAAGCTAAGATTGGAATGAGACAGACTTCAGGTTCAAATTCAATTAGTTTATTTACTTGGTGCTATTTTTAAATCTCTGTGTGCCTCAGTTAAATAAAATTGGGATATTATCAAGTATTTATGTTTTTTGCAGGGTAGACTGAGACAAAGCACTAATGTATTTTGTACTGGATCAGACAAATTTTTGCTTCAATAAATTTTAGTTATTATTATTTTACAGAGGGTTAGAAGGTGGGAAGAGATATGTGCTCTTTTCAAGGGCTCACAGCTTCCCTTAGTCAGAAGGCGCCTCCTGTATCTCTGTCCGGATGATGGACCTGATAATCATATATCATCACACTGCGGCAGGTGGAAGGCATGAAGAACAGTGCCTGGTTTAGAGGGAACACAGCACTTCTCATTATCTTTAATATTATCATCATTTTTATTTACCACAGACCATAAGCATTGCCCTAGGATGTTGCTATAGAATATTTTCCTTGTGAGATTTGAAATTGGAATTTGATGGGGACTACTAAAGCAGAGGAGGTGGCAACAGCTGTTCAAGTTAGTTTGATATTTGAAATGCTTTTATAGAATTAATTTTTCAGATGGAATCAAAAGAGTATGGGCCATGGAATTTTCCATAACAATAGAAGTCAGTAGATTTCACCATGTGATGCTATTTGCATGCATTCATCCTTGGGAATTCAAACCATTCTGGGGCTGGAGAGATAGTACAGAAGATAGGGTGCTTGCTTGCTTGCTTGCACATGGCTGGCCTGGGTTTGATTGCCAGCACCCCATATGATCTCCAAGACCTTCCTTCAAGAGTGCGGAGTCAGGAGTAAACCATGAACATCCTGAAAAAAACAAAATTAAAATATCAAAATCATCCCTTCCTATGGCCTTCATGTATACAGTCTCATCACCTTTTCTTGAAAACTCAGAGTTACTGTCATAGAACATATTCTTAGAACAGGAGTACCTGGAGCCTAAGGGTGGTTGCTGGCTGAACAATTCCAGCCAAAGGTATTACTAACTTAAACTCTTCCATTTAAATTATTTAACACTGTATTGTTAGATTGTATACTTTTGAGACGAGCATATATTCAAGAGAATGAAAATATAAAAATTTTGGAATTTGAGAAATAAACATATCTATGAATACATTCTGGAACAGTTTCTGAGTAATTTGTAGGTTCATACACTACACAGCCCATGAAGTGCTCCTTTCCTACATAGGCTGGCTTTCCTCTATGTTCATCCTTTTTATTCTCTGCTTAAATATGGTTCTGGATTGTGTTTCATGTCCCTGAGGCATGCAATCTAAGGGAAGAAGCCAGAGATACTTCTCAGCCTGGCATGAAGGCGAATGCTTTAGTTTACTTTAAACATTAACCACCCAATGATGCAGTCATTTGTTTTTAGATTTTAGCAAATTGTTGGTTTTCTAATTCCTTTTTGGTAATTTGGACAAGTCTTAATCTTTCCCCCTGGATTTATGTGGAAGTTATGAATAATGTTGGATTTCTGGAGAAGTCATATTACTGATAATGGAGTGAGCCACATCTAAAAGGACTAATAGCCTAAGGCCCTAACGAAGCTCCATCAGTGATAATGACCTTTTTGACTTCTAAGGATAGATTCTCTCGGATGCTTCTTTGTCCCTGGAGACAGAAAAATCAAAAGCAATCATGTATGGAGTTTATGAATATTCACTTCCAAAGCTAGGGGTGTGAAATGGGAAAACACCTTTCTTGGCAGTCAGGGTTAGGGAGCAGCTCAGAACATGTGAAACTAGTTTAGAAAAACAGGTAGAGAGAGAATTGGGGTGTTGATGGTGAACATAAAAAAGGGAGGAATCTTCACTTGGTGTCACTTTGGGCTAATGTATGAGAAACATGTGGTGTGAATGAGTTTGTTGTCAGAGGGTGAAGTTCTTAAGGAGACACAGAGTGGCAAGAGAAGGAAGAATTTTGTCTATTGAGCAAGTCAGCCCTGCCTCAACTTTATTGTAGATTTCTGTGGCTGGTAGGAATAGTAAAACCACCCACTTTTGCCCTTTGTTTCCAAAGTTTACTTTACTAAAGGAGAGCTGTGTTGTATTCTGTTCCATATCTTCCCAGACACAGAGATTTTCTTATGTCTCACTTCAGGAAGTTCTACCTACAGTCTAAATTGTATTTCTCTTACTAAATCTTCATTTTGTATTCTTCTTGAGAAATATTCATTTTCTCCTTCTTAATCTCTTTAGCTTCCCCTTTTAGAAGGCTAATATTCATGGCTTTGCTCTTTTTCTATGGGGACAATTGCTCCCAAACTTTGTGTCATTGTTATGAGTAGCTCTCTATCCCCACAAAGGTATTTTTTGTGGCTAGAAAGAGAGTCCTTCTGGGATGGTATTTTTACCCCTCGGTGGATCTGTGCTGTGAATAACCTGAGCCATGCTGGAACCATCCCCAGACTGGGCAGGTGGCAGCCCCATTTGCTCTTTCCTAAGCGCCAAGGCAGAGAAGCAACTCTGGCTCCTTCTCTGTGGACCGCATGCCTCCGAACACGAAACTCAGTCACAGACACCATATTTAAACAGAGCAGGGAAGGATGAAAATAGACAAAAACCTGTCCATGCAGGCCAGGAAAGCTGTATTTCCAATATGCTGCTAGCAAGACCCTGCTGAGATCCATATAGCGAACAGTCAGGGCCAAACCTGGATGGCAAGCCGCATGGCCACTCCTGGGCTCATTTCTATACATCGGTGTGCCAGACACATGCCAGGGGCAAGATCTGGGTAGGAGGAGTACTTTCCTCCAAGTGAGGGAGAGTATGACTTAAACGTCTAAAAGTTCGAGAAATAACACTAGTCTATTGCATGGAAGGCTTAGAACAGTGGTTTACAAATGTTTAAAGTGGAGAAAGTTTTTTAGATAAAAAAGGCAGAAGTTCAATATGTGAAGCAGATATCAAAGAATGACCAAGGAACTTCTCTTATGACCTTAGAATTATAGCTAAGGCTCAAAGCTGAGGCAAGCGCAGTCACAGGCAGGCACCACTCCACAGGGCTTCCAGCATTCTGGGCTCAGAGGACAGACCCTCCCCAGAGGACAGACCTGACCATTCCTTTCCCCACTGTAAGGGACAGAGGGACAGAGATGACTGTGGGGGAGGAATCTCTCTCACCTCTGAGAACTAAAGCAGATGGAACTGGCTTGTCCAGAGATGGTTGAATTTGAAATCCATAACAGTGAGTGTTTGATATGTGAGAAGGAAAGAAAAATGAGAGAGGGCTGGAGTGATAGTCCAGTGGGTATGGTGTTTGCCTTGCATGCCGCATGACCTGGGTTCGGTACCTGGCATTCAATATGGTCCCCTGAGCACCACCAGGAGTGATTCCTGAGTACAGAGCCAGGAGTAATCTCTGAGCACTACTGGGTATGACCCAAAAAGAAAAAAAAAAAAATGAGAGAGCTCTATAAGAGCATAGCACTTTCCTCAGACTTTTATCCCATCTTGCTGCTGCCTCTATCCAGTTGTCATGTCATACCATTCAGGTTATTGCTCTGGTCACTGTGAATGAATAGTGTGGCCCAGGCCATGAATGCATGAAAGGTGCTGAGGTGACTATGTCAGGGCTCAGGCAGAGAGGAAAGTCAGAACTTTGGTACACACTGCCTGTTATCGCCCTGCACCCATACCGGGAGGGTGTGACCCCTTTCTTTACCTGGAGCAGAGGACTTTATCAAGAGAACCATGCCCCTTTTTGTTTGAGAGTAGATGCAAGTGTTATCTGAGAATAAGCAGGTGTTTGTAGAAATGTGACCTTGAGCCCTGGATTCTGACCTGGTCTTTTGTTCTGGTGATTCATTTTTCCTTGAATGGAGCTACATTCCATTTAGGAAATAGTAGTGAGGCTACAGAGACTGGGTATGGAGTGTTAGGTACAGGTTATAGAGAACCACTGTCATTGTCACCAGGAACAGAGCATTACTGATGGCACTTGATACTTTTCTCCTAGAAGTGCAACCATCCTTTATCACTCACAAGTTTGTCAGAAAAGGAAAATGCAAACTGTCATACTTCCTTCCTTAAGGGAGGTTATGTCTATATCGGAGCATAAAAGATGTTTTACTCTCATGCTTTCTGTGTTCTCAGACTAGAAAATGAATTTAGCCATCCCGGAAATTATTGGGCATTTCTAAATATCTTTGGTTAATCGGAGCCTAAATGAGAATTCCTCACTTCATCTTATTTCTGTTCTCTTAATCACTGCGGAAAAGTGTGTGTACAGGTGTGAATGCGTCCTTCTGAAATTTTATGCAGAGTTAATGGTTCACTGACTTGGCATCCGGGCCCTGAAACGTGAGTTCAAGCCAACTCCAGAAATAGAAAGTGTTTATAGAGAAAGGCCAGTTTAATATAGGCATTTAAGTACACACGTCCAGATAAAATGACAAAAAAAGTAGAAGATATAGTAATCTTTTAGAAATGTCTTATCCAGGGTAATTTATCACAAAATTTATAAAGTTCAGCCTCTGTCCACTCTTGCAGCCTGTAAGCAGCCTTTGGGAATATAGCCTAACTCAACAGTAGCTGTAATTGTAGCAGCTCAGACCCAATCAGGTGCCAAGTTTATTTTAGAATTTAACAAGAGCTTTAGCAACTCAGGCCACAGGGCTTCTGCCGTATGCAGAGTGTCAGAATCAAGAGGGTAATTCTCCGATTTGGTTTACTCCTGTGAGAATGTTGAAAGAGTGAAGACTCTCCATATTCAGACAACAATGAATGTATGGAAGCGGGAAGGGCTGGTTTTCTTCCATAGGCATGTATTTGGTCTGGGGGGTGGAGATGTTAAACTTCATCCTCCTTGTAGGATCCTATCATGTACAAAGATGGGGCTACTTGAATTTAAATCAATGACAGATTTTTAAATCTTTTCAAACGTTTTATTTTCAAGTCACATAATATATGGCATGAGAATTTTTTATAGTCACATAAGCTATGACATAAAATATGATTTATTTTAGGCTCTTTGGGGGTTATTCTTGTTCCTTTTGTATCTACTTTTGATAGTGATTTTATATGTCATTTTACCAACCATCCTGGCACTCTTTTCTAGTTTTGTCTGCCTAAGACTCTAAATTCTTTTAGGAGGCTCCCCGTTGGACAGCAAGGGTGTGGCAGAGGAGGGCCGGGAAGCTGCATTCAATAGGAAATGCTGAGGTTTCATAGAGCATGTTTCTGAACAGAGAGCCCCCCTAGCAATCACTTAAAGCAGAATGAGTTCTTTGAAATATAAGTGGTCCTGTAAGAACACAAGCAGATCCTGCAATATCTATTTAGGGCATTCGAAATGCCATATAATAGGGACTCGAGTGCACCTGATGGTAACCATATGGCAGATTCTGATGACTGACAATAGGTAGAAGCTGCCATCATTAATGAAAATGAAATTCCATTTGTAGTTCCCACAATGAGAGAATAGAGAAGTCAGGTATTCTCAAAGGCTGGAGTGTGCCAAGAGTGTGTTTCTAGATCGGGGCTGCTTGGGCATTTGTCTCAGCAAAAGGATGAGATGTTATTCTGTGGAAGTATGGGCTTGATTCTGGCCAGAAAATTATGATCACTCCAGGGATTTTCAGTGGGAAAGTGAGTTTGCAAAGAATCCTGGATGCAGGATGTCCTGGTCTCCCATCACTAAACCTTGCTACTTTGCTGGTATTTTAGTTATTGCTTTGTTTGGAAGCACAAGATTCCATTTCTTGAGAGTGAGTTTTTGGTGTGACTGGTTTGGTTTTTGCCTTTTCTGAATTTAAGGACACATTACCTCTGTTTTTATTCTTGGGGATGACCTTTCTCCTCCTTGAAATGCCTATAGGGTCAGAGTATGCCAAAGCATGGTTAAGATCTAGCAAAGGCAAAAGAAGGCATGATGCCTCATTGTTTGATTTGTTTTTTTGGAAATGAGCTAGGATGGAGGTTGGGAGCAGGCCAGGCAGAAGTGGAACATGGGGAGATTCCAGAGAGACTGATTGATCTTGTCAAGAAGAATAAAGGTATCCTTTCTCCAGTACTACCCTTCAGCACATGGGCATGTGGGATTGGGGCGGTCACTGTGAAGTCTTGTGGTTAGGGCGTTCAAAAAAGAAGTTTCTTTATGATTTCTGATTGCTTAGGACAGATATAAGCAATACCAGCTGGGGCCTAGTAGGCCTGTCTCCAGCTTTATTGTTTCTGATTTATCGGTGTTGTGTCCGCCTATAAGAACTGGTCTATCTGCCCTTTATTGCTAGTCTATTCCGTAGCCAGATAGGGGAGTTGAACATTAACAGGTGAACTTGCTTTCAGTAGCTCTCTCTCTCTCTCTCTCTCTCTCTCTCTCTTGTGTGTGTGTGTGTATGTGTGTACAAATGTATATGTAGCAAGGTAATAGTATCTTGCTCAAAGCCAAATGACTCAAATTTCTAAAAGATTACCATTATTCTGTCTCCTAGATTGAATTTGCCCTAATTTATTTGAAGCTGCTTCTTTTACTAGAATCAGGGAGGCTCTATACTGCCCTTTTTAAAGAGTCCATGGTAAGGGATAGAAGCTCATTTGGAGCCAGGCTGGAGGTACTAGGAACTGTGCATTGCAGAGACATTTCAAGTCATCCCTGGTGGACAATTTACACTGTTCAGTGTTCAAAGGCTCCTTGACAGCAGTAAGGAGAACCTCCTCTCCTCCCCCAGTCCTCCTGCTTGGCAAGTTGAGTTTACAAATGATGTGCTCTATTCAGCTTTCCTGGAGTTTCTGACTTAAAAGAAAGCTGGCAGCATAAAAGTGAGTAGACAGAATTTTCAAGACATATAAAGGGAAAGGTTTTACTATTGAGTAGAACATTATCATGTAGGATAACTGCTTCTGGTGACAAAGAAGGGTGCTAGACTATGACTCTGGGGCCATGTGAGAGAACTTTTAGAACTCTACAACAGGGAAAGGAGCAGGCAGAAACAGATGAGCTACTTCTGATTCACAAGTCAGTGTAGAATCTCTTTCTTTCTTTTGTTTTTTCTCTCTCTCTCTCTCTCTCTCTCCTCACTCTCTTTCCCTCCCTTCCCTCCTCTCTACCCCCTCCTCCCTCCTCCCTCCTCCCTCCCTCCTCCTCCCTCCCTCCTTCCTTCCTTCCTTCCTTCCCTCCCTCCTCTCCTCCCTCCCTCCCTCCCTCCCTCCTCCTCCCTCCTCTCCTCCTCCCTCCCTCCCTCCCTCCCTCCTCCTTCCTTCCTTCCTTCCCTTGCTTGCTTTTCATCATTGTTCCTTTCATCTTTCTTCCACTAGAGAGGATATCTTTGGATTGGACTTTGCCTTCTGATTTTTGTGACAAAGCTTTTTATTTGAGTTGTTATTTCCTTATGCACTTCATTGATTAAAGAGAATAATGAGAATGAAGGAGGTTTCTGAGTGAATTAAGGCACAGAAACAAACTTATTTGTGGAAAGTCTCATTGGGTATTAGGTTTGGGACAAAAATACTGGGGATGGATGGGCCCACCCCTATTCAGATGGAGTTCAAGAACTGGATTCAGATTCATTTTGTCCAGATGCAGACAAGAGGGCAGCAGAAGAGTTCAGTTGACCATCTCTTCTGCTACTGCATTTAAAAAACAACAGGTATATATGAAAGACAAGGTCTTCACTGTTTTTAAACTGTGTTATTTCTTCCCCAAAGGTGCAAGGATGCTACCTTCTGCACCTTCCTTGCTAGAGAAAATTGAACATTTGGTTTATCAGACACTGGCATGGTAATGAAACTATTTTGATAGAAATAGCCTCATTACTATTCATTTTTTTGCTGGCTGTCAACTAATTCTTGAACTGAAGTTCTATTTTTTCCCGCCAGAGGAAAACAGGCACAACAAGCAAAATAGATACTCTTAGCTTTAAAAGCTAATGACAGATGCTGATAGTTCTAGCCAAGGGGCTACTTGAAGACCTCTGTGAAGTTTCTCTACCATACCAGGTGGTATATAGGTCTGGCCCTTTATACCTTCCATATCATGCCCCTTTTTGAAAAGATATACCATTTTTTTCAAAAGAAAGTAGTGCCTTCCATTATTAAAATCCATCTTATGCTTAGAGGATCTCACTTATCCAATCATAGACTGGAGGAATAAAGAACATACTCCATTGAGATAGAAGAAATTCTGCTTTTTGTTCTAGTTCATCTTCTGCTGTGTGATACTGATCATGTCCTTCAACTATTTTTTTGTAACTGAGATTCTGCATGTTATAAGGGTTTTGGCTAAAATAGTCTTCTTAACTTTAACATTGTCAGGCAGTTCTCCTAGTCCTCTTATCATAAACCAACCTTTCTCTTTTGGAATAGTTTCATCTATCTATCTATCTATCTATCTATCTATCTATCTATCTATCTATCTATCTATCTATCTATCTATCTATCTATCTATCTATCTATCTATCTATCTATCTATCTATCTATCTATCTATCTATCTATCTATCTATCTATCTATCTATCTATCTCTCTCTCTCTCTCTCTCTCTCTCTCTCTCTGTCTGTCTGTCTGTCTGTCTGTCTATCTTATCTTTCTATCTCTCTATCTCTATCTATCTATCTCTCTATCTATCTATCTATCTATCTATCTATCTATCTATCTATCTATCTATCTATCTATCTATCTATCTATCTGTCTGTCTGTCTGTCTGTCTGTCTGTCTGTCTGTCTGTCTGTCTGTCTGTCTGTCTATCTATCTATCTCTCTATCTCATCTATCTCTATCTATCTATCTATCTATCTATCTATCTATCTATCTATCTATCTATCTATCTATCTGTCTGTCTGTCTGTCTGTCTGTCTGTCTGTCTGTCTGTCTGTCTGTCTGTCTGTCTGTCTGTCTGTCTGTCTGTCTATCTATCTATGCTCTTTGGGTCACACCGGTGATGCTCAGGGGGTTACTCCTGGCTCTGCACTCAGGAGTTACTCCTGGCAGTGCTTGGGGACCATATGGGATGACAGAGATCGAACCCAGGTCAGCTATATGCAAGGCAAACGCCCTACCCACTGTGCTATCGACCCGGCCCCTGGAATAGTTTTAGTCTTGCAAAAATATTTCACATTCCATTCACTGTGCATTCCTCACCATTTTTGAATCACATTTTATTTTGCCATTGTACATTTGTTATAACTAGGGAACAAGCACTGATAAATTACTATTAACTAAAATCTACATTCAATGCAGATTCCACTATTTATATAATTTCCATTTTTTCAGTTTAAGAATCTAAGAACAGCTACGTATGGTGTTTTCTCCTTAGTCTCTACAATATGACACTTTCTTTTTTAATTTTTAATTTTTTTTAAAGTATTTTATTATACCACAGTGAGATATCAATTACAAATATGTTCATAAGATGTTCATATATGGGTTTCGGTTATACAGTGTTCCAGTACTATCTCTCCACCAGTGCCTATTTCCCACTACCAACATCCCAGATTCCCTCCCCCTCCCCTAGCCTGCCTCCATGGCAGGTTCTTCATTTCTTTCCCTTTCTCCCTATCTCTCTTCTTTTTCTTTCCCTTCCACATTGTGGATTACAGTGCATACATTAAAAAGTTGTCATGCGTATCTTTTTGCCTGTATTTAATGTTCAGTTCTAGGTTGGTATTAGTACCCTCGACAATTGTTAGCACACTGTTCCATCTCTGTATTACCTAGCCTCTGACTCCCATACGTTTGTGATAATCTCCACCTTTGACAAGACCTTCTGATCCATGTTTTACTTGACCTTGGATATTGGTATCATAAGAGGTATATTTATGTTGTGCAAATAAATGCAGCCATTCTATATCTGTCCCTCTCCTTCTGGCTAATTTCACTCAACATGATCCTCTCCATGTCCATCCATTTATAGGCAAATTTCATAACTTCATTTTTCCTAACAGTTGCATAGTATTCCATTGTGTAGATGCACCAAAGCTTCTTTATCCAGTCATTGATTCTAGGGCACTCTGGTTGTTTCCAGATTCTGGCTATTGTGAATAATACTTCTATGAACATAAAAGTAGGAATGGTGTTTCTGCTGTGTATTTTTGACTTCCCATGGTATATTCTCAGGAGTGGTATGACTGGGTCAAATGGGAGTTCAATTTCTAGTCTTTGGAGGAATGTCCATATTGTTTTCCAGAAAGGCTGTACCAGTCGACATTCCCACCAACAATGGATGAGTGTCCCCTTTCCCCACATCCACTCCAGCACTTGTTGTTCTTGCTCTTTTGAATATGTGCCAGTCTCTCTGGAGTAAAATGATATCTCATTGTTGTTTTGATTTGCATCTCTCTGATGATTAATGATGATAATAAGCATTTTTCATATGTTTTTGGCCATTTGAATATCTTCCTTGTTGAAGTTTCTGTTCATTTTTCTCCCCATTTTTTGATGGGGTTGATTGTTTTCTTCTTGTAAAGTTCTACCAGTGCCTGATATATCCTGGATATTAACCCCTTATCACATGGGTATTGGGCCGAATATTCTTTCCCACTCTGTGGACTGTCTTTGTATCTTGGTCACTGTTTCTTTTGAGGTGCAGAAGTTTTTTAGTTTCATGTAGTCCCATATGCTTATCTTTTCTTCTAGTTGCTTTGTTAGTGATGTTTCACCTTTGAAGATGCCGTTAGCTTCAATGTCATGGAGGGTTTTCCCTATATTTTCTTCAATGTACTTTATGGATTCCAGTCTGATATTGAGATCTTTAATCCATTTTGATCTGATTTTTATGCATGGTGTTAGACAGAGGAGTATGACACTTTCTTAGGTTTTCCCCTACTGTGGATGACCTTGAAAAATTGAAATTTTTTTCCTTTTTTTTATTAAATATTTTATTATACCACCGTGAGATATACAATTACAATGTTGTTCATGTTTAGAGGTTTCAGTCACATAGTGTTCTTGTATAATTTGTTTCTATTTGAATTTGTTTCATGTTTTTGTCATGGTGTAGTGCGGTTTGGGAAAAGAAAACCACTGAGTGAACTGTTGTCATCTTAGCTTAACAGTGAACGTATTCTCCACTGATAAATGTTAACCTCCATCATTGTTCAAAGTTGTGTTTTCCAGATTTCTCCATTGTAAAGCCTTCTGTTCCCATTAAAGTTTGTTCCTTAGAAGAGGGCCACTAAATACAGTGTACACTGAGATGTTGGGTGTAATCCTTCCAACTTTTGGGAGAGTATCTACATAAATTAGTGTGGAACTATCCATCACTTGATCACTTGAATCCTATTATTCATCGATTTGCTGGGGCGGGCGCCAGTAACACTTCCATTGGACCCTATCACGTGCCAATGTAGCCCAATGGCATCTGGTTGATTCAGGAATATGAAGAGCCTCAAACCATTCCTTCAGGGTCTTGACAAGGAAGTCTGACCATCTTGTAGGTGGGCACCCACGTGATCTTTTGAATCCTGTGGGATCCAGTCGGTAATGGCTCTAGTCCAGCGGTTGTCTCAAAATTGCATTACATGTCCAGCCCATCTGATTTTCTATGCCTTGGCAAACGAGACAGCATCCCTGATTCTGGAATAGTGACAGAGGTCAGAACTCCAGATTCTTTCTCTCACTTGAGTGAGGCGTGATATTCCAAGCATAGCTCTTTCGATTCCTCTCTGGGAGACCCGAATAGCATTCTCATCCTGCTTTCGTAGGGCCCAGGTCTCTGAGGTATGTTAATGCAGGGAGAATGGTGGAATCAAAGAGATGTGCCCAGAGCCAGAAGTTCTTTGTCCTTTTAGCTATTTCTTCGATGCCTTTGAAGGCATTCCATGCCACTCTCTTCCTCCTGCGCAGCTCAGGTTTTAGGTCATTCATCATGTTGATTTCTCGACCTAGGTCCACATAACTGCTGCATTCAGAGATGTTTATTCCATTGAGAGTGAATGGGGCCTCTGGAACTAGTTCATTCTTCATAAACATGGTTTTCTTTAGATTCAGCTGTAGACCTATCTTTCCACATTCTCAGTCAAAGTCAGCCAGCATTTGTGCCGCTTGGCTATGTTTGGTGTTATTAGAACGATGTCATCAGCAAAGCGGAGGTGGTGTAGTTGCCGACCATCTATCTTCACTCCCATTCCTTCCCATTCTAATTGTTGCATGATGTTCTCGAGGGTGGCGCTGAAGAGTTTTGGTAAAATGGTATCACCCTGTCGAACCCCTCTTTTCACATTAATGATCACTTCTTTGTAGAATGGTGAGATCCTGGTGGTGAATCCATAATACAGCTCACGAAGGATCTTGATGTATTGGGTTTGAACACCCTGTTTGGCTAGGGCTTCGATGACTGCTTCAGTCTCCACAGAATCAAAGGCTTTCTGTAAATCAATGAACGTGAGATAGAGCGGCATCTTGTACTCCCCTACAAACCTCAATGAGCTTGGTTACTGTGTGGATATGGTCGATTGTGCTGAATCCTTTCTGGAAGCCTGCTTGCTTGCACGGTTGTCCTTCATCTAGTGTTCTGCTAATCCTGTTTAGGATGACTTGTGTAAACAGCTTGTAGATGACAGACTATAGGCATATGGGGCGATAGTTGCCGATGTCGTGAATATCTCCCTTATTGAACAGTAGAATTGTCCTGCTGGTTTTCCATTGGGAAGGCACCTTGCATTCGGACAGGTAGCGTGTAACGAGCAGAGCTAGTGTATTGATGAGTACCGATGGCAGATTCTTCAGGTGTTCGGGTCTGACTTTGTCTGGGGTGGTGCTGTTCCCTTCTTTACCAATGAGATGGCATGTCGGATTTCAGATTGGAGAACGTTGGGAATGATATATCCATCCTTTGGAATTTGGTATGTGGGCAGGTGGATGTGGCTATCAAAGAGATTTGAGTAGAAGTCATGGATAATCTTCTCCATTGCCTTTCTGGAAGATGTGATAGATCCATCAGGGTGTCGGAGAGCAGTCATCTTGGTCTATAGTTGGCGAAGGACAGGCGGGCGTTGCGAATGCTTTTCCTGGCTTCTGCTGCATCTTCCAATATTTCTGCTCTTCTGTCTTTGAAGTCTTCTTTTATTGCTTCTCTGCACCGTTTAGCAAGCTTGGATGTTAGCATTTGGTCTCCTGAGGCTCTCGCCTCTCCACGTTGGCGAATGAGCTCAAGAGTTTCTGAAGACAAGCGTCCTTTTGTGTCTTTCTCTCTCTCGGCATTCTTCACGCAATCATGGAGGTGCTGAACCAGTCGGTTGTATTCTTCCATAAGGGAATTTTATATTTTCTCTCCACCTATTTATCATATGATTTATTTATGGTACATATAAAATTTTATGTAATCTTTCCCAGTTTTATTAAGACATAATTGATATATATCATGAATATATATTTTGAGTTTGGGATTATAATAGAATATGTATTTCGCCCTCTCCGTTTCAGTTTTGGCTAATGGGCATTCTTTCAAGTTGGAATTTGTGCCTCTTTGACAACTACCAACATCTTGTGAACACTTCTGTAATTTCTGGCACTGCATGATACTTTAGGATCATTACATTGCCCCTAACCCTAGAAACAACTGTTTCTACAAAAATCTCTCTTTCCAACACTAGAGATCTTTCTGTTAAAAGACCTAGGTCCTGGGTGTCTTTGCACTTTCTAAAATGCACTTTGTTTATATAATGATTTCCTTTTAGTCATATAAAGAAGATTATGTCTTTTTCTTTATCTTAATATAAATTTATGTCATTTTTAAAAAGTCCCTTAAAAGTGTTCTTTAGTCTAGGCTGAGCCATCACCATTAGGAAATAACTTCTTACCCAAATTCTTAGGTCAAGTATGTTGACTTTAGGCCAGAATTCTTAGAATTTTAAGTGCTAGAATTTGCTTTGGATTTAAAGAAAATGGCTAGAATTCACCTGTTATCATTTTTACATGTTAAGATTTGTTGGAAACAGATGCTTTAAAAATTATTATTCATTGTGTAGTTTAATGTGAAATGATTCATTAACAGGAAATAGGATTCAGTACAAGGAAAACTTTTCACACATAAAAGCAGAAAACCTAAGAAATAAAAATGATTCTTTTCCATATATAAGTTTACCATAGCATTACAAGAAAGATGTCAGCTGTGAAAGATGGAAGAAGCTTTGTTCTAGATGTAATCACAATATCGTTTAATCATAATCATTGTATGATTCATGTCAAACTGAATCATATATTATTCTGCAATGTATAACGAAATATGGTAAAGGCATAATACAGAAGAGACAGCCATATATAAATGTGAAAGTGGGAGTTCACTCTATGACATGCTAATAAAACCACTGGACTTGAGCAGATGGATGGTTGTGTACGATTTTCTTCCCCACTCTAGTTAGAAAGCTTAAGGTGGTAGAAAGATGTTTCCCCTCCTCCAATAATTGTAAATATGTTCTATTGGAAGATAGCCTCACAGCTCCTGAAACATCTTTCTCCAAAAACCTCAACTTCATTTTAGTAGCTGCTCCCATAGCAACTACTAGACCTTGCCATCAACTGGAGTTGCTCCATTTTTGAAATCCTGAACTCTGATATTCTCCTTTCTGACCACAACCTCTGATCCTTCTATCAGTCCCCACTCTTTCATGTCCTTGAAATATGTTCTTTGGTCTCATTGGGACTCTTGGTCTCTTGACCTTTCCTTATGTTAACAGTCTATCACTCTCTCCTAACTACATTACTAGTCTACCTTGTTTGTGCAACTATTTCAGCTATACTCACACAAGCGCGTTCAGTTTTCTCTTGCCTTTGACTTTGTTTTATCTGTATCTCCAATTTCTAGTTAATAATCCCTCTCCACATTTTCCACCTTCTCTACCTCCCTCTCTCCATCTCTTTTACCTGTCACTCTTATCTCTCTTCTCTATTCTCACTCTTTTACTATAATTATTTCTTGCCTTTGACTTCCTAAGCACCATGGAAGAAAAATTTCGAACCAGGATGATCTACCTTACTTAAAGACCCAGGATTTCTGGTCTTCAAGGGAGATATCTAAAGTGGTAGAGAACATTCCTTCCATGAACATGACTCTTAATTCCATCTCTCGCATGCCATGAACCTGTTTCCAGTATTGCTGTGCGGCATTGCTGGACCCATCAGGTAAGAAAAGCAAGCCAGTTGCTGCTGGGAGTGGCTATCATTCTCCTGCTTTCTACCAAGTCTTCCAGGTTGTTCTAATTAAAGAAATCATGACTTCTAATCTCACTTAGATAACCAAATCTGTTTCAGTAATCCCTCAGCTAGGATCAGAGTTGGGTAAGGTGTTCAGACAACAAAATCAAAAAAAGTAATCACTCTTGGTGCTGACTCTGCATCTGCTGGGTCCTCAAACTAAGTACCTCTCGAACATTTGTGCCCAGCTTTCTTATAGGAACCACTTTGGTCTCAACCTTCCTTGATTAATCAAAGTTACCACCAGATGTGCTCATTGTGACCTTTATCATTTTCACTCATACAGAAATTATTTTTCTTCTTGAAATGGTCACTAGACTTCAATTCCTTCAACTTCCTTGCATTGTATTATCAAACATACCTAATCTTTTACCTTTTTTGCATTCCCTTTGCTTTAAGAGATGTTCCACTTTTTTCTAACGTTTCTAATATCACTTCACACAACTTCTGAAATTCTATCCTATAAATCCTTCTTCTCCTCAGGAATTTATCCATTTCTTCTAGATTCTCATGTTTCACGGCATACAGGCTCTCCAAACGCTGAAACACCATCCCTACTTTTATGTTCATAGCAGCATTATTCACAATAGCCAGAATCTGGGAAGCAACCAGAGTGCCCGAAAATCGATGACTGGATAAAGAAGCTTTGGTACATCTACACAATGGAATACTATGCAGCTGTTAGGAAAAATGAAGTTTTAAAATTTGCCTATAAATGGATGGACATGGAAAAGATTATGTTGAGTGAAATTAGTCAAAAGGAGAGAGACAGATACAGAATGGCTGCATTTATTTGCATAACATAAATATATATGTACATATTATGATACCAATATCCAAGGTCAAGTGAAACATATATCAGGAGGTCTTGTCAAAGGTGGAAATTATCACAAACGTGTGGGAGTCAGAGGCTAGGTAAGACAGAAAATGGAACAGTGTGCTAACAATTGTCGAGGATACTAATGCCAACCTAGAACTGAGCATTAAATAGAGGCAAAAGATACACATGACAACCCTTTAATGTATGTTCTGTAATCCATAATCTGGAAGGGAAGGAAAAGAGAAAGAGAGAGAAAGGGAAAGAAATAAAGAACCTGCCATGGAGGAGGGTTGGGGGAGGGGGAGGGAACCGGGGACATTGGTGGTGGGAGATGGGCACTGGTTGAGGAATGGGTGCTGGAACACTGTATGACCAAAACCCAAATATGAACTTTTTAATTGTATATCTTTGCAATTGTAAAAATAAAAAATTAGAAATCCTTCTCCTCCTCCTCTTTTGCATTATCACTTTGAAAATATTAATTTTCTAATGAAAATAATCTTTCCTCAACTTTGTGTTATTTTTGAGCTAATCCTAATCTTTCATGTGTGAAGAATATATTGTACACACATATATGTATATGCCATATACATATATATTAAATTTGACACCTAAGCATACAATCTAATTTTTTATATGATATCTCTATAAAGTACACATTAGTAGGAATCCTGATGATCTCTCAAGGGCCACTCTTATTAGTCTCATCTTGCTTATCTTCTCTCAAAGTTACTATGTTCCTGCCTCTTTTATGCCAAAGACAGTTCTTCTGATTGCCCATGTATCTTTTTGATGGTTTTTCCCCAATCTCTCTTTGTTATCTCTCACTTGTTTGTGTTTTACAACTAGCTATTGTTTAATTCTGGGTTTCCTATCCTACATCCCACTCTTTTCTGGAATCATTTCCCACTCTCGTGGTTCAGCTATTACTTTCCTACTCCATAATGAAACCCATTTCATTATTCTTAGATGAAACATCCTTTTTGAACACCTGGTGCAGTTGTATAAGCTCAATATTTTAGAAACCAAAGGGTCTTTTCGGTTAAATCTGTTCTATTTTCGTTTTCTTTTCCCCATTAAGACACAGTTATTTACCAAAATAGCTAAATTAGAAATTTCAAAATCAGCTTTGAATATTTCCTTCTAGATTTCCTTTATATTTAATCCAGTTGACACTCATCAATGTATTTCCTAAGTCAATCCCCCATGTTCTCTTTACCAATCCTTATTATTTCTTAACAGGTTCAGTACATTTTAAGTTATCACTTGGCTTACCTATAGATTCTTCTTTTATTTAATTATAAATACCACTTTTCCTTCATCAAAGCTCTGATAATTCCTCATTGAATTCATGAAATTAAGATCCTCCTTCTTTTTTGGTAGATTTCACTATCATCCTAGTAACACTTTACTGCTGTACCTTTAGCCATATTCTCTCAGGGATCTAGTTATATTGCTTACTATCTACTATCAAACAATCCTTTTTTAAAAAAATTTTTTATTATACCACCGTGAAACATACAATTACAAAGGTGTTCATAATTGGTTCTTGGTAATACAGTATTCCAGCACCCATCCCTCCACCAGTGCCCCATTTCCACCACCAATGTACCCCCCCCCCCCCCTCCCGTCCCCCAGGCCGCCTTAATAGCAGGTACCCCAGTTTCCTCTCTTTCTCTCTCTCTCTCTCTCTCTTTCTCTGCATCTCTCTCCCTCTTATTTTACACATTGTGGCTAGCCCTGCAGATATTTAGAGTTTATCACTTAAGTCTCTTTGTGTATATTCAGTGGTGAGTTTTAATCTGCCATTACCATTTCCCATATTTATTAAAACACTGGTATCTATTTATATCCTATTAATGAATGCAGTCATTCTATATCTGTCCTTTTCCTTCTGACTAATTTCACTCAGCATGATAGACTCCATGTCCATCCATTTGCAGGTAAATTTCATAATTTCATCCTTTCTGACAGCCGCATAGTATTCCATAGTGTAGATGAACCACAGTTTCTTTAGCCTTTTTTTACCTAGAAAACCCTTCCAACCCTCTTCCAAGTCTAGTCCTATTGTCCTATGAGATCTGGCTCAAATTGCATTTCCAATAAGCTTCCTTTGTTTTTCACTTTCATTCCTTTGTCTTATAAGAACTTTAGTCAGTCTATTTAAGGACACATCTATTGTATTGAAGATAGTGATATATATCTAAGTCTATTCCATTAGCCTACTCACTTTTATTTGTTTTTTTTTGTTTTTGGGCTACACCTGGTGATTCTAAGGAGTTACTCTTGACTGTGCACAGAGGAATTAATCCTAGTGATGCCCACAGACTATGATATGGGATACAAGGGATTTAACCTGCATCGCTGTGTGCAAGACCCTACCCGTTGTTACATTAGTAACTCTTGAATTTGACATATAGCAGATATTCAAACATGTTTCTTTAAAAACAAAATTGTGTATGGTTTCCTGAGCACTGTCAGAAGAGAACCATGAACACAGAAATAGGACTAGCATCTGTAACCTCTCTATTAGAAGACTCATGCACTCAAATAAAATAGTCAACAACTTCTCAAACAAAATTGCTTCTATCTTAAGTTAACTTAATGGCAGCAGCTTTTCTTGCTTGGTCTTAGTATTATACGTTGGAAGAGAAAGACATTGGTTTAGAAAGTCTTGAAATTCTCTGCGATTTTGATTCAGTGTTGGTACCCGTTATTATTTTGGACATACTTGAGAAGTCATAGGGGAACATAGAGATGAAGCTTTTATTGGTAGTTTACAGAAGTATTGCAAAGGAAAATCCTGGGAGTGGATAGAGAACAAGGAAGATAGAAAGTAAGTAAAAGGGAAGATAGAATGAGGCAGCATTGGGGGAAAACAAATAAAATAGCAGAGTTCTAAGGGATCTATTGCATTCAGAATATTTTAATGAAAATTTATATCTATCCCAAGATGGCTGTGGGGATAAAAGGCAAGTTTAAGGCACAATAAATAGCCTCAATGAGCTTTGCTTATGAATGAGGAAACTAGATATATATGGTAATGATTACATGGATGCATGAATAAGTGTTAGATATTATCTAATATTCACAATAGCCAGAACCTGGAAACAACCATTATGCCCGAGAACTGATGATTGGATAAATAAACTTTGGTACATCTACACAATGGAATACTATGCAGCTGTCAGGAAAAATGAAGTTATGAAATTTGCCTATAAATGGATGGATATGGAAACGATCATGTTGAGTGAAATTAGTCAGAAGGAAAGAGAGAGATATAGAATGACTGCATTTATTTGCATGACATAAATATATATATATATGCATATATATATATATATATATATATATATATACACACACACACATATTATGACATCAAAATCCAAGTCAGGCGAAACGTGGATCAGGAGGTCTTACCAAAAGTGGAAATTACCGCAAAACGTGTGGGAGTCAGAGATTAGGTAAGACAGAGAAGGGAACATGTGTGAATAAATGTAAAAAAGGGCTAATACCAACCT
Organism: Cryptotis parvus; assembly: GCA_021461705.1. NCBI lineage: Eukaryota > Metazoa > Chordata > Mammalia > Eulipotyphla > Soricidae > Cryptotis > Cryptotis parvus. The sequence continues at coordinate 260,295 of JAJIBD010003062.1, forward strand.
AGAACTGAGCATTAAACACAGGCAAAAAAAAAGCACATGATGGACTCTAAGTGTATGTAGTGCCAACCTACAATGTGTAAGAGAAGGAAAAGAGAGAGAAGGAGAGAGAAAAGAGATGAAGAACCTGCCATTTAGGCAGGCTATGGGAGGGGGAGGGAATAGGGACATTGGTGGTGGGAAATGGGCACTGGTGGAGTGCGGGGTGCTGGAACACTATGTGACCAAAACCTCTAAACATGAACAACGTTGTAATTGTATATCTCATGGTGGTATAATAAAATATTTAATAAAAAATAAATAAATTTAAATTTTAAAAGGTCGTTTTTATGGTAACAAAATACAGATTTTACTGAAACTTAGATGTGAGAGGAAAGAAAAGGAAGGCATTTGTTTAAGAGAGAACATGGGCTTGAAGAACATGCCAAAGAATGGGGGTCTTTTAGGAACAGATGTGCCCAGCTGTTAGTCAGGGTAGCCAAGTAGCCAATAGAACATGTATACCTCTCCTGTGAGTTACAAATGGTGCCTCTTCCTAAGGCAGGGAAGGAGATTTAGAAACTGTTTCCACCCTCCTTAGGCAAGGCTTCGTCAAGATACACCCATACAAATCTGTGTGGAGATGCTGCTCTTCAGTCAGTGTATTGGAGTGGACATTAAAAAGGCCACTGAAATGGTAGTGGCCAGATATTCCCTGCAGGTCAGTGGTTAGGGATAAAGATACATAATGCAGGCTCTGCAATACACAGTCAGTCATGGTCAGGCTGGTCAGTCATCATGTGCAAGGGTTTCTGGGAGCATGGTGAAGTTTTTCTGCTTTCTCTTTCCTTCTGCCTAAAGAAAGGTTGTTAATTCTAGGATCGATTTATGCTGAAGGGAATGATGCAGCTGATGAAACTCTTTCCCAGAGGTCTCTATCCTCTCTCCATATATATGTTCTGCCTGACTTCTTGCTTCAGCCTGTCTACAGGGTGCTAGTGCAGAGGTAGTGGGAAATGCCTAGGAAAAATCCCAGAGGCTGGATTATCCCTTTTGCTCTCCTAAACACCTTGGCAGGTCTGGGGCTGGCCATGGGAGGGGGCTGGTAAGTGGCCAGTGATGGGAAGGTACTTGTGTGCTGAGAGTCCTGCTGTCTTCCATGGACTCTGACAGGTAATCCCTGAGGGACTCAAAGGGTCTTGCCATGAATGAGTGACCATCTTGGGCTCTCAGGCATCTGTTCTTCCTCCTCTAGTGCTTATTTCTCTCTCTCCTCTTGACTTCATTCCCCGGTGGGCTGGCTGAGAATCAGCAGAGGGAAAAAGTAATTGAAGTGCTTAAGAGGAATTGTTTGGGGGAGGAGGAGGCAGGGTCAAAAGGAGAACAATTAAGAAGCAATGTGATACAACTGTGCGGAGAAGAATCTAGTATGAATATAATGATCAATTTCCTAATAATTAGGTCTCTTAGATAGCAGAATAGTTCCCAAGAGGCAGTGGTGGGAACCCCATTGCTTGGTCATTTCTAATTAGACTGGAGAAGCATTCACAGAAAACGCTGCTGCAGAGAAAATACCTCATGCTGGGGGGACAGACATGTGACCTGGTGGATGTTGCTATCTCTCATGTCTATGATTCGTTGATGAGCACATAATTCACTAATAAGTTAGGCAACCAAATTTTTAAGGGATGTATTGGTTTCTTACCTCACCTCTGGTCCTTTTAAATTGACCAGATATATTATCTTCAAAAAATTAATATTTTTGGGAAGGCAGTGAACTAGTCTAAGCCATTTTCTGCCTCCATACTATAAAATCAGTGTAAGGAGATCTCTCCCCAACCTCTTTGGGTACCCTATCCCTTCTTCATCTTTTGAACAGTGGGTGTGAACAATTTGGAGTTTTTCTTTATGGTGTTTTCCTCTCCCTATAAGACTGCAGAGTACTTAGGAGTTTATATAAATTAGGGATATTCTTAATTAGCTTTCATTTGGTCAATAAGAGCCTTAACAAGAGCCAACACTGTTGTGAGGTAACTGTGCTAACCTTGGGGCCATTCTGCCCAGACTGATGCTGCCCTAAATCTTTGATATGTGACATTATACCGATTCCTATGCTAAGACTCTTCACCACCACCCCATCTGTAATCAGAAATCTAAAAAATAGCTACTTCACTTCGTTGTGAGGAACACACAAGTTAATAATGGAGGAGTATACAGGACTGTGCCTGTCAAGTATGGACTAATTCTGCTCTTGGGAATTGATGGCCAATATGATTACTAAATTCCAGCCACCGTTGGGGACCATGTTCTCCTCTAGTCTCCTAATTTGTTAGCTCTCCATTTACTGTATGCTAATGCGCATGGGGTGACCATGCTACTGTATATAGTCATGCTTTTCAACATTTGCCTCCACAGGTAATTTTTGAGCCTTGTCTCACTGCAAGAGAGACAAAACTCCCTGCCCTGTAGGTTGAAGAAATTGTGTCTATTGCTTTGGAGGATATGTATAGCTGTGAATGTTTGGAGTAGAAGAGAGCAAAAATGATTTCCCTAAAATGTTTGTTGTATGTCATGAGACTGTCTCCTATGGTAAAACCAAGGACACAGTGATGTCATGTAATGAGCACAATACTAGTCTGGGAGGAAGCATTAAGGAGGAAGAGACAGGGAACCAGACATTGAGCTTTGGTAGAAGCTTTTCTGGTCTAAGCACTTGACTGGTTATTATGGTTCCCAGAGGGCCAGCATGCAGGTCCACATGATGGACTGGGGTGTGAAGGAAAACTGCCCTTTCCTCTGGAGGCTCAGTGGCCCAGGGAAGATTTCTTAGCCTTGAAGGAACTGAGTTGTGCTTTCCAAAGGCACATCTGGCAGGTTTGGAAGCCCCTTGAGTCATGACACTCCCCAGAAGACTGAGCTCCAGTTTGGCCCCTTTCATGTCCAATGTTGGGAGCCTTTTCTGGGGGCCTCATTCTTCTCAATTACACGGCCCTCCCTAGAACACTTCCGTAACAATTTGCTTTGGTCAGAACCCACCATTTTACCTCTGCTCCTAAGTAGGTAGAGGGAATATGATAGGGAAGTAGAAGAATGGTGGTGAAGCTTCTGGAAATGACACACAGACACCGCATCTCCTGACGGCTACCATTTAAGGCTATAGAAACTTTACCATAATCCGACTCACGTATTATGTCTTGTGGATAGGTAGACATTTCCTTCAAGTATAGTGAAAGATAAAGCAGAGCAGAGCCTCGCAACAAGCCAGATGACCCCCACTCCATGAGGGCCTCCATTTTCCACATCGGACTTCTCTCTCGTCAGACCTCCACCCAGCAGACCAGCCTTTCAGCGCCCGGCTCGCCGCGGCCGCTTGTGGCAGCGCGGTTCATCAATAAATGCTGGACTTAGAGATGCCTACAAGAATATGCTACCTGCACGGCAGAGCCTGGCAAGCTACCCGTGTTGTATTTGATATATATGCCAAATACCAGTAAAAATTATAGACTTCATTCCGGAATGGATTGAGGCTCTTTATGTTCCTGGAGCAAGAAGATGCCTTGGGCTCTACTAGCATGAGACAGGACATATGGAGATGTTACTGGAGCCCGCTCGAGCAAATCCATGATGAGCGGGAAGACAGTGATACAGTGATACAGTGAAAGCAGAGCAATGATTTTCATTCCTGGAAAAAAGTTGGTTGAAGTCTTTTGCCAATGGAAAATCAGCAGACAGCCCAGAAGAGAGGGAGTAAAAAGATAAATGAAGGAAGGATGCAAAGCATTTGTAAACACTTGTGATGTCCTGGATATTTTGCCATACACACACTTTCATTTTTTCATTTGCTCCTCATTACTTCACAGAGTAGGAGTTTTACCCAAACTGAAAACACAGAGGCTGAGGCTCCTACACAGGGATCAATTCTCAGAATCTCAAAGTGCATGCTTCATGCCATGTGATGCTTCCTCACTAGGTGGTTGTGTCAGGAAAAGTTCAGCCAGCTTAGAGCATGTGGCCTGACCATCAGGTAACCCACTTCTGTCTCTATTCTAGCCACTGCGGTTCTAATCAAGACAACAGAGAGTCGTGCAGGAGAGTGATGGGTCTCACAAACCTCATTCCACACAGGGTCTCAAGGCTTGTTCACCTGTTCGGTGATGTTCCCTTCCCCTCCACTGAGAAATTCTGCTCCCTGATTTGGTTTTATCGGCAGTGATAGCTCTGCTGGTGGTGGTGGCGGGGTGCTGCTCCCCCACGACCTGCTGAATCTCACTCAGCAATATATCACACTGCTCCTATTGGACATTGCAGCTCACATTGCAGCATTGGACAGGGATGCTTCTCTTAGCCCCTTGGGTCTGGGATGCACCTGTCAATTAGAAGGGGCACAACTCTAAAATGTCCTCAAATAGACCAACGAGTGTTGTGCTGCCCAGCTAGGTGACACTGCAAGGCATTTGGCAGCCTCCGCTTAGAAGAGGAGCCAGGAGGCTGTTGTTTGTCCCAGAGTGACATTTGCTTTCTTACTGCTTTTTAAGCCCAGAGGTTTCCTGTGACTTGCTTTTGCACCCCTTGCCTGAGATAAAGTGTTCTTAAATCTTCTCTAAGCAGCTTGAAATCCCACATCTTTTCCCTGGTTGTCTAAAAGAAGTGTTTCTCGACCTTTTTACGTACCATGGCCCTCTTCTGACCTTGTTTCTTTCTTGCGTCCCTAGTTGGCCCCTAGTCTTGTT
>JAJIBD010003062.1:270000-319724 GCA_021461705.1 Cryptotis parvus
CTGTTGTTCAGATTCAAGGCTAAGTCTGGTCTGATACGGGGGATTTCGTATTTTAAGTGTATGTCATAGAATTTTTTAAAATTCATTTGGATGCTCCTAAATGCATAATAGATTTAAAAATACGAATGTTACTCAGTCTGGTTCTCAGGGATCATTAAGGAATTGATTTATTTCCAAGGAAATAATATATTAGCATTTTTCCTCTGACATATGTACTTTGCTTTTTCAAGTATAAGATATTGCTTCTGTTTCTTGTTTGGAGGATGGAAGACTGTTATAACTACCATGTTTCACTTTGGGAAATCAACTGAAAAGAAAAACTCCCACCATCTTATAAATATTATAAGGAAACAATGTTAAATTTCTGTTGTTCTTTTTCTTTATTTTTTTTTTTATCAAACAAACATGAACATCGGCGTAATAGAGACCAAAGAACCTGAACTATCTTTACGTGATTGTGAATGCAATCAGAGCGGCCAAAATGTTCAAAGAAAGAATATTATTTTAAGTTCTTAGGGTGATGAATTTCTCTTACAGGAAGTCAGTCAATAGATTGATCGTGAATATACTAGAGTTCTTAAGTGCCAAGATCTGTGCAGAGTACAGTATCAGTGACTTAAAAAATACTATTTTCTCCAGTCTGTGTCGAACTTCAAATATATGAAACCAGTTGGTATAGTACATAATGGAGCTGTCACCTTATTTCTTTCATAGAGAAAATTTTTACATTTGGGGAGCTAGTTATGAGACCGAGTTAAATTAGCTGATTGATGTTTCATTTATATTTCTATCCTAATATTTTCAAGTGGACTCCACACTCATCAGAGCTCCACCCAAGAGAAAAGCCCTTCTCAAGCCTTGCTCGTCAAGAGTCCCACCCTACAGTGAAACCTATTTCAAGCCCAGGTATGCCTGATCCAGAGACTCAAATACATGGTGCAGAGCTGCTACCAGCTTTCCCTGTGCTCAGCTGACCATGAGGCACCCAGGAGGGAAAGCAGGTTCTAGCCCTGGCACACCATCCCAATAGAGTCTTGCAAGAAGCCAGAGGAAGCCCCACACCATGAGGGCTGCCATTTTCAACATCCAGACTCCACAACTCGTCAGAGCTGTGCCCAAGAGAAAAGCAGATTTCTCCCTGTATATCAGTAAATGCACAAGAAGAGAGCCTACTACTGAGAGTATACTGCCCCCATGGCAGAGCTTGGCAAGCTACCTGTGTCATATTTGATATGCCAAAGACCAGTAACAATTAATGACCTCATTCCCATGACCTGAACGAATGGTTTGAGGCTCTTCATGTTCCTGAGTGAGCAGATGCCCCTGGGCTACACTAGCATGTGACGGGACATATGGAGATGCTACTGGTGCCTGTTGGAGCAAATAGATGATCAATAGGAAGACAAGTGATACAAGTGAATATTTTCAAGTAAATATTTCTAATATTTCCCAAGTTTCTGATGGAGTCACACTGTCATTGAGTAAACTACCCAAAGTATTGAATCATATCTTGCGTTCAAAAGAGATTATCTCATTAGAAAACCATGCATAGGAATGAAATAGTAGGGCAAGTTATGTAAGAGGCCCATACCACAAATGTTCCAGGGATAGGCATGCAGGAAGGATAGGTTGAATTCTGAGGTCAAGTTGTCATTGTTGGATGACTCTTAGAATGTTTACACTTAACAAAATAAGAAAGTGGAAATAATTTTATTTGCATGTGGCATATGAATAACTAAGGTGAACATATTGATATAAGCAAAAAAACCCTAACTCCTTGACTTATGGTTACCAGACAGTAAAAGGAAGGAGAGTGGGAGGTCTAGGGGAAGAAGTAGTTTGTTGGGAGTGGTGAATATTACGTAGGGGAAGAAGGGACAAGGTATGGTTTGATACAAACTAGCAGACTCCAGAATGAGTAAAATGCCCCTCTTGGACTGGTCCCCTGAGCATATGCTCTTATTTACAAACCTAAAGATAATAAGGGTTAGCTTTCAAGGAAGGAAAAAATGGAAAGATTGTTTCTTTGGGCTTTGGAGGAAAGGGTAAACTGAGGAAAATCTGTTTGTAATTACATTTAAATATTGGACAAGGTCAATTGTGTCCTTGTCTAATATTGATTATTGGCCCAGTTTCAAAGCTAATCTCCTGAAATTTCAAAGCTCTGATAAAAATTTCTCACAAAGTTTTCATATGTGTGTATGCATATATATAATACATACATAGTGCATATATGTACACATATTTAAAGTCACTTTTACTCACCCATTTTTTATATGCTAGAACCTTAAATCCATTCTGAAAGTCTTCATCATAGACGTCAGATTCACCCAGCTGACCAAATGAAAACAAACAAACCAAAATCAGGTTAGAACATTCTATGTTAATGAGACTGTGGAGATAAACTATAACGAAATGTAGCAACAATAAGAGGTGCCTTTTCACCAAGCTATTAGTCTGTGCTAGACAGTGTGTGCTGAGTGATTTCCATACTTATTCGACTTAATCTTCATAACAACTTTCTAAGATGGGCATTCTTACAATTCCATTTTGCAAATGAGAACATTGAAATTCAGAACGAATTAATAAACTTGCCTGAATGGTAAGTGGCAGAGGTGGGGTCATATCAGATCTGTGGATCAGAGTCACGCCTTAAAGAGGAGGAAGCGCCAATTGGGCCTGGGCCTACAGGCAGGGAGGACACTGGTCTCTGTGGCTTTTGGCAGCATACATCTGGGACTGTTCAGGGTAATGACTGAGATGAGCTACCAGTCTTGTTTTCATCCTGGGACAAGAGCACCACCTTCTCTCTTCTGGGTATGAGTTTTGAGGGAAGCTCAGAAGTCATTAAGTGACCATGGATTAAGGCTTACTGAAGTAGATTTAGAAGAAACCTTGGCCCAAAGTGTACAGCAATGAGAAACAAAGGCTAGAAAATGTGTGTGTGTGTGTGTGTGTGTGTGTGTGTGTGTGTGTGTTAGCAGGACTACAACTTGTTTGGGCAGACAAAAAGGGGTCGGGAGCTTTTTTATATAAAGTCACTGAGAGGCCACGGGGATTTGGGGCAGAGCACTTACCATGGCTCCTACCAACTTTCTGGGAAAATAATTGCTAATCAGTAAACTGCCAAAAAATTGTTTAATTTCCTCTTAGGATAATTGGACTCTGATTATAAGCACCGCAAACCAGTGCTCCCTGACAAGGATGCATGTAAGCTCAGTGCTCAGTGCTTGCAGTGACTAGGTGTGGGTGAGGAGTGTCAGAGGAGACGACACCTCAGTATTGTATTGATCTGGAGCAGTTGTTCCCTTCAACTGCTGTCTCTACTGTTCTTCAGGGACAACTCATTCTGTTGGGGGCAGGAAAAATATTTCTGTCTGCTTCAGCTTCTGCAAACCAGTGAGACCTAGTCATGATGGGGTTTTGTGTACATTCGAACTCAAAACTTCTGGAACAAATGTGCTGTCTGGTTTTCAGTAAATATTCTGTGTATTTAGTATGGATGTAAATACTCATTCAATTCAAGAATTAAAGAGATCTAGTCATGGTCTTACTATATGCCAAAATTGATGCGTTCACTTTAGACTCTAGAATAATGATGAGCTGTGTGACTTAGTGTAAGTGTCTTAATTTCTTTGAGTCTCAGTTTTATTCTTTTTGAAAGAGAGGAATAACTATATTATCTTCCTTTTAGGGTTGTTGTGAGTGTTGATGTCAATTATGGGAGGTCCTTCCAAAAGCATGGCTCCTGTTAGTTTTCCAGTGAGAAGGTCCACTGAGCTCAGGAAACTCTAAACTTATGGCTCATCAGTGATTCTCCTTGAGTCTATTTTTAAGAGCAGGGATATGGTGTCCATAAAATCATTACATTTGTCATTAGGGAAAGGGATCATCCTGAGGAAGAAATAAACCTATACTCATCAATGTGGTCCTTGGCTTTTGTTCTTGACTTAGAGTCCCGATACCTATTCTGTGGTCTCTTATCAGCTCTCTGTCAACTCAGCTTATTTGCCCACCACCTTAAGTGGGCAGGTCAATAAAGGTCTGCAACTGCCACACCACTAGATGCCACCACCATCCACAGTTCTTCAAGACCCTTGAACAATCCAGTTACTGGGGCATCTTGAATATTTATCCTGGCTATGAGAATATACAATTTTCAGAGGACTAAGACAGTGGATAAGGTTTTTACTTCCTTGATTTTGTCTTGGATTGAGTATAGGCTAAGGTGAGAGTAAGTGCAGTTAATATGCAGAGTTCTTATGCTTAAAACACTGAGATGAGTGTGTATTATACACACACATATTTTTCCTACATTTTAAAAACACATAAAATGCAACATTCTTCTTTGCTCATAATGAACAAAATGTCCAAAGGACTGCTTAAAATACATTTTTCTTACAAACAGAAGCTGCATCTGGAAACATGGTTAGTGGGAAGAACAAATGCTAGGAGGGATTTCCGTTTTTCCTCCTTTTCCTAAACAAATGCTCTGTAAAGTTTATTTTATATCAGAAGAGCTTTTCCTTGAACCTGTTTTAAAGTTAATTATCAAATGCTTACATCTTCTAGCTCTTGCCTATGGATCCCTGCTGGGTTTGTTGTTTCACTTTCCTTGGGAAAGAGTCGCTCTATAGAAGATCATCTACATGATGTCACAGTCCAGGGACTCTAACCATCCTAGCTAATCAGCTTAGAACATCAGTACCTCCTTAATGTGGGATTTGGGACCTTCTGGATGCAGGGCGAGGAGCTGAACTAGTCTGCAAGCACATCACTTTATTTCTTTTGCTTTAAGCAAGAATAATTTGCCTTTTTTTTCTCTCTCATCTTTCTCCCTTGTTGTTTTGCCCCCTGAAAACTGTGCAGCAAAAGCAACCTCCAGGGTGGACACTAAATCTTCTGATGCAGGCAGAGCAGTGATAACATCTGAACTGAGGGTGCTTTTCCAGGGCATGCTTGACAGATGTAGCAGGGCCTTTTAGGATTTAGTGCTGGAGCATATCTATTACCCGCGCTGCAGCACAGCTTGGCAGGAGCTGTGTGGTAATCTCCCCATGAATTCTGTCGGACTTATCAGAGCAGCTGAGCAAGTTGCTGCAGGACGCAGAGGCTCTGCAGCCAGTGGGAAAGGCAGACCTTCCGCTGGAAGCGCTTTGAACTTTCTTCTGTGGCGTGTTTCCCAGGTGGGCTTTTCCTGCCCTGGAATGTATCATCCCTTGGCCCCTTTTGCTATTGGAGATATCATGTCAAATTTGCCTTCACCCTACTGACTTCTGAGCATACAGTTTCAAGAGACTAATTTAATTTCTAAAAAAAAAAAATAAATTTAATTTCTAATATGGTTAATAGGGCCAAGTCATTGCTTTAATGGAGTGGCAATTTGCCTGAGACTTTGATAGGAAAGTTAATATGACAGGAAGGAAGGAAAGAAGGAAGGAAGGAAAGAAGGAAGGAAGAAGAAGAAGGAAGGAAGGAGGAAGGAAGGAAGAAAATGTGAATAATCAAAGATACTGTATTTTATTTGTATAAGATTTCCTTCCTCCCTCCTTCCTCCCTCCCTCCCTCCCTCCCTCCTTTCTTTCCTTCCCTCCTTCCTTCCTTCCTTCCTTCCATCCTTCCTTACCTTCCTTCCCTCCCTCCTTCCCTCCTTCCCCCTTCCTTCCCTCCCTCCCTCCTTCCCTCCTTCCCTCCTTCCCTCCCTTCCCTCCCTCCTTCCTTCCTTCCTTCCTTCCTTCCTTCCTTCCTTCCTTCCTTCCTTCCTTCCTTCCTTCCTCCTTCCTTCCTTCTCCTTTCTTCCTTCCTTCCTTCCTTCCTTCCTTCCTTCCTTCCTTCCTTCCTTCCTTTCCTCCTTCCCTCCTTCCCTCCTTTCCTTCCCTTCCTCCTTCCCTCCCTTCCTTCCCTCCTTCTCCTTCCTTCCTTCCTTCCTTCCCTCCCTCCCTCCCTCCTTCCTTCCTCTCCCTCCCTCCCTCTCATTTCCTCTGTTGTTATCTGTCCCTGACACAAGCTTGGTTTTCTTACCGATAAAGCTAAATAGTCTTCTTACCCGATTCCTGCCCCATGAGTCTCATTTGGTTCTACCAAAATGTGCTATTGGATAGCTCTGTCTTCCTCTGCTTTAACAATTACCTTGGCATTTTATAAAAATACCAAGATTGATCCCAAACCCCAAATTGTTTAGATCACAGATTAAAGTTTAATTTTGGAGTTTTGCTGTAGGGTTAGAATTAGCTTCAGAGTGTGTGTCGCATAGGAGGTGCTGTAATTTGTTTTAAGGATAAGGCCTTCGGGCAGCTGTGCATAAAATGAGCATGATTCCTTATTCCCACGGTTGATTTTTGAATGGGAGTGCAATTAGAATTTTTTTACCCAGAAGCACATACAGTCAGAGCAAAGATAATACCTTGAATGCATATCAGCCTAGGAGACCTCTCCTGGAAATTTATTTATTGTTCACCATGTTCTAGTGCAGAGACTCCATGCTTTCCTTTACAATAATAAACTCACCTTTTAATTTGAAGTTGGCTGCATTCATAGAGACTCTTGCAGGGTCCTTGTTATTATAAAGTGAGACTTCAACAGTGAATTTTAATGTCACTCATAGAGAAGTACAACTGGTTATTTTTTGTTGCAGAATAGAACACACTAGAAATCAAATGGCCTAGATGTATCCTCAGTGGCTGCAGAGATTTTCTTGCTGTGTGCGTAGATCCCCACACTCTGTCATTGAACATCTACTCTCCTCATGCAGGCATTATTTTCTTGTTTCATTATGCTGATCTTATTTGTCTCTACTGGAGGAATGTTGGTGTAAATCTTAACAAATTCCTCACTTGTCCTAGGAAACAGAGACAGGCTTTTCCTGGTCATCTGGATGTCCTGGGCATGGAAAGGGGAATGTTTCTGTCAGTATTAGGATGAAGGAAGGATGAACTTCAATGGATTCAGCATTAGCAGTTGCAACCTTTTTATATCGTGCAGAAGAAAACTTTAGTATAGATATCTTTTTTGTCCCTCTAGCTTACCATCTCTGTCTTTCTTATTTCAAGCCATATATTGCTTTTTTAAAAAATATAGTCTTAAAAGTCTTTGCTCTCTGATAATTCTTTTGCTTGTAAATCAAGGTATTATAAAATCTACTTAATTTTGATATCTATATTTTGAGAGTTTAGCAATTTGAAAACTTAAAAAAAATTTATTTATTTATTTATTTATTCATTCATTCATTCATTCATTCATTTATCTATCTATTTATTTATTTGTTTGTTTTTTTTGGGTCACACCCGACAATGCTCAGGGGTTTCTCCTGGCTCTGCACTCAGGAATTACTCCTGTTGGTGCTCAGGGGACCATTTGGGATGCCAGGGATCGAACCCGGGCCAGCCTGGGCCGGCCGCGTGCAAGGCAAACACCCTACCCACTAGACTATCCCTTCAGCCCCTATTTATTTATTTTTTGACAATTACAAAAATGTTCATGTTTGGGTTTCAGTCATACAGTGCTCCAGCAACCATCCCTCCACCAGTGCCCACCTCCAACCACCAATGTCCCCCCATAACCTCCCCCCTCCCATAGCCTGCCTCCATGGTAGGTTCTCCATCTCCTTTCTCTCTTTCTCTTTTTCTCTCTCTCTTTCTCTTCCCTCTCTTACATGTTGTGGATTGTAATAGACTTTCAACAATCATTGGTCCACTGTTCCTTTCTCTGTCTTACCTAACCTCAGCTCCCACACATTTGTGGTAGTTTGGCAAGACCTTTGGCAAGACCTCCTGATCCACATTTCACCTGACCTTGGATATTTGTATCATAATATGTATATATATGTATATAAAAATATATATGTATATATATTTATGTCATGCAAATAAATGCAGTAATTATATATCTGTCTCTCTCCTTCTGGCTAATTTCACTCACCATGATCCTCTCCATGTCCATCCATTTATAGGCAAATTTCATAACTTCATTTTTCCCTAACAGCTGCATAGTATTCTATTGCGTAGATGTGCCAAAATTTCTTTATCCAGTTATCGATTTTCGGGCACTCTGGTTGTTTCCAGATTCTGGCTATTGTGAATAATGCTGTTATAAATATAAAAGTAGGGATGGTGTTTCCGCTGCGTATTTTTTGTCTTTCCAAGGTATATTCCCAAGAGTGGTATGGCTGGGTCAAATGGGAGTTCAATTTCTAGTCTCTGGAGGAATGTCCATATTGTTTTCCAGAAAGGCTGCACCAGCCGACATTCCCACCAACAATGGATGAGTGTCCCCTTTCCCCGCATCCACGCCAGCACTTGTTCTTGCTCTTTTCGATATGTGCCAGTCTCTGTGGTGTAAAATGATATCTCATTGTTGTTTTGATCTGCATCTCTCTGATGATTAATGATGATGAGCATTTTTTCGTATGACTTTTGGCCATTCGAACTTCTTCCTTGCTGAAGTTTCTGTTCATTTCTCCTCCCCATTTTTAATGGGGTTGGTTGTAAAACTCTTTTTTGAGGGGAGTAAACTCATTTCAATAATATATGTTATATCTAAATATATGCTCATCCTATTCCATGCTTTTATTTTTTAATTTTTTTATGTTTTTTTATTTAATTATTTTTAAATTTTTTATTTTTACAATTACAAAGATATACAATTAAAAAGTTCATATTTGGGTTTTGGTCATACAGTGTTCCAGCACCCATCCCGCCACCAGTGCCCATCTCCCACCACCAATGTCCCTGGTTCTCTCCCCCTGCCCCTGCCCCCTCCCTGGCAGGTTCTTTATTTCTTTCCGTTTCTCTCTCTTTCTCTTTTCCTTCCCCTCCAGACTATGGATTACAGAACATACATTAAAGGGTTGTCATGTGTCTCTTTTTGCCTCTATTTAATGCTCAGTTCTAGGTTGGCATTAGTACCCTCGACAATTGTTAGCACACTTTTATTTTTTTTAATCTCAAAATATAACCCATAACATATTTGGACCCACTTTTTTGGAAAAGCACCATTAATTAAACAATTCCTTCCCTCCTACCTCTTTACTCTAGTTCAACAAACCTATAAAGGTGACTTCATTTTGACCCAGAAATATATTGAACCAGAATTTCATCATGACATTATAGTGCAGTTGGGTCATGATCATTATAGTGATAAGGATGAAAGTTACTTTATTTATAATCATATTTAGACATGCAAATCCACACCCAGCTTCCTTTATTGAACTTAAATATATACTTAATTTAAAAGGTCACTGAAAGTCTTTCAGTCTCACTTCTATCCAAGAGTCATTTTGAATAATTCAGTCAAACAGGCAGCCCATGCTTTGAAATGGAGTCTAGTTGTTGACGGTCTGACTTAGTCCAAATGTTCCAGCCAACTTTTCAAGTAGAACAGACAGAAAGTGTTCTCAGTTATGCAGACTGAATTCTTTGAGACTTTGAGGCAGGAAGCTTGTGCTTCATCACCTCTTGGATAAACTGACATCAAAGTTTTTATTCTATGGGATAGCCCCTCCTCTTCCTGCAATACTGGATATAATGGGAAGGCAAGATTGATTGAGCTGAAAACCCAAGCATTCTTCGAAAATAAATATCTGGTGAATTTTAAAACAGTAACAATAATGGACCTCATTTCCAATGAATGGAGATGTTACTGGTGCCCACTCAAGCAAATCAATGAACAACGGGAAGACATGTGATGATGTGACAAGGTCTCATTCCTTGATGCTGCCATTCTTAATAGCTTTTTTTTGGGGGAGGGTGTCTCCCAAGTGCTAATCAGAGGTAATCGCAAGCCCCTACCCATGATTCTCAGAGAACCTGTTCAGGGATCCAGTACAAGAGCTAGGATGTGATGTTGTTCTAGCTCTGTGATACCTGAGGTAGCTAGTAGCTGGTGGCTCACCCTGGTAGCTCTTAGGGACCTCCAGAATTATGCCCTGCTATGCCCTGGAGACCATTTAGAACCAGGACTTGAACTGGTGCCTTAACCTATATACTATTTGCTAGCCCTAAAAATGTTCAGCTCAACTTTCCAGTTTTGCTCTAAAATTCAGAAAAGAGCAAGTGGGAGAATATCCAATAACTTGAAAAAAATTCTTATATAGAACCTGAAGTTATTCTAGAAAACCTTAAAAACTTTTGTTTTAGGACAAAAAGTTTTTTAAAAAAAACTTTTAAAACTATAGATATAAAAAGTAAAGCTATGCTTTAGTAGCTTTGCAAGTCAACACATACTACAGTATGGTACAGGGTGTTCTAGTGTTTTTGACTATGATAAATATCATTTAACCAATATAGCGAATACTAGATACTGGGGAATTTTTTTTTTATTTTTGCTTTGATCTGTAATTATTTTATCACCTTTTACCATATCTAAAGTCTTGTGTATCTAATTATCCTTATAGATAAGTTTCTGGAAGGAGTATAACTGAATCAAGGCATTTTCAAAACTTCCAAGGTTTTAAAAATTTTTTTTATTATACCACCGTGAGATATACAGAACTTCCAAGGTTTTTGAGCAATCAAATTATCTAAAAGAATGACTCTAACAGTTCATACTTTCACCAGTGTTTAAACATGTACAAGAATGCATTTGTCTTGGACCCTTCCATGATGTCATTTAAAAATAGTACTAATCTGCTAAGAACAAGTTATTATTTGGCTTCCAACATATTTTGTTGGTGTTTTTTTTCTTAGAAGCTGTATTCAGTGTCATTCTCTAGTTGGTCTGATTTGCACAATGGCATTCCTTCTTTAACTTCTGGGGACAGGGACTATTTTTTCAACATGTCCCACCTGTTTTTCCACTCAGCTTTCTATGACATTGCTGCTTGTGCCATAATAGGGGATTGCACTCAGATTTTGTGGTGGTGCTTATACACTTGGTGGTGATGCTCACTGGTCATAGAACTTCTCATCTTCATTTTGCATATTTTCATTGTGGTGGTTCTCATACTTACCTCACTGTCTAGTATAATGGCAAATTATCAACACATCAGTAGATCGAGAGAAAAATATGTAGAGACATTTCACAGAGTATGTAGGTGGCATTGAGGATTAAAGGCAGTTGTTTTTCTGCCAAGGTATTCCTTGGTGCCTCATTTCTACCTCTTAACCCAGCAATCTTTGAATTAAATTGTGTAGGTATGCTGATAACTCTTATGTAGTTTGTTTAATTTAGAATGGAAGAAATGATCAGAAATCTGCTATATTCTAATGGAAGTTGAGAAATTGGAGAGAAGAATAAAAAACAATTTCATTAAAAATTATGAGTTAAAATCTAAAATAGTTAAGTTTTATAAAATGGAGAAGAACAGAGGTTAACACACTTTGAAACAATAATTTTGCATTTTCTCATAAGATAGACATTTGCCCACTCTTTGACATAGCAAATGCACCCCACTTTAAAAAAACTTTTGCACATGGGTGAATTTTCATACCTTCTTGAAAGAATTATTCTTTATAAACTAGCTGAAATATGTTAGTTACTTTAATTCCATTAAGAATATGGATAAAAAGCACACTATTGTACAATGGAACACAATATATGTTATAGCATGGACAAATCTTATAAAATAACACAGAAAGAATGCAATTGTGTTTCAAAACCATTGAAAAATATCGCACAAGGTATTATAGTGCTTCTATAGTTTTCAAAAACAAGTGCAGGAAGTTCGAGCTTACATGTATTTCTGATTCAAATTCACTTAAAAATAAAATCAATTTGAAATTAGCTCTGTGATGATTGGAAGAGGACTGGAGGTTAAGAAAGAATGTGTTGTCTGGCAATGGATGCAGGTTAATCATAATCATCTGATTTTGACTGGGATGAGAGTTCAAATATATACTGTTATTGATAATGAAATATGTTCTTTGTAAACCTGATCATTTCAGATGCCATGTTAAAGATACAATAAAAAAAGAAGTAAAAGGAAATACTGGTAGCAATAGGGCAGTTTCTTAAGATTTGTAAAAAAGACAGGTTATTTTTTCCTTTATAGTTTATTAGTTGTTCATGTTATATTTTATAACTCCCCCATCTTTAAACTCCTCTCTAAAGTTGACGATGAGAGTTTATTAATCACAAGCATCTAAGGTGGTTTGTTATTGTTCCCACCTCCCTCCTGTCCCTTAATGATTTTTCCTCTGACGACTGTCACATGGTGGATTGGGGTAATGGGCTGGAATAACTCCGTTGGTCACTGATGCCTTTATGACCAGGCTGATACCGTTCTCAGTCACTATGCGGCTGAAGAGGTGACTTTTGGAAGTCATAGTTGCAAAGTTATTTTCTTGTTAAAATCTTTCTATTTTTACAGTCTTACCTGCTTTTGATTCTCATTTTGAATTCAGGCTGTGACTGAGTAATTCAAATACTATGGCTGCAAGGGTGAGAGAGGCAGTCTGGGCACAGTGGGAAAGGACATTTCAGAAAGCAAAATGCCTCCAGTGATGAGACTTTCTCATTCTTTATTTAAAAGATTAAATTGTCTTTGTTTTTGGGACTACCTTCTCTCTTTTGACTGTCTCTCTTTCTGTCCATCTCAGTCTCTCTCTCTCTCTCTCTCTCCCTCTTACCTCCTCTAGCTTTCTCTTTCTGTGCTAGTCTAACTGAAGGTTAGTGTGTTATTTCAGGGACATATGGCAGGTCTCATCCTATTTACATTTACCAGGTGGAAGCCTGGGAGCAGTGATGCTGCCAAACACCCTACAATCACAAACTAGTCTCCCAAATGAAAAATTATCTGTGTAAAAATATCAGGAGTGCAGAAGTTGAGAATAGCCAGCGAAAAGTTTATACTTAGGGAGGTAGTTTTGTGGGACACCTGAAACATGAATGTGATTGTTAGAAAGTTAGTCTAGTCAATAAAGTATAGAGCAGGGACAGGCACACAATGTCCTGATGGTCTCCAGAACCACATCTGCTTGGAGGTGTGGTCCAGTTTCTCTGTCCTTTTGTCACTGGTGGCAGAATAATGCAGTCAAATCATCATCCAACTGAGTGCAAGTAACTTGAGGGCAGGAATATATGACTTATATTGTTCTGTGTCTTCCCTAAAGCATCTCATAAAGTAGGTAACCTTCAACAGTCAGCAAGTAAAATAATCACTTAAAAAGTTGTTAATGTACACATCCTTAGAGGAATTAGTGGGGATATGAGAGTTGAGAAGGGCTTTCTAGGGGAAAGCATGTAGGATATTAGCTATCTACCATAAGCCTTTAAGTTCTGTGGATTTATAGAATGTTGTTTGCATGAGGAGCTATCTCTCTAAATCCCCTCATTCCTTATTTCAGAGAGTAAGAATTCAAGATGTTGAGTTTTACACAAATTTCCCCAACAAGTCACTGGCAAATATAAAGTGTAAATCCATATTTGTGCTTGCTGCTCAGGTTGTTACTGAATAAATTCTTTTCTTAAAGACCTACAATGTTGAACTCATCATTTTAGGGATGATGTATGTACTCCAGTGTTTCTGTACACATGCGTGCATGTGTGTGTGTGTGTGTGTGCACATTTACACACACACACCTTGGGATGAATGACAAGCACTGGTTATTTGAGCATAGATGTTTCCTGATCTCTTTCTTCTGCACAGCAGGGAGATTAATTCCTTTTCTGACAGAAAGGACTGCCAATATAGTCTTGCATTACAGCCCTGTAATGCTCTGACCATTGCACTTACTATGTTTTGTTGAGAGCGAATATTACACTTTTCATATGCATATGTATAAACATATGCAGTTTTCCAGGCTGCATTGATGGGGGCAGGAATTACATTCATCTTGTTCGGTGCTGAACACATAAAAGATGTTCCCAGTAGCGATTTGGGAGGGAGAATCTTATTTGAATGGCTTCCTTGCTGGTCGTATAGAGCTTACTAAAGGGATGTTGAAGATAAATTTGCTTGGATGGCAAATGTTTGGAATTCAATAACTCTTGAAAGGGCAGGGCTGGGAGGACTTGGCTCAGAGAACAAATACATGTCTAGCTGCATCTTCATCAATGCTGAGAGCACTAGTGGCAGAGAGACTGGTGTAAGGATTAGCCCCACCTTCAGTGAGAGTTTTTGTTCTGGAGGCCATTGATATCTGTGTTTTTAAAAAAATACTATAATGTCTGAGCAATCCGCCCACAGCTTGTTATATGGAAGATGAGATAGCTCATTATGCTGAAAATTCTTCAATAGCTGCTCATAATAGGGTCAGTTAAGTATAGAGTGTCTGCTATCAGTCAGAATCTTCTCATTGAAGCTAAATCCAACATTATTTTCATGCTGTTTTTTGTAATTTCTTGATTTGAGGGGGAGAATACACAGGACAGTAGAATGGACATAACTTCCTCCTGGAGATGAGGGGTCCTTGCCTTCATGGCCTCAAGGCTTGTGTAGCTTCTGACAGATCTGGGTTGGTGAAGTGGCCATTTTAGGTGAGTTCTGTGGGACTCAGTATTCATATGGAATGATTCCCTGCTCTCTAGAGGAAATCTAAAGAGAACTATGGGAGGGCAAGTGGCAAATCATTCTATTTTCTGTAGGAGCATCCAAGTGAGGGAACTGTGCAGGAGGATCCTATCAGCAGGCTTACTGTTTTCCAAGCTGCAAAGGACCTGGCTCATCCTTTCTTGGATGACTACTTTCCTCTGAACCTTAATGCCCTTCTTCTTCATGGAATAAGCATAATCAATGAGCAGAATCATACTATGTATGCCACAGAGAGACTATTCATGAAAGCTATTGCAATCCCTTAGTCCTACTCTAAAGTTAGGTTCTGCTCTCATTTTACCTGGCTACGCCTTCTTTTCCATAGGATTTTAAGAGGGATCACCTCATTATAACCTCGATACCTTTCATGGTTCCTTTTCTAAAGACCTGATTTCAGCCTTGCCCTTCTGAACTCTGCTTCTTACTTTGTTTAGGATCTCCTTTTAGTATGTCTCTGTCCCAAGGGAAACTTCAATCTACTGCCTCCACTACAGCTCATAGCCTCCTTTCTCCTCAGGCTCGGATTCTGTTCACTGATTCAATAAACAGGCTTATAAGTATGGAGCAATCTCACCCATTTTTGCCTCCATGATTTTGCCTGTAAAAACCGCAGCTCTTCCTATGCTGGGCCCACATCTAGAGCTAACAGTGTTTAGAGAAACCACATGACCATGCAGATGTCACATTTCCTGTAAATAGATGGGCATGGAGAGTAAAATTAGTCAGAAAGAAAAGGATAGGTATAGAATGACTGCCTTTGAGGTCTTCTTTTATCTCTTCTCTGCACTGCTTAGCAAGCTTGGACTTTAGCATTTGGTCTCCTGAGGCTTGCACCTTGCCACATTGGCGAATGAGCTCGAGAGTTTCTGAAGACAGTCGTCCTTTTGTGTCTTTCTCTCTCTCAGCATTCTTCGCACAATCATGAAGGTGATGAACCAGTCAGTTCTATTCATCATCGATGTGGTCAGTGATGGTATCTTCCCATGTTGCTGCAATGGTGTCAAAGAGTTCCCAGTTGGTGGTCGTTCTGGGAATTCTCTTCTTAAACTCTGCAGCCTTTTCTCCCCATTGTGGGAAGTAGAATGTTGCATGAAGGAGATGGTGGTCCGATCCTGTTTGGAATTTGGGGATGACAGAAACATCGGTCAGACAAAAGTGTCGATTGAAGATGATGTGGTCAATTTCATTGTGGAACTGTCCACCAGGAGATTCCCATGTCCAACGTTTCGCTTCAGCCTTCTGGAACTGTGAGTTCCCATGAATGTTCTTGGTGGACATGATGAACTCCAGATAGTCTCTCACCCTTTTCGTTCCATTCTAGGCCATGAGTCCCGATGTGGAGTTCTGCAGCCGATCTTCTCGGTCCTATCTTGGCATTAAAATCACCGACTATGATCTTGTAGAAGGTGTCATCTTTTTTATAGAACTCCTCCAGTTCCATGTAGAATTTCTCAATTTCATCTTCTTTGTATGTGGATGTTGGTGCGTAGACAATGAAGATAGAAAGTGCTGGCAGTGGGCCACATCTCTTCAAGTGTAATCATCCTATCCGGTTTGTTAGGCATTCAAATGAATCAATGTTGACGGCCATGTTCATGCTGACAAGGATACCAATGCCACCGATGCCTCTTTCATCACATGTTCCAAGGAACAATTATTCTCCGGTGTCAAATACAGCATGATGCAACTGATGCCTCCTCGTCTCAGTCAGACCAATGATGTCGTACTTGATCTTTTGCGCTTGCAGCATCAGATCCCCAATATATGCTTCTGATGCCAGCATATGTGCATTGAAAGTACAGACAGTCATTTTAGTCCTTCTTCATTTTGGCAGCCTAGGATGGCCGTGAAATTTTATCAAGCACTGCTTGTTCGCCTTTCTTACTGCTGCCATATTAAGGGCTCTTTCAGAAGAGCAGAAATACTGGAAGATGCAGCAGAAGTCGGGAAAAGCATTCGCATTGCCTGCCTGTCCTTCGCCAACTATAAGACCAAGATGACTGCCCTCTGACTCCCTGACGGATCTATCACATCTTCCAGAAAGGTAATGGAGAAGATTATTCAGGACTTCTACTCAGATCTCTTTAATAGCCATGTCCACCTGCCCACATACCAAATTCCACAGGATGGATATGTCATTCCCAATGTTCTCCCTTCTGAAATTTGACATGCCATTTTGTCGGTAAAGAAGAGAACAGCAACAGGCCCAGACAAAGTCAGACCCGAACACCTGAAGAATCTGCCGTCGGTACTCATCAATACACTAGCTTGGCTCTTCACACGCTACCTGTCCGAATGCAAGGTGCCCTCCCAATGGAAAACCAGCAGGATAGTTCTACTGTTCAAGAAGGGAGACATTCAAGACATCAACAACTATCGCCCCATCTGCCTGTTTTCCATCATCTACAAGCTGTTTACACGAGTCATCCTGAACAGAATTGGCAGAACACTAGATGAAGGACAACCATGCGAGCAAGTTGGCTTCTGGAAAGGATTCAGCACAATCGACCATATCCACACAGTAACCAAGCTCATTGAGGTTGTAGGGAGTACAAGATGCCGCTCTGTCTCACGTTCATTGATTTAAAGAAAGCCATTGATTCTGTGGAGACTAAAGCAGTCATCGAAGCCCTAGCCAAACAGGGTGTTCAAACCCAATACATCAAGATCCTTCGTGAGCTGTATTACGGGTTCACCACCAGGATCTCACCATTCTACAAAGAAGTGATCATCAATGTCAGAAGAGGGGGTTCGACAGGGTGATACCATCTCACCAAATCTCTTCAGTGCCACCCTCGAGAACATCATGTGACAATTAGAATGGGAAGGAATCGGAGTGAAGAAAGATGGTCGGTAACACCACCTCTGCTTCGCTGATGACATCATTCAAATAACACCAAACATTAGCCAAGCGGCACAAATGCTGGCTAACTTTGACTGAGAATGTGGAAAGATTGGTCAACAGCTGAATCTAAAGAAAACTATGTTTATGAAAAATGAACTAGTTCCAGACGCCCTATTCACTCTCAATTGAACAAACATCTCTGAATGCAGCAGTTATGTGTACCTAGGTCGAGAAGTCAACATGATGAACGACCTAAAACCTGAGCTTGCACAGGAGGATGATAGTGGCCTGGAATGCCTTCAAAGGCATCGAAGAAATAGCTAAAATGACAAAGAACCTCAGGCTTTGGGCACATCTCTTTGACTTCACTATTCTCCCTGCATTAACATAAGCCTCAGAGACTTGGGCCCTATGAAAGCAGAATGAGAATGCTATTCGGGTCTCCCAGAGAGGAATCGAAAGAGCTATGCTTGGAATAGCATGCCTCACTCAAGTGAGAGAAGGAATCTGGAGTTCCGACCTCTGTCGCTATTCCAGAATCAGGGACACTGTCTCGTTTACCAAGGCATCGAAAATCAGATGGGCTGGACATGTAATGCGATTTGGAGATGACCGCTGGACTAGAGCTGTTACTGACTGGATCCCACTGGATGTCAAAAGATCACGTGGCCACCCACCTACAAGATGGTCAGACTTTCTTGTCAGGACCCTGAAGGAACGGCTTGAGGCTCTTCATATTCCTGAATCAACCAGATGCTAGATTGGCACGTGATAGGGTCCAATGAAAATGTTACCTGTGCCCACTGGAGCAAATCGATGAATAACGGGATTCAAGTGATCAAGTGATCAAGTGATAGAATGACTGCATTCATTTGTGGTATATAAAAATATATATTATGAGACAAATATCCCAGGACAGGCAATGCAGGGGTCAGGAGGACTTGTCAATGATTGGAATCTACCACAGGTGTGTTGGGGGCAGAGGTTAAAAGACAAAGAAGGTACAAGTTGCCAACAATAGTGAGAAATTTTAATACTAGACTAGAACTAAAGGCATATTGGTTTTTTGGGGTGGGTAGTCACATTTCATGGTACTCATCGACTCCTCTGTGATCAGGAGTCCTCTCTGAGCAGTGTTCAGGCAACCATATTAGTGCTGGGGAACGAACCAGAGATAACTGCCTGCAGGTTGTAAGAGCCATTATGTCAAGATATGATAAGCATTCAATAAAATATATACTTAAATATGTACTTTAAATCAAATATATGCATTTGACACATTTATAAAATGTTTATTCATATGAAACCAAAAATAGAATGAAGATGGTGAACTTATTCATCCCTTAAAGTTTTCTTGTGTTTCTTTTTAATATTTTTTTTCTATCCCACTGGTCTCCACTTCCTTACCTAACTACTGATCTGTCTTCTCACTTTACAGACAAGGCTGCATTTTGTTGTGTTTTGGTGACAGTGGCCAGTACTCAGAGCTGACTCCTGACTTTGTGGTCAGGGATCACTTCTGGTGGTGATGGGGATCATGCTCTGCGCCAGTTATTGAACCAGAGTTAAATACATGCAAGGTGGGGGCCAAGCGATAGTCCAGCAGGTAGGGCATTTGCCTTGCATGTGGCCAACCTGGGTTTGATCCCTAGCATCCCGTATGGTCCCCTGAGCACCGCCAGGAGTAATTCCTGAGTGTAGAGCCAGGAGTAACCCTTGAGCTTGCCGGGTGTGCCCCAAAAAAGAAACAAAAATACATGCAAGGCAAGTGCCGCAGCCTCTCTATTATCTCTCTGGTCATTAGTTTGCATTGTTTTTCATTGTACGTATGGAATCTTGAACCTGATTTTTTCCCTTTCCATGTTTAATCTGAGACTCATCTCTGCTATTATGTTTTCTATAACTTTTGCTTTGTATCACTGAGAATTATTACTTGTACACTTATATGAGAATTGCTTACTCACTAACTTCTTGATGAATGTCCGGGGTATTTCCCATTTGGACTATGTAAGAAAACTGTTCTAATATTTGTGTACAAGTCTTTGTTGGATAATATATATTTCCTTCTCTCATGAGTAAATACCTAGGAGTGGAATGCAGAAACATATGGTTTTTAAGACACTACAGGGGTGATAGAAAGTATCTAGGTCTGGCATTCAGGAAATCTGGGTTTAATCTCAAAGTTTCTAGTTACTAGCTGTGTGACCTTAAGCAAAACAGTTAACAACTCTGGGTTTTGAGATGCCTGTCTGTAGAATAAGATGAAAATGGATTTCTGTATTACTCAACAAATGCAGTGAGTACATTACCCAAGCCACTGTCAAGTGTTGAGGTCCCACAGAGCCCAGCAAGGGTGTTATTAAGAACAGGCTCCCAGAAAAAGATACTTCTCTGCCTTAGGCCTGGCTTTGCTGAGGGAAGGAACTGTCCAAAGGCTTTGGAAGTGAAGAATTGCGTTTACTGTTTTCTTGTTGCTCTCAGCTGCAATTTCTCTCTCTTCCTGCCTTCCACATCCCCTCCATCTCCTGTTATGGTTCTCTGACAAAGACAGGCCCATTGAGCAAGGGGGTGAGCTATTAGGGGCATCGAGTGAAACAAGTCGCAGTTGGAATTAACTTTCTCCTCATGCCTTTGGCTCATAAATCCAGATAGTAAAAGCAAAGCAGAAGGGTAATATTATAGAGCTGAGACCTCAAGAACAGCACTGCAGTCCTTAAGAGTTTTACTAAGAAAAAAGTTGTCAAAGGGCATTCATATAGATGAGTATGGTTTCTCTGGGCACTTTTTCTTTTTCAGAAATTGTGCATCTTTAGGGTGTAACATCCTTGGCATCTTTGGGGTGTGACAGGCTTGTGCTTACATCTGAGTTTCACTGTGTACTAAGTACTGATATATCTTGGGGATATTGCTTCCTCAAAGGCCTTCATTTTTCACCTCAAATAGGAATATTGACATTAATGTTATCTGCCTTGTAGCTCTGAGTATTTATGGAAATAAGTTTCTCACTTATATTTTGAAGGTATAAAGCTCTGTCCTACATAGAACTATTTTTTGCCAGAATGAAAGCCCTTTGGGGGTTATGTTTTTAAGATGTGCAAGAAACCATTATTTTTGTGGTTTAGAAATTAAACACAACATGCAGCAGTATATCAATTGGGAAGAGGTTGATTTTGGTTTTGCAAATAACCGGAAGCCCAGCCTGAATAATTTCATTATCTTATGACAAGAAATCTATAGTCTCTGGGTCCTAGGACCATTTCCGGAAGGCTTTGACTTCCTGGGTTCCTTTAATGTAATCACCACCATCCTTATGGTACATCTTCCAACTTCAGCAGCTGGAATGGGAAAGAGTAAGGGAAAGAGAATATGCTCTTCCTCTTCAAGGACATTTCTGAGAGGTGCACAGCCCCTGGGTTTTTATACTTTTAGACAGAATTTGGTCAACTAACCAATTCTGGCTTCCTGACTGATCACCTCTGTTCTTATGGATTTAGTGGCTATTGCTTATTAGGTGTCTAGTTTCTTTTTTATTGGTTTCCAATATAACAGAATTCTAGATGTATAATTTCATATTTATATTATTTGTATGACCTTCACACACATCATCAAAGTTCTCATGCCATTCTACGACCCAAAAGGATCCTTTATTCATTCTTTGCACCACTAGCCTTCCAGTAGTCAGTGTAATGTTTACCAGGTCTGCGAAGTTACTTGTTGCTCTTCTGCCAATTCATTTGTTTTAGCTGTCTATATTCCACATTTGAGTGAAGTCATTGGGATAATAGTCTTTACAAAGAAATGATGTTTTAGAAGTATGGATGAATTGGGTAATCCTTTTTAGTGCATGGTCCATGCAGCTGAAAACTACTGCTCTGCATTATGAGGATTAGGGTAACAGTGGGTATCACTCATTGTCAAGTCTCATTCTCCATATCCAAAATCTCTAGTACAGGTCTCGACTTGGCATTAAGTCAGTGTACTTTCAGGAGGCAGTTTAAAAGGGTAAATATGTGTAACAGTCATTAGTATATAAAATTGCACTGTTTTCCTAGTAAAGCTCTTGAGCATATGTGAATAGAGTTTATAGAATGCAGAGTCCTGGAAAAATAAGAGTGTTTAAATGGGGAGGGAATGGCACTTTTGCCTTTTGAATTATTTTTAGTGTCATTCCTGGTCAGTATAGGCAACTTACCTTATCGTCTCTGTAATGCCACAGAAGACTTATTCTTTATTTCCTATAAACATTACTAATCTTTTCTTCCTTCCCAAACCCATCCATATGTCTTAGTCTATCACTGGGGGAAGTCTCATACTCGATCAAACTATTTCAGATAAGAATAATTCCTTTGTACATGAAACTTCTTTTCTACACATGACGGTTTTTCTTCTCCTATGAATGAGTAAAGAAAACAAATGGTGTTATTTCCTTTATTGAGAGGGAAAAGATTTGATAACACTAGACTGCTTCCTCTCAGAGGTGGGAACCACAAAAGCACTAGAACTGGTGACTTTTAAGAAGACTCATGAGTACCCAAATCTTTCCACTTTAGTGCACCTGTGGGCTACTCACTGATTCTTTCCACTTTTAATATTCCACTAACTTTCTGGATTTGGAATAATCTTGAGGATATCTGTACTGCCCAGGGAGCCAGATAGGGCAAATAAATAATTTGAAGAGACTAAGATATTAAATGTATCTTTTTTTCTATTATGACATTTCAGTATAGGACAAAATTGATCAATATATTTAAAAGCTTGTTTTTTTAGTACTAGGAATTAAAATCATGATTTCATACATGTAATTGTTATACTATACCACTGTAAACTGTTCTATTTGACTTCAGGTTCACAGTAAACCAAATATGGCAGAATATAATTGTAACTGCGAATATCTGGGTTATTTTTATAGATGATATTTGCCTATTTAATAAAATAAAGGCACACACATATATTTTACTTTTTGTATTTATTTAAACATGATCACTAATTATGAAATGATAATAAAGATGCACACATTTGTTTTTCTATTGACAGTAGTGATCTAAGGAACAAAAAGTGTAATTGTGGGACTGGAGCAATTGCACAGCAGGTAAGGCATTTACCTTGCATGTGGCCCATCAGGTTCGATCCCCAGTGTTCTATATGGTCCCGGAGCAACACAAGGAGCAATTCCTGAGTGCAGAGCCAGGAGTAACCCCTGAGCATTGCCAAGTGTGGCCCAAAAAAGCAAAAAAAAAATATTAAAAAACAAAAAACTGTAATTGTAAATCAACATGCACAAGTAAATATATTTTTATAAATATAATGCAAATAAACATAAATCACAAAATGCTAAAATTATATTTATGTATTTTTCCAAGTTATTTTTCTTTTAAAATGTTTAGAAGTATAAATTACAGGGCGAGAAAGATAGTATAATGTTTTAGGTCTTGACTTACATGTGGTCAAACACTTTAAGCACCATCTTTGTTTATGATTAAACATTTTTCTTTGTGTTTTGGGGGCTATATCTGTCAGTGGTCAGAACTTACTTCTGCCTCTGAGATGAGGGATTACTCCTGGTGGGCTCGGGGACCATGTGGAATGAGAGGGATCAAATTCAGGTAGGCAATATATAAGGCAAGTGCCATCTCTGCCATGCTGTTGCTCCAGCCTATCATTTCTATATATGGTTGCCCCAGTCTGGCCAGGAGTGATCCTTGAGTACATGGCTAGGAGTAAGCTCTCAGCACAGTCAGATTTTGCTAAGCACCCTCTCTGTCCTCCCAAAAGTATATGTTGCAATAAAATTATATATATATATATAATTTAGTTATGGCATCAGAATTTAAACTTGAAATTTTATAGGTAAACCAGATGTTTAAATTTAATTTCAAAAACATAATTAAATCTTAGTTTTCAGGAAAAGATAATAATCCTTGCACTTAAACTAAGCATTCATGCAAAACCAAAAAGTTAGTGTTATGCCTTTGAGTGTTACCTCCAGATTCATATAAGCATATACATTTAAGGGTAATCTGAATTGTTGACTGCTGCAAAATGTTCCCTAGTCCCCTGTGGAACTGTTGTGAATACCATGTGTATTCATGAGTCCTTCTGAAGTCATGAATTGGGACACAAAGAAAAGCATGAAAAGAATGCTCAGCACTGCTGGGAAACCAAAGTTATGCAAGAATCTATTGAATTCAAGCTATCTAAGAGGAAAGATTTGACAAGATAACTCATATGTCTATTCTTTTAGCTAAGCAATTCTAATGCTCAATTTTTCCACATTCTGAAGTAGTGTCAATATCAATGTCAGCAGTAGCACAGCCCACAAATGTTCACAGCATTCAAATACAGCTGCTTTTTGTTTTGATAATATAGGGAGAAAGATGTGGAGAAGACTTTCTGGGGCCTGAACTTGCTCATCATGAGACTGGATTTTGGGGTCACTGATTCTGCTGTGCTAGCAATGAGTGCTAGGTTTTGAGAAACAATGGTGCTCATGTGTTTTTTAATAAACCAATTTTGTTAGTTGTTTGTAATGTGCAGACTTTCTAAAATAGGATGCCTAAGGCAAGGATCTATCTCATCTAGGTTTAGGGACACAGACAGGTATTAGTTAGGGTTTTCCAGGGAAACAGAATCATCAGGAGATATATATATATATATATATATGTATATATAATTTAAACACATAAAATATAATATTTTAAGAGTATTATAATACAAACTATTTATTAGTATCATATGATTAATATGCGTAAAATTATTATGTTATAAATTAGTCAACTATATTATAAAATAAAATGTAATATAATAAGAGTGATACTTTGTAAGAATAAATTGCACTAGGTTTTCAAAGGGAATTGGTAAATAAGTGATGAGTAGTAACTTTAACCTTGAAGAGACTGAAACTTCTAAGAATGTTTGAAATAGCTTCAATATAGACTCACAACTATAGGCAAGAAATATGCTTCTAATTCTATACTTTATTTTCTTAGTTCTCTACTCATTTGTCATTGGTGATATAGAATAGGGGCATGCCACACTAAAGGTGATAGATATATTTTGTTTAAACTAAGAATGGGAGCTTCAAACAAAATAAGGAAGCATTTCTTGGATAGCCAACTAAATGTTAGACACTAGGATACTTGCTTTATATGTAGTACCTCACTGAATGCTTATAATAGTTTTGTTGGGGGAAGTTTTTTGTTTTGTTCTGGGACAAATACTCAGAGATGCTTAGGGCATCTTGGTTTTGCACTCAGGAATTACTCCTGGTGCACTCTGAGGTGCTGGGGGGGTAAAATCTCAGTTGGCTGCATGCAAAGCAAGCATCCTACTTTAGCTCTGGCCTCTATTGGGTGAACTTTAGCAAATAAGAAAATGAATCTTAGAGTGTAAGAGTAGAAACCCAAATATAGGTCATTCTGACTCCAAAGCTATATACAATGTAAGTAAAGCAGCAATAAAATTAGCCAGCTTCAGAAGGACAACCATATTGTTAAGGGATTTCCTAGTGGTAGGAGAGGAGCCCTGGTGCCACTGCCAGCAGAACTCAGCTGGTAGTGCAGGCCTGACAATGGGCACTAGTTGGGTCCTAATGATATGTTGCTGCTTGAGTCTTGCAGTGCTTTTGACTTTCAGGGCCTCACTTTGTGGTGGGGAATGGGTGTGAGCATCTGTTACTGGAGACAGAACTATTGTTCTTGAGAGTGCAAGGAATATGCTCCACTCCACTGAGATATCTTTCCTGCCCCCAACGACTCTGGAGAATACTGTGTCACATGAACAAATATTGACAAATCTATTAATAATCATCCATATCTATTTTTACTGACTATTGGTGGAGGAAATTGTGAGCAATCAGATTATGTTAAGTTTACTAAATACATTATATAAAAGATAGTAAAGTCATTCATTGATAAATAATTTGACTGTGATTATTTTCTAGTTTGAACAGTCTCTTTTTAAAATTTTGAATAAATTTAACCCAATTTTTGAATCTGGATTATAGGGAAACAAAAAATCCTGGCATGAGCATTTTTGTGAGTAGGTGATCTTTGGAGATCCCACCAGAATGGATGTTTGGGAGGACAAATTATTCTTTCTTTTTCTCACAAGCAAGTACAGTAATGTGTGCTGTTGATCTATTATTGTCTCCTGTTGTTCTTTATAGAATAGTACACAAAGGTGACCTAGTCAATCATATCCTCTCGTCTGTACTTGATCCCAGAGACACAAAGAGCGTTAATAAGTATATGTTTGTATTTTATTGTATGTTACAATGCTGTATTATTATATTTGTAACTTTTTATATTAAACAAGTTGTACCCCCCCAGAGCCATTACATAGTGCTTTGCAACAAGGCTCAGAGATGTGTGGGTATAGCGGTGGCACCAAAGATCTTCAGGGAAGACAATCAGGATTGAATGGGTATATTGAGTTTTATACATTTTATTTTGAATGTGGATGTGAATTAGAAAAAATTAGAAAAAACAATTCCAGGAATGAACACTGAGCTTGAGTTTACACTACATTGTTACTTATGTTAAATGAAGACTGTTCTCACCAAATCTTTGCAGGTAATTAGTGTCAGTGATTAATCTTAGAGGAGTTCCATTGTTCTTGCATTCAGGGGCGTAAATGGTTATTTCAGAACTAGCTCATGTGGTTTAGGTTTTGATCTGTAGCTTTGATTTTATTGTGATTCATATTGATTCCTCCTATTCGTATGCTGTTTTGCTCTGCAGGTTTTTGATACACTTGTTTCTCCCCTCTTTGGTTATGGTTTTAGGTTTTTATTTCTAATTTTCTATTTTCTTTTTTTTTTCCTTGTCAGTATTTGTACTCAAGGTGGTTTTTCAAAAATAATTCTTGCTCTTTTATTTTTTTTGCGGTTAGACCTGCTTGGCCTTACTCATGATATAATGGAAATGAAAGTGCTTTTGTAAGTTGTAAAGCACTATTCAAATGTAAGAAATGATTACTATTTCATTTAAAATAATAACCTTGTTTATACTCTGAGGTTTTTAAATATATATAATTGAGAGCAAATAGGAGCACCTGATTGAAAAGGTGGGTCATTTTCATGCACCGAGATTCCAGACTGTAACAGATATAGCAACTGGTGTCACAACCTAAATTCTCTTTGAACACGTCTGTGACAGTCTGTGTTTAGTTTGGAGTGTAGAAGCATGAACCTAAAGAGTGAGACAAAAGACTCACAGAGAATACCCCGACAGTCTGATTGATGGTACTATATCTGTAACTTGTGCTCAGACCCAAATTCTGGAGGTTTGAAATACTCTGCCATATCAAGAGTGAGCTTTGGTCTGGCCTTTATCTCCTGTGCTCTGTCAGGGATCATGTTGACCAGGCAATACCTTTGGTGACTTGCTCCACATGCAAGTTCACACTATCTCTTTAAAAATCAATTCTAAAGTGGTTTGAGAGCAGAACTTTGATCCTGCTTGCATAGTAGTTCTGTCTCTACATCAAGAAGTTCTACTGAAGTTAGCCCCAAAACTCCAGCTATGATTACTTTCAATTGATATAAGATCAGACTTAGCACATACTTATAGATGTCCTTAACTTGCTTGTATCTATACCCAGTTCCTAATTTTAAAGGTGTATTTTCTTTTAACTAAGCCAACATCAGTGGATTCCATCTCAACTTTGGTAAAAATTGTTCTTAGATGGCTTTACGTATCACTGTATCACTGTCTTCCCGTTCATCATCGATTTGCTTGAGCGGGCACCAGTAACATCTCCATATGTCCTGTCTCATGCTAGCAGAGCCCAAGGGCATCTGCTTGCACCAGAAACATAAAGAGCCTCAAACCATTCCATCAGGTCATGGGAATGAGGTCTATAGTTGTCACTGGTATTTGGCATATCAAA
This sequence comes from Cryptotis parvus, assembly GCA_021461705.1. NCBI lineage: Eukaryota > Metazoa > Chordata > Mammalia > Eulipotyphla > Soricidae > Cryptotis > Cryptotis parvus. Next base: position 297,201 of record JAJIBD010003062.1, read on the forward strand.
TACAACATGGATAGCTTGATGAAAATTAGAAATGAATTTTTTTTCATTTCTAATGAAAACAGAGCTTGTTTTGTGTGTTGAGACTGGGATTGGGCATGTGAGATAGTATTTTATAAAAATGGGATACTTCTGTGCTATCCTTAGGATCAGCATAAGACACTTGAAAGCAAAACCTGAATTCCTCTTCTTCTTCAAATCTTTATGTTGGTATTTGTTCATTCCATAAAGCCTTTAAATATTGCTCCAATAAATACTTGAAATAAATACTCTAATATTAACACATTGAATAAAGGTTCTATATTACATGGAGGTCATCTTGTAAAGTGTGCATTGGCTTTAGGTCAGCAGATCTGGGTTCTGTTACCATTTTACATTTACGATTTATATTAATTTGAAAACTTATTTGGAAACTCATTGAATGGGTCCTTATGCATCTGTAAAACTTGATATAATAATTACCCTGTAGCATTGGTGAGGATTTTATGATGTATATAACATTCAACTGATCATAGTAGGTTTCTCATTTATTGATGTGGTTATGTCCTCCATAACCACATCTCTCATCTCTCAGTCAAACCTCAGATTTATTTACTCTTTTTAATTTTTTTTCTGCCTAAGAAAACTGGATTCAAGTTGTAATGTTGTGATTAGACATTCAAGTTGTATTTATGTGATTAGACATACAAATGAGATAACAAAAAGCATATATCCCAATTAAGGATTCCAAAATGTGTGGAGATATTTCCATTAAAATTACTTTATCAGCACTATCGGAAATCCAGTTGTGGGGATTGGTGGGGAGGGCCACACATAGTTGTGCTCAGGGCTTACTCTTGCTTCTGTTCTCATGAATCACTCCTTTCTGGGTTCTGGGGATTTTCTGTGGTGCTAGGGATGAAATGTGGGCCAGACCCACATAGGGCAGGTGTCTTACCCACTGTACCACCTCTATAGCCCCCAAATTTATTTAAAACAACTGCCCCCAGGATGATTAAAATGGCCAAACTCCAGATTACCAAACTCTTAAAATAATAAAGCAAAGAAATTCATTTGTTGTTCAGCAATGGAAGCTGGAAAAAATCATAAACATTTAATCTGAAAAAAAGTCCAATAAGGCCGATAGATAGATCAGCATCTAAGCTGCTTGATTTACACACAGATGACCCAGGTATGACTCCTGGCATGCCATATGGTTCCCTGAGCACTACCAGGAGTGATCTCTGAGCACAGAATACAAAGCAAGTCTTGGGCACTGGTGGCTGTGCCCACCTCAAATATAAAAGGCAAAAAGAAGAAAAGGGGAATAAACACATGTAATTCATATGCATATAATTTAAATATAAAATGAATAACAGAGTGATGAATTTAAACAGAATCATATTAAGAATCACATTAAATATAAGTGACAAGATATTTTAAATTACAGAGATGGTCAGTTTGAGTAAAAAGAAATAAAATATTTCTACTCAATTACAGAGTAAAACTGAATAAAATATGCACTTATTATAACTGAAAGGTTGATGGTTCATGTCCATCCAGGGATGCCAGATGTTGGGGGAGCCACTGGGGTCCCCCACAATACCAGGGAAGCGTAATTCCCTTCTACCTCTGAAGCTGGTGGGGGAATGGATGAAAGCTCAGGAATCCAGTGCAATTTTAAAAGGCTTTACTATCACAGGTTCTGATATGCAATCCAAGAGCAGGAAAAACCCCAGTGTGGGAAATGGTAATGGCAGACTAAAACTCACCATTGAATATACACAAAGAGACTTAAGTGATAAACTCTAAATTTCTGCAGGGCTAGCCACAATGTGTAAAAGAAGAGGGAGAGAGATGCAGAGACAGAGAGAGACAGAGAGAGAAAGAGAGGATACTGGGGTACCTGCTGTTGAGGCAGCCTGGGGGAGGATGGGAGGAGGTGGGGTACATTGGTGGTGGAAATGGGGCACTGGTGGAGGGATGGGTGCTGGAATACTGTATTACCAAGAAACAATTATGAACACCTTTGTAATTGTATGTCTCATGGTGGTATAATAAAAAATTAAAAAAAAAAAGAAAAACCCCAGACTCTGCATTCCCCGTTAGGCTCCCGGCCACATGTAGGCCAAGATGACTGCCACCACATGTTGAAGCCCTACAGAAAACAGAGAGGATGGAGAGACAGAAGCCAAGGGAAGCCAAAATGGCAAAAAAAAAAAAAAGAAAAAGAAAAAGAATTCTCTCTTCTCCCAGCTTATTTTATAGATAGAAATCCGCCAACACTTCCCAGCCTGACCCACTGTAGGCTGGGCTATCTAGAGGTAAACAACTCTATGGAAATGCAGCACTTCAGGTGGGCCTTTTGGCTTTACAAGTACTAGAGCTGATTCAAAGCCTCACTAGCACAGTTGGGAGGGGCTGCAAGTTAAGTGTAGCTGGAACTTAAAGTAGGGCACGCCATCCAACATTTACCTAGTCATGTATGCATATATTTTGAATAAGTCGATAGATATGCCTCCCCGGGATTAGTTCATGAGTGCAGAGCCAGAAGTAAACCCTGAGCTCCTCTAGATGTGGCCCAACAACCACCCCCCACCCCCCCAAAATAAAGACAGGAACAGAAAACAGGTGTGGTTGTCTTAATATCAGACAAAGTCATTTTCAGAACAGAGTTGAGTAACAGATAAAGGGTAATTTAATAACAGTAAAGTTTATTTTTCAGTAGGAAACAATAATTTTAAATATTTATGTGCCTAATAACAGAATTTTCAAGCTTGAAGAAAAAGTTGATAGAACTAAAAGGAGAAAAACTACAATTACAATCAGTAGCTTGTCTAAATAACCAAAGATATAGAGTAAAAATTAATAACAATATAGAAGATCCAAATAACACTATTAATTAACTTTAAATATTTGACCTTTAGAGGACATTGTATCTAGCAAACAGTCCTCCATACCCAACAATCTAGCACCTGACATAACACCCTGGCAATTGTGTGTGTCAGTAAGAAAATGCTTTTGACAAAAGTAAAAATGCCACTGTTCTGGACTGTTCCAAGTCATCAGAAATCCCGCAGAATTCCTGTGAAAGCTCTCGAGGTCCCTCCCTTGAGGCATTGTTGCTGTTTGTAGAGCTCCCGAGAAAGTCATTTGTTTAAAAGAGCATAGCTCATCTGCTAGGATGAGGTCAGGGCTTGAATCTGGACCAAAGATGTAACCCACACATTGTCATCTTGTTTGGGAGAACAGCAGTTTCTAATATGTGCCTAGAATTATTAAAATCAACATACTATTATTGTCCTCAGCGAGACTGGAAGTAAAAAACACAATAAGAATACCATAGTTAGGCCGATTTATAGATTTTTTTGCCCTATTTTAAGGATATTTAAGCGTTGAAATAATAACACAACAGAGGAACTGAAAAGGACTTCTTGAAAGACCTTGCTCTCCTATGGCCATAGCACCTTGAATGGGCCCAATCTTGTCTGAAAGACCTTGCTCTCTTAAATTGTATAAGACATGTCCCTGTCCCTTATGTCTCAAAAGAGAGAAATTTCAAGGCCTCAAAATAATAGAACTGTAATGTTTGCATGCAATTAGATTGGTTATAAAATCTGCATAATATGTAACATTATTTTGGTCAAGGAAATAAAGACTAATTTTTTACTTGACCAAAGACTGAAAAAGACCAAGAATATTTGGTCTTTTTGAGGGGGAGAATAGTCCACTCACAATGATGAAATGAAGGTAATTTCATGGCATCATTTTAAGGGGACTATCATTATTAAATTGTAGCAATCTGTTCCTCTGAAGAACCAAAGATCAGGTGATGGAGGAAAGAGAAAAATTAAGCATGGTTGCATGGTATCTTGTATGGACTTCACCCATCACAAATGAGTTTCATCCCCAGGTGGTATTCCTGCAGATGCATTCCTATTGTTCACGTGAACTTATTTCCAGAAAAATAGTACACAACAGGGGCTGGAGTGATAGTCCAGCTAGTAGAGCGTTTGCCTTGCACATGGCCAACCTGGGTTCGATCCCGGCTTCCCATATGGTCCTCCAAGCACTGCCAAGAGTAGCTCCTGAGCGAAGAACCAGGAGTAACCCCTGAGCATTGCCAGGTGTGACCCAAAAAAGCAAAAAAAAAAAATAGTACACAACATAATTTACTATAGCCTACCTTCAGGTGGTATGCTGTCTCTTGTGTGTGCCAACTATTAGAACTTTACAAAACTGCACTTCCACTTCTTCCCTTCTGACCCTTGTACTATTCTTCAATAAATTTCACATTTTATATTATAAACCCAGGCATAGATTCTAATTTACTTTTCTTTTTGTCCAATGTTTAAAAATATCTAAGTGATATGTTTAAAAGTCTACATTTACCCAGTTAGTTACCATTTCCAATACTTCTCACTTGTCTGTGGTTTTTTTTTTCTTTTTTTTTTTTGGGGTCACACCGGCGACGCTCAGGAGCTACTCCTGGCTCTGCACTCAGGAATTACTCCTGGCGGTGCTGGGGGACCATATGGGATGCTGGGGATCGAACCCAGGCCAGCACAGGCCGGCCGCAGGCAAGGCAACGCCCTACCGGCTGGGCTATTGCTCCAGCCCCGAGTCTGTGTTTGTTTAGGTCTGCAATTATTTCTTTTGGGCTTGGAATACTTCCTTTCACCACTTACATTGTGTAGCTCTGTTATAGAATCGTTTTAAATGGCTCCCCTAGCCCCAATATTTTTTTTGTGTGTGTGTGTGTGTGTGTGTGTGTGTGTGTGTGTGCCACACATTTTCTGCAAGGAAAATACTTCTGTGTTGGTCATTCTCCCTACTGCCTCCCTACTCCATTTAGTCCTGTAGTGACTTCAGTCCACTAAGTTCTAGTTTGCGTTGTTTTCCAAGACACTTTCGTTATCATTCTTATGTACCTCTGTTTTTTTATGTAGCTACTTTTAAGATTTCCTCTTATGATCACTCAGATTTGATTATGACATACCTTAGTATAATTTTCTTCGTGCTAATTGTGCTTCAAAATTGTTGAACTTCTTAGATCTCTGGATTTATAATTGTCATCAAATATGTAAAATTTTCAGCCAGTATTTCCTCAAATACTGTTTTGCATCCTTCCCACTTCCAGAGACTAAAATAATGTGAATTTTAGGTCTCTTGTAGTTATCTCCCAGTTCACAATTTCTCTATTCATGTTTTTGAGTTTATTTTTTGGGTTTATTGGATTTATTCATCAGAGCCCTATCCAAACAGGGCGTTCAAAACCAGTACATCAAGATCCTTCATGAACTGTATTACGGCTTTACCACCAGGACCTCACCATTCTACAAGGAAGTGATCATTGATGTCAAAAGAGGCGTTCGGCAGGATGATGCCATTTCACCAAAACTCTTCAATGCCACCCTTGAGAACATCATGAGACAGTTAGAATGGGAAGGAATGGGAGTGAAGAAAGATGGTCACTAACTACTCTGCTTTGCTCTTGACATCGTTATAATAACACCAAACATTAGCCAAGAGGCACAAATGCTGGCTGACTTTGACCGAGAATGTGGAAAGATAGGTCTACAGCTGAATCTCAACAAAATAATGTTCATGAAAAATGAACTAGTTCCAGAGGTCCCATTCACTCTCAATGGAACAAACATCTCTGAGGGCAGCAGTTATGTGTACCAAGGTTGAGAAGTCAACATGATGAATGACCTAAAACCTAAGCTGCGCAGGAGTAAGAGAGCAACATGGAATGCCTTCAAGAGCATCAAAGAAATACCTAAAAAGTACAAAGAACATCCAGCTCGGGCATATCTCTTCGACTCCACTGTTCTCCCTACATTAACATACTCCTCAGACCTGGGCCCTACGGAAGCAGGATGAGAATGCTATTCAGGTCTCCCAAAGAGGAATCAAAAGAACTATGCTTGGAATATCACGCCTCACTCAAGTGAGAGAAGGAATCCAGAGTTCTGTCCTCTGTTAACGTCCCAGAGTCAGGGACACTGTCTTGTTTGCTAAGGCATCGAAAATCAGATGGGCTGGACATGTAATGCGATTTGGAGATGACTGCTGGACTAGATCTGTTACCGACTGGATCCCATGGGATGTCAAAAGATTATGTGCCACCCGCCTACAAGATGGTCAGACTTCTTCGTCAAGACACTGAATGAATGGTTTGAGACTCTTCGTATTCCTGAAGTAACCAGATAACATTGACCTACAATGGTACGTGATAGGGTTAAATGCAAATGTTACTGGCACTCTTTCTAGCAAATCAATGAATAACCGGATGTCAAGTGATCAAGTGATCAAGGGTTTATTTTTTATTTTAGAGAGTTTTATTTGCTACATCTTCAAATTATTTAAATTTTTCTTTTTCTCAGTGTCTAATATCTTAATCAAATCTAATGTTTTTATTCTAGACATTATAATTTTTATGTTTAGAGGTTAGATTTTTGCATTAAATATTTTTATGTCACAACATGCTAAAAAGTATTTCTTTACTTTTTTGAATATATGGAATACATATATTTTAATAGTTCTTTTCATGTTCTTACTTACTAATTCTTTTTAATTATTTTGAGTAAACAGTTTTTACCCAAAAACATGAATAGAGGTTTTATAACCTCTGAGATAGCTATGAAAGACCTAAAATTCACATATTTTTTTTGTCCTCGGAAGTGGGAAGGATGCAAAATAGTATTTTTTCTTCTAATCATGTTTTCTTGCCACTTTGCATGCCTGTCATTTTATTAATTTAGTTTATTAAATAATATTTGTTTTTGCGCCACACTTGCAGGTACTCACTGGCTTGGTATCTGGGGGTGAGCACTGTTGCTACTTGAGAATCTTACAATTTCAGGACTCAACTCTGAAGCTCCCATAAACCAAACATTATTGTCCATTGAGTCATCTTCCAGGCCCACGAATTGTTAATTTTATGTTATGTTTTAGTTTATGTCTGTTTTCTTACATATATGTATGTATAGATGATCTAAAATTTTTGGGAACCATGGTTTATAATAGTTTCTGATAGGGTTTCATGCATATAATGTTCCAACACCTACTTTCCACCAGAAGGTCTGATTCCCTTCACCATTTTCTCAGGGCCCTTCCCAATCACTCTACACCCTTGGTAAGCACAGTTCTTAGATAAATTCTCTACTATCTTTGATAGTTAGATATTCCAATACTATGTTTCTTTATATCACACGTAGGAGATATCATTTTGTATGATGACTGGTCTATTACAAGCAAGCACCAGTACTGAGAAATTTTTAACTTTGTTAGGTACTGCAGATGTTTTTAGTGTACCTATGAATTTTTCTACATTTTATTTCTGGGATATGATTAAATGATTTGGAAGCAGTTTAAGTCTCTTAGGTCTTATTTCTATGCTTTATTAGGCAGGATCAGAACAGTTTAGTCTAGGGTTAATTTTCTCCACTACTGAGGCAAATCTTTCTTTGTACAATTACGACGGTTTTACACTCTGGCTACTGGAATGAGATGCTGTTCATTTTTATCTCACATCATTTCCAAATGATTTTGTACCCTGTTATGAACACTTTCCTCACACTCTTGAGCTGCTTGGTACTCTAGAGGGAGCCTTCTTCAGATTGCTGAAGGTCTCTCTCTCCACCCTTCTCCAGTTCTATCTCCCCCTCTGCCTCTGTCCCTCTCTCTTTTCCTTTCCTTCTCTCTATCTCTCTTTCTCTTCCAATCTCTGTCTTTCCTTCTACCTCTCTTCTAGCTTTATCTTTCTTTCCCCCCACCTCTCCTTGTCCTCCCTCTCTCCTCTTAACTCTCTCCTTTTGTCCCTTAATTTTTCCTTCTTGCTCTCTAGTTCCTCTCTCTCTCTCTCCTCTTTCCCCCTCTCCCCTTACCTTTTTGTTTCCTCTCTGTCTCTCTTCCTCTCCTTCTATCTCTCCTGCTCTCCTTATCTGCCCCTCACTAACCTTGCCCTCTCATAGATTCCTGACTTCAATTCTTCAGCAGCAGGATACTCTGGACTCCCCGTGGTCCCTCTCCTTTCCTTATGACCTGGAAACACTGCAGTCAGCAAACATGGGTAATTGTAGGGGTCAGCTCACTGTTTCCCTGTCTCTTACAGTTCTCTGCCCATTCAGTGGCTGAGGGTCATTGTTTTGCAAAGCAGTTATTATATATTTTTACAGATGTTATTTGCCATATTTAGTTTTTTTTCCATGCAGAAGGCTAAATGCAATCTATTTTCCTTAATCTTGGCTAGAATGAAATTATGTATTAATCTTTACAGTAATTTGAAAGTAAAATCTTGTGCTGTTTTTCTATTTTCATTTGGGGGGCTTTAGAGGTGGGACATTAGAGGAACTTATGAAGAAAAAACCAGCAAATTTTTTTTGGGGGCTAAAAGGCTGAAGAGATAATTCTGTCATTTCTGTCTGCATCCACCATGGCACTGCATAGATATAAGCAACAAAATGTGTTCAAACTCCTTGGGAAGTCCATGTTAATCTTCATTTCTAACACACTTGCCTCCTTGCACTCTCCCTCTGCCTTTGTGGTTATATCAGTAGTAGTCTATGATTCTGGGATCAAACAGTTCAAACCCTACTTTAATGACCCCTAAACACTTCTACTATGTTAACTGAAACAGAGCAATATTTCATACACCCCTAGAATTCTTGTGCTTATTAAAAGAAATTATATATACAGAGAGAAAGACATGTATTCAGTTAGACACTATCATGTATTCATGATATATATAACATATATAACATATATGATATATATATATGTATATATATAAAATAACCTCATGATAGTGTCTAACTGAATACATGCTTCATTCTTTTGTGGTTTCTTAGATGCCTTTTGGTCACCTTCTCTCCTGTTGTCTCCCCTTAGACCTTTTATATACATTTCCCTGTCATATCCTACTTCTTTTCATTCTTTTCGTTCTTCTTGCATCTGTTCTTCGTAAGTTATCAGCCCTTGTGATTTGAAGGATGAATAAAAAGACTAAAGAGAGACTCTTTTCCCAATTTCTCAGGAAAAATTTGTTTATTACTATTTTTAAATTTTTTACGTCTAATTAGTGAGGCACACAGTTACAAGTTTCACAACTGGGTTTCAGTTATATAATGTTCAATCACCTGTCCCTTTACCAGTCTACGTTTTCCACCACCAGTGGTCTTAGCTTTCCTCCCATCCCCCAATTGCTTCTCTGGCAGTCGATTCTCTCTCTCTCTCTCTCTCTCTCTCTCTCTCTCTCTCTGCCTCTGTCTTTCTCTCTGTGTCTCTCTCTGCTTTTAGGCTTTATGGTTTCTAATAAAGACACTGAGAGTCTATCATGTGTGTCTCTTTGTCTACTTTCAACACTCAGTTCTTGTCCAGAGTGATTATTTCTAACTATTTTTTTGTCATACTGTCCCTTTAAAGAGAAACTCTTAATCATTGGATAGAAAGGTGAAAAGGACATTTTCCAAAACCCTGACGTAAAATGTTTGAATTATCTTCAGTAGATTTTTCAGGTTTTTTCAGTGAAAGAATCCTGGGAGTAGAATGCTAAGGTGATACAATATAACCAGTAACCACTTAAGACCATGTGTGAAATTACCCACCAGATGCTGCCGTGTAAATTCTTCAATTCAATGTATCTGTAACCTTACTTGGCAAGGAGAAGAGCAAAGCCTGGTGATGAGAAGAGGTTTAAAAATGCAAGGAAAGGAAAATTATGAGCTAGGCAATGTGAGAACAGCTTCCATTCCCATCCTCACCCCACGGCCAAGGCATCCAGCATCAATGGCATTATCTCCACACAGTTGGAATTTTAGAAAATGCCTGCCAATATTGACATTATCCCACATAATGAAATCAAGGTGGGTTGGTGAACAATCACTTTAAAAGTTAAATGTTGAAAACCCGCAGGTTAGAGCTCTTAAACGAATTCCTGTTGGCTTGATGGCCATTTTGGTGCTTGCTCATTTTATTTATTTTTAATTGTTTTTATTTTTGGTCTCTCTGTTCCCTTCATTTTTATGACAGAAAGTAGGACATCTCATTTTATTTCCTGAGTGGGCCAGAGGGGTGTCCTGCTTGGCTATTCTGAGTGGTTGTTTTCTTTCTTTTCTTTTTTAATTTTTGTTTTATTGAGTCACCATGCTATACAGTTAGAAAGCTGTGCATGACAGGGTTTCGGTCACATAATGTTCCAATACTCATCCCTCCAGCAGAAGACATTTCCCACCCTCAAGGCTCCCTTTACCCTCCTTCCACCCTTCAGCACCCATGCCCCAACCTGTCTCTACGGCAGACATTTTCCTTCTTTCTCCTACTCTCTCTTTACCATTGTGTAAATGGTCTGCAATATTGATACTGAGATGTTGCCATGCTTGTGCCCTTGCCTATTCTGCATTTAGTTTTTATACAGTGGTCATTTACCACTATCTTTTTCATGTGGTATTAGTAGGGCACTTCCCTGTCCCAACTGCCTTTTCCCTATGAGGGTGAAGCAGAATTCCAACTATTAACCAAACCTCCTAGCCCCTATTTCTATTGTCCTTGGATATTTGTTTCATATTAAGTTTTTTACACCCCACAAATGAGTACAATCATTCTGTGTCCCTCTCCTCTGACTCATTACACTCAGCATGATTCTCTCCATGTTCATCTATTTATAAGCAAATTTCATAGCTTCATTCTTCCTAAAAACTTTGTTGTATTCCATTGTGTAAATGTACCACAGTTTCTTTAATCAGTCATCTGTTTCTCAGGCACTCAGGTTGTTTCCAGATTCTGGCTATTATGATTAGTGCTGTGATGCACACAGAAGTGCAGATTGTGTTTCTGCCATGTGTTTTGGGAATCCTAGGGTATGTTCCCAGTAGTGGTTTTGCTGGGTGAAATGGGAGCTCAATTTCTAGTCTTTGGAGGAATGTCCATATTGTTCTCCAAAAAGGCTGGACCAGTTGGTATTCTCACCAACAATGAAGGAGAGACCCTTTCTCCCCACATCCAAGTCAACACTGGCTGTTCTTGTTCTTTCAGATGTGTGCCAGTCTCTGTGGTATGAGATATGTCGTTGTTTTGATTTGCATTTCACTGATTATTAGTGGTACAGAGCATTTGTCTCGTGTGTCTTTTGACCACTTGTATTTCTCCTTGAGAAAGCTTCTATTCATTTATTCTTCCTATTTATTTGTGGGATTCTATGCATTTTTTCTTGTGATGTTGTACCAGTGCCTTATATATCTTGGGTATTAACTTTTTATCAGATATGTATTGGGTAATTATCCTTTCCCAGTCTGTGGGATGTCTTTTTTTTTAATTTTTTATTATACCACCGTGAGACATACAATTACAAAGGTGTTCATAATTGGTTCTTGGTAGTACAGTATACCAGCACCCATCCCTCCACCAGTGCCCCATTTCCCACCACCAATGTACCCCACCCCCTCCCACCCACCCCAAGCTGCCTCATAGCAGATACCCCAGTGTCCTCTCTTTCTCTCTCTGTCTCTCTCTGTCTCTGAATCTCTCTCCCTCTTCTTTTACACATTGTGGCTAGCCCTGCAGATATTTAGAGTTTATCACTTAAGTCTCTTTGTGTACATTCAATGGTGAGTTTTAATCTGCCATTACCATTTCTGTGGGATGTCTTTATATCTTAGTCACCATTTCTTTTGAGGAGCAGAAACTTCTGTTTCATGTAGTCCCATCATTTTATGTTTGCTTCCATGTGCTTGGTCAGTGATATTTCACCTTTGAAGATGCCTTTAGCTTCAAAGTCATGTAGAGTCCTTCCCTGAGTGGGTGTTTTCTTTCTTTCCCTCTTGCTACCTTTTTTTTTTCCTCTCTTCATTGCATGCTGGTCATTTAGCCATGCCTGCCTCTGATGTTGTAGTCTCGCATTGATATTCCGAAATCTTGGTGAATCCAATCCCTACAATTCTTTAGTTTTTCTGCAAAACTTGAAGTCTATGTTAACCATGTCTGAGTCACTGGGGATGCCTTCAAGCAATGCCACCAACTTCTCCATAAGGTGCTAAATCCTCAGTGGTCCCTGGAAAGAAAATAACGATGAAGATTTCTGTTTAGTAGGAGATATTTCTGTCAGCAGATTGGAAGTGGTCACTATGTTTCCAAGGAGAGACAACACCAAAATGATGTCTCTCTATCTCCCCCTTCTTCTTAAACCTCAGGCTGAGGCAAGCAAGAACAAGGCATTCAAGAGATTTGTATTTGAGGCAAGAAACTGACAATGTATTCATCCTTTATTAACCAATGTCTGACATAAATTTGGGTCTACCAGTTTATATCCATTTATTGATGAGCAGATCACAGACTAGCCCCAGGGCATATTTTCACTTACTGAAGAAAAGACAGTTTTCACCTCAAGAGCTCTTCATCTCACTGAAAACATCAACCAGGAGCTGCTTGGAGCTCTTGGTTGCTCTCACTCAGAAAGCCTTGAAAACTGAAGAGTCTGAGAAGATGGGTCTGTGGGCCTTGGAGCACCTGGGGCAGAAACCCAAATGGTTAGATGACTGTCTTTACATGGGCAGACACCAGAGGTCAGTCTCCAGCACAGTATGGCACTCCAACCATCACTTGCTGTGTTTGGTGGTTGCAGTACCTGTCAACTTGAGCACCACCACATTGCTGGACTGATAAAAACCCCTCAATAAAATAGGGGTGGAAAGAATTTTTCTCAAGTTAGTAACAGCTATCTATAAAAAACCCATAGCCAATATTATTCCTTTTTTAAAAAAATTTCTTCTTTCTCTTCTCTCTCTCTCTCTCTCTCTCTCTCTCTCTCTCTCTCTTTTTTGGACCTTATGGCTTGCAACATAGATACTGAAAGGTTATTAGGCATATACCTTTAACTGTTTTCAACATTCAGTTCCCGTCAAAATGATCATTCCTGACTATCATTGTTATATTGGTACCTTCTCTTTCCTAACTGCTATTCAACCCCTAGAGACTCCTGTGGCAAGCTTGCAAGCATTGACAGTCCTCCTAGCTCCTGTTTTCCCTGGCCTTGGATATTAGTCTCATAAAATGTATTTTTATATCCCACAGATTAACATATCTCTATATCCCACAAATGAATATATAATCATTCTATATCTGTTTCTTTCCTTCTAACTTATTTCATTTAAGATATTACACTCCATTTATAAGCAAATTCCATCCATTTATAAGAAAAATTTCATGACTTCATTTTTCTTAATGGCTATGTAGTATTCCATTGTGTATATGTACCATACTTTCTTTAAACAATCATCTATGTTTAAAGACATACTCAGGTTTTTTCCAGATTCTAAATATTGTGAAAATACTGCAATGAGCATAGATGTGCAGATGCATTTTTTTTGAACCCCCTGGGTATATTACAAGGGGTGCTATTGCTGGATAATATGGAAGCTCAGTTTCTAGCTTTTGAGGAATGCACAAATTGTTTTCCAAAAGGTTGGATCAGTCAGCATTTCTACCAACAATGAAGGAGAGTTCATTTCTCCCTACATCCACAGCAGCACTAGTTATGCTTGCTTTTCTCAAAGTGTTCTAGTTTCTGTGGTGTAAGATGATATCTCATTGATGTTTTGATTTGCATCTCCCTGATGATTATCCATTTTTTCATGTCTTTTTTTCATTTGTATGTCTTCTTTAAAGAAGTTTTTTGTTCATTTCTTCTCCCCATTGTTGATGGGTTTGTATCTTTTTTTCTTGTAAAGTTCTTCCAGTGCTTTATATATCTTGGATGTTAACTCTTATCAGATGAGTGTTGGGTAAATATTTTTTCCCAATATGTGGGCAGTCACATGGCTGCCCACCTCCAAGATGGTCAGACTTCTTCGTCAAGACCCTGAATGAATGGTTTGAGGCTCTACATATTCCTGAAGCAACCAGATGCCATTGGGCTACACTGGCACATGATAGGGTCAAATGGAAATGTTGATGGCACCCACTAGAGGAAATCGATGAATAACAGCATGTCAAGTGATCAAGTGATGTGGGCTGTATTTGTATCTTGGTCACTGTTTCTTTTAAGGTGCAGAAGCTTCTTAGTTTAATATTGTTCCATTTGTTTATCTGTGCTTACATTTGCTTGATCAGTGGTATTTTATCCCTGAAGATTCCTTTAGCTTCAGTGTCATGGAGGGTATTGCCCACATTTTCTGCCATGTATATTATGGATTCAGGTCTGATATTGAGATATTTAATTAAATCTAATCTAGCTTTTGTATCTGGTGCTAGAAAGAATTCTGAGTCAATTTTTTTTGCACATATTTATTCAGTTTTCCCAGCAACATTTGTTGAAGAGGCTTTCTTTGTTCAACTTCATATTTTTTTTCTTCTTTATGGAAGAATGAATGATCATATATTTGAAGTTCTCATAGTTCTCATTTGAAGTAAAAATATTCAACTCTGTTCCATGGATATACAGGTCTGTCTTTAGTCTAATACCATGCTGTTTTAATTATTATTGCTTTGTAGTATAGTTTGAAGTAGGGGAAGGTGATGCCTCCCATCTTCTATTTCCCAAGGATTGCTTTGTTTATTCAGAGGGTTTATTGTTCCATATTAATTTCAGAAGTGCTTTGTTTATTTATTTGAAAAATATCATGGGTATTCTTTCACAGACTACAATGAATCTATATCATGCTTTGGGAGTATTGCTATTTTTGACAATGTTAATTCTCCCAACCTATGAGCAGGGAATGTGCCTGCACGTCCCCATGTCCTCTTTTATTTTATGGTAGCGTTTTGTAGTTTTCTTTAGACAGGTCATTTACTGCCTTAGGTAAGCTGATTCCAAGTTACTTGATTTTATGAGGCACAATTGTGAGTGGGCCTTTTTTTTAAAATATGTCTTTCTCCTCTTTCATTATTTGTATGTTGGAAAGCCATGGACTTTTGGGTATTGATTTTGTAGCCTGCCACTCTAATATTTATGTCTATTTCAAAGAGCAGTTTTTTAGAGTCTTTAGGATTCTCTAAGTAAGGTATCATGCCATTGTTGAAGCATTTCTGCTATGGTAAAGACAAGTATCTCCACTATCCTCACTCTTAATCAACATTAGGAGTCTTGGCAAAAAAAATCAGATAAGAAAAGGAAATAAAAAAGGGACACAAATTTAAAAAAGGAAGTAAAATTATCTCTATTTGTAGATGATGGCTGATTAAAATTTTTTTTAATTTTCTTTTTTTGTTATTTTGGGCACACCCATCAGTGCTCAGGGCTTACTTCTGACTCTGTGCTCAGAGATAACTCCTGTTAGACTCATATGAGGTACCAGGGATTAAACTTGGGTCGACTGCCGGCAAGGCAAATGCTCCACTTGCTATATATTTTATCTGGCCCCTAATATATGACTTCTATGTACTAAAAATATAAACAAGACATTTTCAAAACACTGCACACATTTTTAACCACCTTCCTTAGTATTGTGTGATGGAGGTTTAACCTCAAAATACTTTATACTTGCTGTAGTGATCCATGTTCTATCTTCAGGCATGTCAGATTGTCTTCATATTTGACAGTTTCCAGACACTGTTTCCTTGCTTTATTTCTCACTAAAATTTACATATAATAAGCAAAACTATAATTTGCTTGCATATGATTAATAAGCATTTACCCTTAAATGATTTTATTAATAGTAGGGAATTTGTTATGATCACTATCACTACCTTCCCGTTGATCATCTATTTGCTAGAGCAGGCACCAGTAATATCTCCATATGTCCTGTCTCATGTTAGTAGAACCAAAAGGCTTGCTCCAGGAACATAAAGAGCTTCAAACCATTATATTAGGTCATAGAAATGACCTAAAATAAATGTTACTGGTATTTGGCATATCAAATATGACAAAAGCAGCTTGCCAGGCTTGCCGTGCGGGTGGCATACACTTGTAGTCACCTCTTGATCACTTGATCACTTGAATCCTGTTATTCATCGATTTGCTCGAGCGGGCACCAGTAACATTTCCATTGGACCCTATCACGTACCAATGTAGCCCAATGGTATCTGGTTGATTCGGGAATATGAAGAGCCTCAAACCATTTCTTCAGGGTCTTTACAAGGAAGTCTGACCATCTTGTAAGTGGGCGGCCACGTGATCTTTTGACATCCCGTGGGATGCAGTCAGTAATGGCTCTAGTCCAGAGGTTGTCTCCAAATCGCATTACATGTCCAGCCCATCTGATTTTCGATGCCTTGGCAAACGAGACAGCATCCCTGATTCTGGAATAGCGACGGAGGTCAGAACTCCGATTCCTTCTCTCACTTGAGTGAGGCGTGATATTCCAAGCATAGCTCTTTTGATTCCTCTCTGGGAGACCCAGAATAGCATTCTCATCCTGCTTTCTTAGGGCCCAGGTCTCTGAGGCATATGTTAATGCAGGGAGAACGGTGGAGTCAAAGAGATGTGCCTGGAGCCGGAGGTTCTTTGTCCTTTTAGCTATTTCTCCTTTGAAGGCATTCCATGCTGCTCTCTTCCTCCTGCGCAGCTCAGGTTTTAGGTCGTTCATCATGTTGACTTCTCGACCTAGGTACACATAACTGCTGCATTCAGAGATGTTTGTTCCATTGAGAGTGAATGGGGCCTCTGGAACTAGTTCATTCTTCATGAGCATTGTTTTCTTTAGATTCAGGTGTAGACCTATCTTTCCACATTCTCGGTCAAAGTCAGCCAGAATTTGTGCCACTTGGCTAATGTTTGGTGTTATTAGAACAATGTCATCAGCGAGCGGATGTGGTGTAGTTGCCGACCATCTATCTTCACTCCCATTCCTTCCCATTCTAATTGATGCATGATGTTCTGGAGGGTGGCACTGAAGAGTTTAGGTGAAATGGTATCACCCTGTCGAACCCTTCATCCTTTTCACATTAATGATCACTTCTTTGTAGAATGGTGAGATCCTGGTGGTGAATCCGTAATACAGCTCAAGAAGGATCTTGATGTATTGGGTTTGAACACCCTGTTTGGCTAGGGCTTCCATGACTGCTTCAGTCTCCACAGAATCAAAGGCTTTCTGTAAATCAATGAACGCGAGACAGAGCGGCATCTTGTACTCCCTACAAACCTCAATGAGCTTGGTTACTGTGTGGATATGGTCGATTGTGCTGAATCCTTTCCGAAGCCTGCTTGCTCGCATGGTTGTCCTTCATCTAGTGTTCTGATAATCCTGTTCAGGATGACTCGTGTAAACAGCTTGTAGATGACGGACAGCAGGCAGATGGGGCGATAGTTGCCGATGTTTTGAATGTCTCCCCTTCATGAACAGTAGAACTGTCCTTCTGGTTTTCCATTGGGAGGGCACCTTGCATTTGGACAGGTAGCGTGAGAAGAGCCAAGCTACTGTATTGATGAGTACAGACGGCAGAGTTCTTCAGGTGTTCGGGTCTGACTTTTGTCTGGACTTGGTGCAGTTCCCTTCTTTACCAATGAGATGGCATGTTGGATTTCAGAGGGGAGAACGTTGGGAATGACATATCCATCCTGTGGAATTTGGTATGTGGGCAGGTGGATGTTTCTATCAAAGAGATTTGAGTAGAAGTCCTGGATAATCTTCTCCATTGCCTTTCTGGAAGATGTGATAGATCCATCAGGGCATCGGGGGCAGTCATCTTGGTCTTATAGTTGGCAAAGGACAGGCAATTTTTGATGAACATAGCGGCCGTTAGTGGCCACACAAGTCGGGCTGTGATAGTCTGGTCTACTGGGTGGAGTTGTGACCGAAAGAAGTCCAGATGTGGAAACGGCGGCCTCCATGGAGTCGGGGGGGGGGTTGTCTGGCTTATTGTGAGGCTCTGCTGGGGTGGCAGGCCAGGGCTAGAACCCGCCATGCCTCCCGGGTGCCTCATGAGCGTCTGGGCACAAGGAGAGCAAATAGCAGCTCTGCTCCATGTCTGAGAGTCTCTGGTTCAGCATAACTGGGCCGGATTGGAAAAAAAAACTGTTGCAGGGTGGGTGTCAATGATCTGGGCTGTGATAGTCTGGTCTGCTGGGTGGAGTTGTGATGAGAAAGAAGTCCAGATGTGGAAAGCGGTGGCCTCCATGGAGTCGGGTGTGGGGGTCATCTGGCTTGTTGTGAGGCTCTGCTGGAGTGGATCATTTTTTATGATCTCTCACAACAAAAAATTGTATTCTGGCAAAGATCAGACCTTCAGGGTAGGAGCCAATTAAGGTCTCTCCAGAGTCATATCACTGGCTACAGATATGGTCCGTCTTTTAAGAAATCCTGGGCCCTAACAGTTGTGAGAAATGCTGAGACTTACTAAAGGCATGGAGGATTTTCTTATTAATATACCTTCAGCTATGCTCCAGTGAAAGGGAATCACTGGGCAAGAACAATTTTATTTATTTGTTTGTTTGTTTGTTTATTGCTTTTTGGGTCACACCTGGCAATGCTCAGGGATTTTCATGGCTCTGCCCTTAGTAGTCACTCCTGGCAGTGCTCGGGAGGGGGTCATATGGGATGCTGGGGATCGAACCCAGGTTGGCCGTGTGCAAGGCAAATGCCCTACTACTGTGCTATCGCTCAGGACCTTGGACAAGGACAACTTAATGCAATTAATCCTCCAAGGTGGGCAAAGCAATATGGACTAATTGATAGAAAGCTCCATGAATCCATATTCCCTTTGTTGAGTTCACTCATCACTGCTGCTTCTATGTGGAGCACATTGTGGGTCAATCAAACTGAACTTGTCAAATTTGACCCAACTCTCTTTTGTGCTTCTTTCTTTAGCATATACTGTCTGACACCCCACAGTGACCATTTTTTGTCCGACACCTCGCAGGGGCCTTTTGCTTCAGACTTAGATACTTAATCCCTTGTAAATTTTCATGAACTTTCTTGGTGGGGATGGTGGGTGTTATGCCTTCCCAGCTCTGCATAAGAAGAGCACTTGCTGCATCTTCTGTGAGTCTTACAATCTCCACCTAGATGTGTTTGAACCTGCAGGACGGAGTCTGCTTTTCTGTTGAGGAGATACAGCAGTCTTGGCTTTCAAGGGAGTAAGAGGACAGTGATAGGGGGCGTGTGGGACTCTGTGATTCATCCCAATTCTCTGGCCTGAAGCCCACTCACTACTATACTACCAGCTCTATAACCCCTGAATGCTGACCAAAAAGCCGCCGGGGCCACGGCCTCTAGGATAGATAGTGGTAATGACTGCATCCTTTGAGTCTTCCGCTCAACTTTGATGCCCATTAGTGTTGTTTGTAGTTGGGGGCCGGGCTGGCAGTATGAAGTGCCCTTTAACCTCTCTACCCCACTATTCCTGCCCTGCTGATACCCAGAGACTTGAAGAAAAATTCTTCCTTTGAAGATAGGTCCTGGTCAGTTATGAATTCCCCCCAAACAGGTGCTTCTGGCCATCAAAGTCTTGAAGCAGTTAAACTTGCTTTCACCTTTGTTGCAGTTCCCTTTAAAAGAAAATAGAGAGATCTTGAAAGGTGGAAGGGGTGGCAGGCCAGAAACGTAAAGTGTGTGCAATCACTCAGATACAAGTGGCACCACTAAAAATTGCCTTCATATATCAGCTTATGGTTTACACACTCTGGCAGAAAGGACACTAAAAGGTCAGCTGGAAAAAAATTTATATGTCAGGCCTGGAGCTGTGACTCCAAATGTGGTGAGGAGACACGATCTGAGAAGGGTTCTAGAGGGACCGGCTAAGTGCTTGATATGGCAGTATTCTTTTCTTCACTCTTTATTTTGTTTTATTTTTTAGGAACTTGCTTGCAAACGTCAGCAGAGAAGCTAAGGTATAGACTCAGAGTCACCCCTCGCTCCGACCCCTGGTGACAAGACAGATAGTCCCATTCATCTATGGGTGAGCAGCGGAGGCTACCTACATTTTTTTTCCTTTTTTGCTTGGATTCAGGATATATTTGTTTGCAGAGAGGGATGTCACGCTTGTGAATGCACTGCTCAGTCATGTGCCAGAGGTGAAATCAGAGGAGGGGAGAAGTGAAGAGAGAGAAGGAAGGGGGCAGGTGGGCTGTGGGGAAGGGGCAAACTGCTTGTGAAGCCTTACTTCGATCCCCAAACAAATCTTCAGCCAAATGCTAATGGAGAATATGCCTTCCAACTAGAAGGATCAGCAGAGGCTGCAAATTAATAATGCATTTTTTTAAAATAGCAATTGCTTTATAAAGAAGTCTGGGAGAGGATGACTTATCCCACCCTATCCTCCAACTTGCATCCCACCTCCCAAAATAAGGGTGTAGAACAACATAAGTCTCTTGGAGTTTTGTTTAATACTGACCCTCCCCTACTTTATTAACTGTGTAACATTTTAAGATTATTTTTTTCCTCTCTGTCTCCTCCAGCAAGTCTCTATTGATCACTGTTTACAGTTATAATCCCTTTCAAATTTATCATCCATGACTAACACCACATGTATTGATTAGTGTTGACGGATGTCCCTCTACTATATGGAACCACCACGATCCCGGCAAGTGAAATACAGCTGCCATGGGGGGGGGGGGGTATAAATCTACATTTTCTCCTCTTTTTTTTTTTTTTTTGTATTTTCATTCCCCCACTTTGTTCATAGCTTAAGACAGCTTCTTTCCTAGAGATGCTAAGGAATTGCTTCTTATATTTTAAAGCTAATTTCTTTACTCCCACTGAAGCCTTGTGGAAGGAAAAGATAGTGTCTGTTTGGCCTCTGGGTGGCAGCTAGGGGGTGGCTGACAGGTCCTGATGGAGATCAGATTTATGAGGAACATCCATGTGTCCTAACCTAAAGTCACGAGTAACAAAGATGTAAAGGCTAGTTTTTTAGGGACAAATTAGATGTCACTTGTGCCTAAGAACTAGGTGTCCAAATCTGGACTATAAATGGAATCATTTGTTAATATCACAATTTGGGGACCCTTTTTTTGTTAGTCTCTTAACGGTTGCTTTTGCTTTCCCTGTGATGGACCAAAGGCAAGCAACAACCATATGTGAGACTGTGCATATCGCTTTTGTCCAAGTTCTGGGCTTCTGTCTTAGAGCAGTGGTTGGCTTGGCCACCCTGTAGGTGCAGTGCTGGGAGACACATTTCTCACTCCCTCTCACCAGGCTGGTACCAAGATGTGCAGACTGATCTCATCTGCCACCAGACATCTTACGGGAAGTGACCGTGAGTCCTGAGCTCATCTAGCTGAGACGAGAGTACAACAATGCTTCAGAAAGTGAGAAAGTAGCCATTGAATAATATGACAACACGTCCCTTCCTCCCTGCCTTCTCCCTCTCTCTCCCCCTACACCTCAACTTTACCATAGGCCCAAAACTAAAATGGGTGAATAAAAATAAAAAAGGTAGAGAATGCAAAGAAATGTAGAAGTGTAAAGTGTAATTTAATCCTTTAATTGACCAGTGAGTAAATTATTGAAGCCCAAACACTTGAAGTAATTTGTCCAATGTCTCATAGTGTATTGAGAGATAAGCCCAGAGAGGAGAACTGTTCTCTTACTCTCTGGGAAGAGTCTTTTCTCACCAGCTCCTTTTCTTTCTTCTCCATCTCTCCCTCTCTCAGCTTCCCCTTCCTCCTGCCCTGTTTTTCTCTGCTCTGCCCTTCCTTTCTGTCTCTTTTCAACCTCTCTATTCCTATCATCTCTTTTCTTCCATCACCCCCCCCACCCAGTCTTCTAGTTTCAGGGGCTTGACACACATTTTTTGCTTTTGAAGCTCATCTTCACTTTGCAAGATAATTATTTTCTAACAAACTAAGGAATTATTTTTACTACATAAAATTCACATCCAAAAATTAATTTTCTTTTCAAAGGGAAAATGCAGATTGTTCAGCTCCTAAGGGAAGGCATAGCTACCTAGAGCACCATTTTGTCATGCTATACAGTTTTGAATAGCTGTTTAGTTGACTCATATGTAAATGATATTTTGTCCTCCCTCATCGACTCAGCCAACGATATTGACAATAATTTGATGGGATGTTTTTTTGCCTCTTATCTATTTTCCAAGTTTTCATGGTCTGTTTGTAATAGTGTTTTTGGTTCTTTGCACTACTTTAAATTAAGTTTCTCATATGGGTCTTATTATACCTGAATACTGCTCAGTTATTTTGATGACATAGTTGTAAATTCTCACTAAAAAAGATCTTTAATAATCAGTTGACATTTATTTAATAGACCACCCATTTTATTAAATCTAGTTCCTTAGATTTAATAGAACATCTTATTGTATTTTCACATCAGGATAGTGATGCCATAGTTATGCTTGAAAAGGCACTTTCATTATAAACCCCTGTTTTTTAGGCACTTATAATTTTCTCAAGTAGCACATTTATTTCAATGTGCAATCATTTTCTGTTCTCTTCTACCGCCCTTCTCTCAATTTGTACAATTTTCCTCATTTTAAAAAAAAAGTTTAACAAAGAAACCTATCTGAAACTTTAGAGAGAAAGTGGTGCCATTGGTAGAGAAAAGCTGAGGAACACTGTCAGCCTCATGGAATCCATCCAGATTCTGGTTTTGTACTCAGTCAGCTTGATGCCAATATTGGTGAAAGATTACTGGCTAAAAGGGCATGCCATGAATA
>JAJIBD010003063.1:0-53105 GCA_021461705.1 Cryptotis parvus
CATACATCATGAGGGAAACTTGGAGAATACATGTATCACGTTTATAGAGCAGGGGAATTATGTCATAGTGTGTGAATATTATAAAATGTTTTTGACTCTTTGACCAGAGACCAAGGTGAAATATATTTTACTGAGGTCTTCACGCAGTGAGAGTGGAAGGCGTTTCACCGAGAAGTGAAGTGGTTTCTTTGAGAATCTGTGACAAATCATTTTTGCTAAAAAAAAAAAATAGCACCAGATCACTTTTTTCTCAAGGGAAGTGCTAGTTTTCTGGTCATCAAAATTTGCTGTGGATTTTTAAATGGAGCAATCCATTCATAAGGCTGAGCTTCATGAAAGATTAGGTTTCATGGAACAGGCGCAGAGAAGTGCTTGTTCCTTGTCAATATTATCATTGTAGACTCTCTAATGCTCCAGATTGCCTTTCTTAACTTATTATCCATCACTAAAAAAGAACTATTATATCCCTCTGTCACAAAATAAAAGAAATCTATTATTCACATACTACACTCCTCTTTTACCATATTCAAAAAATATGCCCAGCCTCTGTTCTAAGAGTATATATAACTTAGTCTATATCAATAATGGCTTGACATTTCATCATCAGTGACACTGATTGGCAGATGGGTGGTACATTCTGTAAAGTTAACTTGATGTTGGGAAAATTTGTCTCTCTACTCTTTTTTTTACTCAACACTGAAACATTTAATCAAAATGGTCATTGGAATTTATCCTGTGGTCATGCTGAATAACCAGACAAGCAGCTGAAGGATTGGTGAAATGGAAATAACTTGGGTGCTTGGCAACATCACTGAAAAGCTCACTTAAATAAACCTAAAATGTACTCTCTGAAAAAAAATCGCTATTGAATACAAAGGTTTGTTACTTTCACAGGAAATGTCTTTATCTTTCACTAGGAAAAATAGATTACACAAGTTACCTATAATCTTCATTCAATGTGAGAGCTCTAGGAGGTATGTGGAGAGAAATGTTGGATGTGGTGAGGTAGTATTTTACTTCCAATTCTTTAAAACTGGTATTTAATTATAATTGAAGAAGACCATACCAAATAGCTTTAGAGATATAAAACTTAGTGATGATATACTCTTGAATAAAATATTTTGATAACAAGCTAGCATTATTTCTTTGTAAAAAGCAATAGCATCAGGTCATTTTCTTAAATTTCTGTTTGACTCTTTTAAACTGCATATGCATATGTGGCCTTCAAAATAGAAATGGAGCCCTACAGAGATGGTCCAGTGGGTAGGGCAAGCTCTCCTGGTTCCACCTTTAATCCCTGAGAAAAGACAGGAGTGATCCCTGAGCACAGAGCCAGGAATATGATTTGAGTACTGATGAGGGTGGCCTTGAAACAAAACAAAACAAACCCAAAATAATTTGGTAAAAAAAAGTGTCAAAATCCATTGTTGGTTTTATTTAAATTTCTGGATTCCACCAAAAATTTCACTCAAAATATTTGTTAGTAGTCTAGCTACAACATTAATTTCCACTAGAACTGGAATCACAGAAATATAGTATATATCATAAAAGTGTTAGAAGCATTCAAATAATTAAAGTACAGCATATTTAATTCTTAAAACTACACTTTTATCTTCAAACATAAATTCATTTATAATATCAATATATTTAAAAAAGAATTTATTTAAAATTGAACCTTTTCATATTTAATTTTTACTTACTGAGGCTACATCCTATATTTTCTCTCTTAAATCAATTTCAATTTGAATTCACATTTTAAATAAGTGACGAAAGACAGAAATCTACAATGATCTCCATCTCAATCTTGGATTCAACCTTCCATTGTGTTATTTAGCTCAGTCAAAACACAAAGCACGTATTGAAATGATAAGTACGAAATGAAACGATCTGTAAAGAAAGATCACACTCAGATAATATAGTTAAATGATCAGGTAGCAGATTGTAACACCAATCAGTCTCCTATAGAAAAGGAGAAGTAAAACAGGGAAGAGAAAAGAAAACTTTAACATGGTTATCTAATACAAGAATGCCATTTGTATCTATGATAATCTCAGGAGACCTCATCAAAAAATGGGAAGAAGAAATGAACAGAAACTTTATCAAAGAATAAATTCTATGGTTTCCCAGAGTAGATTCCCAGAGTGGTATGGCTGGTCAAATGGGAGTTCAATTTCTAGTCTTTGGAGGAATGTCTATATTGTTTTCCAGAAAGGCTGTACCAGCCGGCATTCCCACCAACGCAGCGGAAACACCATCCCTACTTTTATGATTATAGCAGCATTATTCGCAATAGCCAGAATCTGGAAGCAACCAGAGTGCCCAAAAATCGATGACTGGATAAAGAAGCTTTGGTACATCTACCACAATGGAATACTATGCAGCTGTTAAGAAAAATGAAGTTATAAAATTTGCCTATAAATGGATGGACATGGAGAAGATTATGTTGAGCGAAATTAGCCAGAAGGAAGGAGAGAGACAGATACAGAATGACTGCATTTATTTGCATGGCATAAATATATATGTATATATTATGATACCAATATCCAAGGTCAAGTGAAACATATATCAGGAGGTCTTGTCAAAGGTGGAAATTATCACAAACGTGTGGGAGTCAGGAGGTTAGGTAAGACAGGAAATGGAACAGGGTGCTAATAATTGTCGAGAGTACTAATGCCAACCTAGAACTGAGCATTAAATAGAGGCAAAAGGATACACATAATAACCTTTTAATGTATGTTCTGTAATCCATAGTCTGGAAGGGAAGGAAAAGAGAAAGAGAGAGAAAGGGGAAAAAAAATAAAGAACCTGCCATGGAGGTGGGCTGGGGAAGGGGGAGGGAACCGGGGACGTTGGTGGTGGGAGATGGGCACTGGTGGAGGGACGGGTGCTGGAACACTGTATGACCAAAACCCAAACATGAACTTTTTAATTGTATATCTTTTTTATTTGTATATCTCACGGTGGTATAATAAAATACTTAAAAAGAAAGAAATTGTTTAATGTGCTATCAATTGGATGGTAAAAATGCTTTAAACTAGATATACATTTTACAAAACTTTGTGAATACAATAAATACGGTGTGAATCACAGTGAATTGTTCACTTGAATATGGTAAAGTTTATGATATGCAAACATCACTTCCACAAATTTTAAAATAAAGAAACAAAGACATAATAAAAAAGAAGAAATTTAAATGACCAAAAAGTATATTAAAATGCTCATTATCACTAATCATCAGCGAGACGCAAATCAAAAACAAATGAGATATCACCTCATAACATAGAGTCTGGCATATATCCAAAAAAGCAAGAACAAGTGCTGGCGTTGATGTGAGGAGAAAGGGACTCACATGCATTGTTGGTGGGAATGTCGACTGGTGCTGCCTATTTCAAAACAATATGGACATTCCTCCAAAACTAGAAATTAAGCTCCCATTTGATCCAGCCATGCCACTTCTGGAAATATACCCTGGGAAGCCAAAAACATACAGCAGAAACACCACATGCACTTCTATGTTCAGCAGCACTATTCACTGATGGCCAGAATTTGGAAACAATCAGAGTTCCCTAGAACAGATGACTGGATAAAGAAGTTGAGGTACATCTATACAATGGAATACTATGTAGCTGTTAGGAAAAACAAAGTTATGCAATTTGCCTATAAATGGATGGACATGGAGAGGATCATGCTGAGTTAAATTAGCCAGAGGGAAAAGGACAAATATAGAATGACTGGCGTTCATCTGTGGGGTATAAAAAATAGTATAAAACTAATATCCAAGGACAGGCAATCATGGAACTGGGGATCTGTCAGTGTTTGAAATATAATGCAAATGTGTGGGAGTCAGAGGTTAGGTAAGAGAGAAAAGGAACAGTGTACTAATCATTGTTGGAAATATTAGTACCAGCCTAGAACTGAACATTGAATATAGACAAAGAGATATACATGTTAACTCCTAAATTTATGCATTGCAAGCCACAATGTGTAAGAAAAGGGAGGAGAG
Source organism: Cryptotis parvus (assembly GCA_021461705.1). Taxonomy (NCBI): domain Eukaryota; kingdom Metazoa; phylum Chordata; class Mammalia; order Eulipotyphla; family Soricidae; genus Cryptotis; species Cryptotis parvus. The sequence goes on from JAJIBD010003063.1 coordinate 4,004, forward strand.
AGAGAGAGAGAGAGAGAGAGAGAGAGAGAGAGAGAGAGAGAGAGAAAGAGAGAGAGAGAATAGGCAAAGACCAAAAGACCATAGAGGTCATAGAGGCAGAGGCTGGGAAGGGGGGAGGGAATCTTGGGATATTAGTGGTGAAAAGTGTGCATGTTGCAGGGATGGGTGCTGAAACACTATGACTGAAACCTAATCATGAACAATTTTGTAATTATACATGTCACGGCGGTATAATAAAATAAAAATAAATTAAAATTATATAATAACTATCCTGCTTTGAAAGTTATTTCCAAGGGTAATATTCCTAACTCATAAATAACATCTCACCAGAGGTCAAAATCATCTACAATATGGTATTTGTCATATAGTACTATAATTACTCAACTGTTGTTCTCATTGTTATTACTACTTACTGAAAAAAAATTGAATTTCCATTTATGGGTAGAATATCTTATAAAAAGTACATAATTAATGAGTGAAATAAATTATGAAATCCAAATTCAGTATTTTCTGAATCACCAAAGCTCTTATCAACTGATAAGGCATTTCCCTTTCTTGATTATATTATACAGTTCACTTTTTCCAAATAACAATTACCCTACAATTTCTCCTGTGCCTTTGTACAGAAGAAAATGTATCTTTTTTCTATGAACTGGTAATTAATTTAAAATACTATGTAAGTTATAAGCTTAGCCTCAAGACTTTAAATATATGTATTTAAATATATACATATATATCACTAGTATCACTTATCTTCCTTCGTATTGTTCATTGATTTGCTCAAGCGGGTGCCAGTAATGACTCCATTCGTTGAGAATGGGGGTCTATTATTGTTACTATTTTGGAGAATATCGAACACACCATGGGTAGCTTGCCAGGCACAGCTGAGGCTCTGGTTTCATCTCAGGGCTCCCAGTCCACTGCCAGGCTAAAAGCATTGTCATCTCTTTCCTTTTCTCCTCCTTAGTGGATAGAGTAATTTGTAACATAGCAGCCTGTATATGCCAATGGTATTGATAAACTTATGACTTTTTTACCTGGTTTATTATGGGCTAATCTGGTCTACTTCTGTACTTACATTGACCATCTGAATTTCTGGAACGTGGTTAGTTTCTACTAATCTGATGTATGCGGCTATGTGCCATGGGAAGAGCCTGTAGCAGCTCTGCCCCTGTGTGTCAGAGTCTCTGGATCACAGCCAACAGCCCCAGAGAAGTTCGCTCATTGGACCACTAGGCCTCCCAGAAGGAACAGAGATGCAAAAGAGGGACCCCAGCTCCATCCCCATTGAAGCCCTGTGACTGTAGCCACCTTGACCCAAGCAAACCTGGGCTTAAATAATTTTTTTTAGGGTGGGGTTCTGACGAGCCAGGCACACACCCACCACCAATATGATGCTAACACCATTTGGCTCAATCATACTGTTTTATCCATTTCTGCCACTCTCACACCTGTTCCTCTCTGCTAATCATTCTTTGGTTCTTAAAGACTAAATAATTCTAATCTTAAATCTTGCTTGCTAGACTCATGGATAATTTCACAAGGGATTACAATCTGCCCCATATTTCAAAAGTTTTATCAGAAACTACACATAAATCACTCATTGCCGACTGTATATATATTCTATGTTCTGAGTTAGGACTGTATCAACTGGGCACAGTAATTATAAACCCAAATTTACAAAGTCTTGATTATCAGTTTCATATATAAATAAACGATCTTAAATTAGCAACTATTCGCCATTATTTTTAAAAAATAGTTTTGTAGAAAAGAATATTTCAAAGCATGAAATTCATGTAACATAAGAAGAAAACATAATTTGTAGAAATCAAAACACTTTGAAAGAAATGGAGCATTCAGTTATCAAGGAGTCTAGGATAATTTAGCATCCCTTTTATTTGTGAAACTTTGTATATTAGGCCCACAAATTTAAGTCTTTTGCTGTTAGATCCAGCACCTATGTCTTTACTTTCTGATTTTATTCTACTAAGACCTACAACTTAACAATTTTGAAGTCATTTAAACGAATCCTCAACATTGTACACTAATGAGTACACCTATCAGCCCTTGACAAACTATTAATTTAAAAGTGTCATTATTTACATACATATATATTGCAAGTAGAATGCAGAAACCACAGTGTTCTTATAGTGCATGACTTTTGTAAATCAATTAGTATGAAACGCAATTTACACTAATTCATTGGGGGCAAAGGGAGCATGAAATTATCTTGACTTGTTAATTTAGTATCTTTTAGCAAATTGCTCATATTAAGTACCTATCCCACAGGCAATAATACTCCCTTTTCATAAAAATGATAATCTAAGCAGTAACAAATTGAACTTTCTCTTCAAATTCCTATTTTATGGTACATTTCTTTTTTTAAGGTATTTTTTGTTCTACTTCTATAGTACACAACTGTGAAATGACAAATGACTAAGTCTTGATGTTTTTTCAATTTATTTATTTATTTATTTTTTGCTTTTTGGGTCACACCCAGCGATGCTCGGGGGGTTACTCCTGGCTCTGCACTCAGGAATTACTCCTGGCGGTGCTCGGGGGACCATATGGGATGCCGGGGATCGAAACCCAGGCCGGCACAGGCCGGCCGTGCAAGGCAAACGCCCTACCCGCTGGGCTATCGCTCCGGCCCCTTATGCTACATTTCAATAACAGTGGGAAAAATTGAGGATCACTCATACCGTTGTTACTCATCAATCTTTTGATGATATGATAAGGTTACAGTCATCTTCTTGATGATCCCTGTGATCACCTTTTTAAAATACTATTTATATACTTTTGACTCCAGTTGTCTGGTGGAATCATCAACTAAGCAGAAAAATTTTGATTTACTGATATTTACATTGTACATAAGTTTCCTGATGTTGATGTCCTTATTGAATTAAATTTTCAGGGACAAAAAAGAATGGCCACTTTAAGACATAGAAATTTATAGCCAGCAATATTATCTAGGCATTTTCTCTTTAGTGTCAAAATTATCAACTGACAGGGCCAGAGCGATAGCACAGTGGGTAGGGTGTTTGCCTTGCATGCGGCCGACCTGGGTTTCGATCTCCGGCATCCCATATGGTCTCCTGAGCACCGCCAGGAGGAATTCCTCAGCAAAGAACCAGGCGTAACCCCTGAGCATTGCCGGTATGACCCAAAAAGCGCAAAAAAAATTATCGACTGTTTCATTCTGCCTGAGTTAATAGTTGTGGAGAGCATACTAACCTTACAAAGGAAAGTTTACTTATGTGAAATTTTGAATTCAATTTGGCTCCAGTGTAACCTGGCTGAGTAATTTGGGGAAAGACTTCACCCGGTTAGGTTTATTTAAGCTACATGTTAGATCTTTACAAGAAGAAATCCAAAGACATTAGGAGTAGGTGAAAGTAATGAACAAAAATTCCATCAGAGAAGAAATACAAATGGCCAAAAAAGCACATGAAAAGAATGCTCTACATTACTAATAATCAGGTTAAAGCATCTAGATAATGAGCTATCATCTCACCCACAGAAATTACTATAGAACAAAAAAAAAACGAAGAACAACCATTGCTGGTATGGTTAGTAAGAGAAAAGGATTCTCATTCACTGCTGCTAAGAATGTTGATTGGTTCAGCCTCTCCTGAAAACAATACAGACATTTTTTTATTTTTTGCTTTTTTGGGTCACACTCGGCGATATTGAGGGGTTACTCCTGGCTTTTGCTCAGGAATTACTCCTGGCAGTGCTCAGGGGACCACATGGATTGCCGGGGATCGAACCGGGGTTGGCCACACACAAGGCAAACACCCTACCTGCTGTGCTATCGCTCCAGCCCCAATATGGACATTTCTAAAAGGAGCTTCTATTTGACCCATCAAGTTTACTTCTTAGAATATATCCCAAGGCCCACAAATAAAATGGAGAAAAGACATTTGCACCTCTATGTTCCTTGCAACACTATAACAATACCCAAAATCTGGAAACAACCCAGGTATCAAGGAATAGATAACTGGATAAAGAAACTATATATACACATGCATGCATAATAGAATACTACTCAGCCATAGAAAAGATCAAATCATATAACTTGCACTGCATGGAGGGAGAATATCCTGCTAAGTGAAATTATCCAGAGAGATCAGTACAGAATTATCTATATCATATGTGGACTATAAAGAAACATAAAGGAGGAATAATGTATAACAAAAGACAATGGGAACAAAGAACATAAGAACTGGTGTTCAGCAGGAAACATGCCACTGAAGGGGGTGGGGAATAGGTTGGGGGAATGGGAAATGGTGGAGGAAACCAGTGAACCAGAAGGAGGAGGTGGTAAAATATTATGTGTAAACCTCGATCAACAACAATATTGTATAGCAAAAGTGCAATATATGTTGTTAGTGTATATATAGTGCCTCCCGTATAAGGAGACCAGTGGGTGGAGGACAAGTGAGGGTTCAGGGGACATTGGTAGAAGTGGACACTGGTAAAGAGCTCAGTTTTGAAACACTGTATGCCTGAAATTCAATTGCAAATAGCTTTGCAATTTCACTGTGAATAGATGAACTAAAAGAAAGTGTATTTAAGGCAAGAATGGCTTTGTTTTTTGAAGGGCTGAACTTTATTTAAGTTATTATACGAATATACAGTTCCTGTATACCTCATAGATTTTGGAGAATTCATCTTAAAATAATTAAGTAAAAATAACTTATAAAACTCATATTCTCAACAATAAAATATATCATTGATGTCTATTTTAAATCACATGTGCAGGTAAAATATTACCTATAACTATTAAATATGATTTTAAAAATAATTATTTAAAATAAAAGTAATAAATAATTCTATCACCATGTATTTGGCAGATGTTTTGCATAAGTTACTGTCATCGTGTACATGTTGTTACAGGCAAAGTCACAAAAATTCCTGCTGTGTTCAACATCTTATTCTAATATAAATTACCTTATGGAGCTGGTGCCACAGATGAAGTCAGGGAACTAGCAATGTATCTGGTCCCAAGAGTTCCCACTTTGTAAAATAACAGCACAGACCATAGGAATAAACTTTCCCCAGAGATTGAGACAGACATATGAAATTGGGGACAGAAGGAAAAATTGATGCATAATGAAAAGTCCTACATTCTGAGTAACTGACTCATAAAGATGCTGATGCTGAGAAAACAAAGATGTAGAGGAAGTTCCTGGTGTGGTGAATGTAGGGCAAAATGCTGAACGAGAAAACTAGTTCATTCACTTTGAATGCAACTTATAGTAGCTTCTGCTTTTCCTAAAAAAAAATCCAGCTTAGCTCCTGTCTTTGGATACTTGTGCAATGTGATATAAAATCATATTTATTATGTTTTGTATTTCTACATGATGTCCTACAGATAGCACTCCCCAACTTTTTGTGAGGGACTGTTACTGCAATTCAAAAGTATCTAAGGCAGATGTTTATCCAGAGTATTAACCTGAACACTTTATTAATTTTTCATTTGGGGGCCATATCCGGTGGTGTTCAAGACTAACTCCTGATTCTGCACTCAGAGATCAATTTGGGCAGGCAATGGGAGACCATTGTTGCAGGACACCTAAAAACCTATGCCTCTGCATCTGCCCTGGATTGCCTCCCTGCTGGTCACTTCATAGATAGGGGGTAGTCTGAATGTGGCAGTCTTATCTGACCATGTATTCTGTACTGGCTGGTATAAATATTCTCTCATGCTACCACAAGCATCATGGGACAAGCTAGATCTTCACAGCATATTTGCTTGACCACGTTGGATCTCTAAGTAATTAGACCAGAAGAAATGCTGTTTGCCTCCAAGCAAGCAAGCATGGCTCCCTGATAACTCAAAGGCAACTAAAATACAAAACTACAGTGAAGTAGACGAGACTCTTGTGAAGGCTTGGAGAAATATTTAACTGGCATTAGTATTAGTCTTTGGTACAGAGACATGCCATCTCAGAAACCCCTTCTCTACCCTATAAAGGCAATTCCAGCAGATCTTGGCTCAAGATATGAGGTGAGGTGCTGGGAGAAATTACCTGAGGGCATTTGATCCTTCCTGCCAGGGGAAGTTACATTTAGCTTATAGCTTCTCCCAGCTCTGCTAGGAGGCTTTTAATTAGCTCTGGGTCCTTGTAAACAACCCGATGGTCTCCTGAAGTTGCTACATTTCTATAAAGCTATTTTCCTGTTTTCATCTCTAGATAGCCCAGCCCAGAATGGGCTGGGCTGGGAGATTGGGGGATTCCTAGCTATAAAATAAGCTGTAAGAAGAAAGAAGCTCTCTTTTTTCCCCCTTTTGCCATTTCGGCTTCCCTTGGTGTTTTGCTTCTCCGTCCTCTCCATTCTCTGTTGGGCCTCAACACGTGGGTGGCAGCCATCTTGGCCTACACCTGGCTGGTGGCTAGCTGGGAACCCAGAGTCCGGAGGTTTTCCCTGCTCTTGGATTGTATATTGGAACCTGTGATAGTAAAGCCCTTTTAAAACTGCATCGGATTCCTGAGTCTTCATCCATTCATTCCCCACCGGCTTCGGAGGTAGAAGGGAACTTCGCTCCTCTGTCGGGAAGTGCTCGGTGGCGCTCCCCCAACAGACCATATTAGGTGTCAGGGATCAGAACTGTACCAGCCCCTTCATGTCAGGCACCCTATTTGCTGTTCTATCACTCTGGCCTCTATTCTTTTTAGTTAGATACAATGTGTTATTTTAGGGCAAGAACCATACTATAAGGAAAATTGCTTTTCTTTTTGCAATGTATGCTTATTTGATTCTTTAACTTTGTTGCATGTTGTATTTGCCATAGTTATCACTATAGCATACAAAATATATGTAAAATATATCTTTAGTGATGAGAGAGTACAAAGGTGACTAGGATAAAATTGGGTCTGTATCTGACATAGTAAAATTTAAATAGAGCACAACATAAAACATAATGTGATGACTCAGAAATTTGATATAGATTTAGAAGACTTCCCAGAAAAAAATCTGAATTGCCAAACATAATTTCTAACTATGATGTCTTTTTTGACTTAAAAATGGTTCTGTTTCTTCAATTTTTAACTATCTTTTTAGAAAGTTTGGTCACATAGTCTTTCTCTGGTATTTCTTTTGCTGTAGAGGTGAAAAGAATTGAACTACTCTTCTTAATCCTTTAAATCTTTCTCTGCAGAACTGTTTTTCTAATCTTAAAATGAGAATCCACATGTCAGATAGGTTGGACACAATGCCCCCTGTTGTACACATCTTTAAACTTCAGCCCTCACCACCCCGCCCCAGTTCCTATTCTACTCATACCATCAGGAGTCCTAGCATTACTTTGAATAGCATGTAGTGATATCACCATGTCAGTAATGAAGACTAACTAGGAATACTAAGTTATAAAAATGCTATTCCCATCATTGCTGTTTCGTGGGGGCTGACACTTCACCCTTGGAACGGTCCTTTTTTCCCATTGTACACAGTCTCGGTTGAATTACCAAATGTCAAAAAGATCAACCACACAAAACCACTGGTGGTTATAATGCAATATGAGACAAGTTGACACCTTTTCCTCTGTGAGGATTGAGAGAAAATATTTAGGTTCCAAACCTTGACTTGTCTGATGCAAGGGAGACAAGGTGGGAGAATGCTGAGTTTTCAGATTACAGTGAAAACACACAAGAGGTTCAGGAGAAATGATAAACAAAACAAAGTTTACTTCTTTCTATAGAGAGACTTTGCTCAGCCATAGCATGATAAAAATAGTTTTCTATTGCCTTCATGTTTATTAAATATGAATAGAAGTATACATTGTTATCTCTATTATAACTTAACGAAGAGATATTTAAGAAAATTATTTATTGAAATGTTTATTTACCCCATTTCATAAACTATATGCTAAATACTTTCCATACAATTTAAAAAAATACATCTCTTCCTTAGTTACCTTTTTAATAGATCGTTTTATTGCTCTAATTCAATCCAAGGAAAATTAAAGATTAAAATTAGAGTTTAGGCTATACACTGATTGTTAAATATGGAAATTTTATGAAAACAAGTTTGAGATTCCATGAAGTTTATGGAGCAGAGGCTTTCTGAATGAATATGCAGTTTGAATTAGCTAATACGACATGATTACAAGGTGATTTTTTAAAAATGCTACATTCAGGTCTATGTAAAACATAGTCAATTACTGGGAATTTTCATTTTCAACATTTAATATGTATTAAAGTGACCTCTGGCTCACACCTACCTTATTGTATTGTTTACGTTTTAACCTTTCTTTACGAGTATGTTTTTTTTTTTAATTTATTTTGCTTCTTTGGGTCACACCCAGCAATGCTCAGGGGTTTCTCCTGGCTCTGCACTCAGGAATCACTCCTGGCGGTGCTCAGGAGATCATATGGGATGCCGGGGATCGAACCCAGGTCGGCATGGCCGGCCACGTGCAAGGCAAATGCCCTACCTACTGGACTATCACTCTAGCCCCTTTACAAGTATGTTTTGATAGATTATCTCTAGGCTTTTCTGTGGACTACAGTGAAGTTCAATGTTTTTCAAAGAAAATTCTTAGCTACTTAATCAAACATCTCAACATATAAAGTTAGGTGTCATTTGAAGTTAGGTAGCTTTCAATGAAATGATATAAAATATGTATTGGTTTGGCACAGAAATGATTTGTTTTTAGAAAAGTTTTCCAAATAGAAGATTATGCCTCTATGATTAAAGAATTATGCCTCTATGATTAAAGAATCTTTGCAAGTAAAATTAAAATGACTTTGAATCTTTGCATATTCATGTATGTTTAACATGTATTACTATAGTCGCAAGTACTTTGAAATGAACACTTTGAAATCTATAGTGACACAAACTATAAATAAAATACAATATTAACCAGATTAAAATGAAGGAGGAAAAGAGAAGATTTTAAGTGATCAAATGCTTAGTAATGCATTTGGAAAAGCTAAAACCCTATTCATCAATTAAATACAATAGTTTTTAGAAACTACTTTTAAAAACACAGATTAGAGATTTATAAAAAAGTAAGAGTAATTCAATCTATCCGTGTAGAAAATATTTTTAAAAAAGTGATCAGTTTTTCGCTTTAGAATTTTCTTGAATTATAAAAAATGTGTCCAGGGATTGGAAATAAGTATAGTCAGTGGAGCTCTTGTCTCACACTTGAACCAGTGGTTGTTCTATGGCACTCACATGGTGCCTTGAGTCTCTCAGGAGTGAACCCTTACTGCAGAGCTGGACATGACTCCAAAAGTACAGAAAATAAGATGAAAATAAATAAATATTCTTAACCTGAAATAGCATAATGAAGGAAAATGCTACAAAGTTCCCAGTATGAATTGATAATTATTTTAAAAAATCAATGCATGAATGTCCTAAGCTTGATTCTCTTATATATTTGTTATAAAGTTAGACTATAGTAGCAGACATTTTTAATGACATTTGAAGTAAATAAAGTATTTCCACATACTGATGACGGAAATACAAATTGGTAGAAACTTTCTGGAACTTGAGATTGGCTTTTGTCTTTGGTGGAGCTCTGACAAGCTGTGGAGCTGTGGAGTCCAGATGTTGAAAATGGTGACCCTCATAGTGTGGAGGTTCCTTTGGCTTCTTGGAGGCTCTATTAGGATGGCAGGCCAGGTCTAGAACTCACCTTCCCTACGAGGGCACCTCATGATCAGCTGAGCATAGGGAGAGCGGGTAGCAGCTCTGCCCCCTGTGTCTGAGTCTCTGTATCAAGCATACCTGGGCTTGAAATAGTCTTTGCTCTAGGGTGGGACTCTGATGAGCAGGGATTGAGATTGGTGGATGTTGAAAATGGCAGGACAAAAAGCCAATCTCAAGCCCTACTCTTCAGATTCCCACCCTAGAGCAAAGACTATTTCAAGCCCAGGTATGCATGACACAGAGACTCAAATACACGGGGCAGAGGTTTTATCTGTTCTCCCTATGCTCAGCTGATCATGGGATGCCTGTTAAGGAAGCGAGTTCTAGACCTGGCTGGACCTCCCAATAGAGCCTCGCAAAATGCCAGAGGAACCCCTATACCATGAAGGCTGCCGTTTTCAACATCTGGACTCTACAGCTCACCAGAGCTCCACCCAAGATAAAAGCTGATCTCTCCCTGTTGTAGCTGTGTGGTCCATCAGTAAATGTGCGAGATAACAGCTTACTACTTATAACAGCTTACTACCTGCATGGCAGAGCCTGGTAAGCTACCCATGTTGTATTTGATATGCCAAAAACCAGTAACAATTATAGACCTCATTTTCATGACCTGAAGGAATTGTTTGAGGCTTTTCATGTTTCTGAAGCAAGCAGATGCCTTTGGGCTACACTAGCACAGGGCAAGACTTATGGAGACGTTACTGGTGCCCACTCGAGCAAATTGATGAACAACAGGAAGACAAGTGATACAAGTGATACAAACTTTCCAGAGCATAAAAATATTTAAAGTGAAATAAAATTTTGACTCACCAAGAAGACTAAAATTTATCCTTAGAAAACAATTACAGGTGACCAGATTATATAGCAAGAATATTGTTTGTAGCTTTTAGTGTAAAATATTGGAAATTATTTCATACATTCAATAACATGGCATTATTTAAACCATGATTTTATCTCTATTCTCTATATTCTTTAGAAAAATGTTTCAAAGATTATGTTTACAAAGGGGTGTGACATATATATTTTAAATGATAAAATCTTCTTAGTATATTATGTGAACTCAGGAAATGGAAATGAACATACACATGAACAAATGTATACAGTCACCATGTCAATTACTTAAATGTGGCCCCCACATTTATTTTGTGTTTCAGAGAATATTTCCCAAAATATTCAAAGCATTCAATTATAGGTGGTATAGTTTTATGGATTCTTTTAATTATTCTTTTTTAAAAAATTGCAACAATTTCATATGGATTATAATGAATATAATATGTATTATAAGCTACAAGAAATGCAGATGATTGCAACTATATTGAAAGTTAGAGAAAAAGGTAAAAATTGATATATGCACGAAGAATGTACAATTTCTAAAAAAAAAGAATTTTGAGATATGGACTATATTTTATTTCCTTTCTTCTTTGAAATGAATCATTTTTACACATGAACCATACTTGATGGCAGTTTGATCATACTCTCCTGTTATGAAATGCATAGTGATCCAAATCCATGATTCAATTTTATATTTTGTCTTTTAGAGCAAGCACCTCACAAACTTAAACTATCTGCTCAACTTTTCTGGTAAGCAGATAAGAAACCAAATAAATTATAATTTAAACATTAAGACTTTAAAGGGTTCACAGAGAAAACAGCTCCAATTGAAAGTATACTACTTAGGACTTTCAAAATATGACTATTATTAATTCAGCCAATTTTCAAGGAAACCATATTACATTAAATTTTTTCCAAGTATCCTCCGGCACAATGTTAGCCTTTCTTGAGATATCCTTTGTAGCTGCTTTGCAAAATTCATATTATGAAAGCGATATAGGAACCACATTCTATAATCTATTAAATGTTGCTCAGGTCATATTTCTAACTATATATTCTAATTGAACTACAGCATTACTAATCAAGCATGCCAGGATCCCTAGATTTCTTAAATGATGAAAACAAAATCAACAACTTGTTTACAATTAGGAAGCCAAGATTTTTTACTGCCTCATCACTTTGAGTGCCAGTACTCTGTGTAAATATCTCATTATACACAGTCCAAATGAGGCAAAAATCTGGGCACTGGCTCCATGGCCCCAATTGAGATTCCTGGAGAGTAATTCATCAGAGTTAAGTGGATTACTTCTCCATCTACTGTCCTACCCGACACTGTTTTAGTATATTTACTAATTCCTGGCATAGAAATCCTGTTCTTCACTGAGGCATCATTATTTTCTTTCGTTAAACCTGTCTCACAATATCACAAAATTTCCACCTAATGATCCTCTATCACCATCTTGTTCCCTGTTCATAAGTGATCTAACTTTATTTGCTGTATTATGCTAAAATTATGTTTCTACCAGTAACTTAAAATAAATTAGGTCCTCTGTGTCAGATACAGCAGTGATGTAGCAGTTGTGAAAGAATTTTGGGGCTGGTGTTTAGTGGCAATGGATGCCTTGGTTAATAAGCAGTGTGACATGGAGTTGAGGTATTATGGGGCCTTACGGTGTCACCCTCAGCCTTTTCTCAACCTAGTCAGCCACTACTAAGATCATCAGAGCTAGATGTAATTTTAAAACATTTATAAAATTTCTCTGTTTTATTTTGATTATTCTGGCAATATTCTTGCCCATATAATTCAAAATCTATCTCCAATACTTTATGAATCAAACATGTATGGTGGTTTATAATATTACTATGTAAGAAAATAAATTTGAACCTGACTTCTATGAGAGGTCTGCACCCGGTTCTGTAACCATTCATAGATGCAGGCATATATTAACTACTCAATTATAATTGCTGAAATACATCGAACTAAATAGAGGTAGATGCAATTTGAAAGTAGAGTGACATCTCTGTAGTTTTAGGAAAACTTATTTTATTCAGTTTTGTCATTCCAACTTCCAAACTGTCTCCAACTAAATACAACTTTCACTAAAAACTACTGAACATTGTGAGATTCCATCCTGTACTGGAATGTCAAAGAAAAGAAAGTAGATCAGAAGTTAATGTTGTATCTATGACGGAATGTAAGCATTCTAAATACTGAGTTGTCCCACAAGAACTGGGTGCTTGTCTGCTTGGGAGAAAATCAGAAATGACTAGAAATGCGGTCTTAGAATTGTTCTAAGACCGCAGAACAAATATGGGGGAACATGAAGATCCAAGTGTTACAAACCCATTTTTGCAAGGGCATAAACATTTTTCTTTTACTTGCTTCCTTTTTTTTCATAATATATTTTCTATTTCCATTTCTTAACCTTCCATCCTTTTCCACTTCTTTATTTTCCTGATACTTTGTTAATTCTATTTTCTTACTCCTACAACCAGATAATTTCTTTTCCATGGTTTGTCCACCACAGCTCAATCTCTCCTGTCCAGACTCTTTCAAAAGATGCTGCATGTAGATAAGACTACTTAGATAGGCCTTCTAAGTGCTAATATAAGAGACTGCTGTTAGTGTGCAGTAAAACAGAAGACTGGATAGATCCAAAAAAAGATCTCTAATCAAAACTGTTAGTACTTAATCTTTGGCATGCTAACAGTCTCAATTTTTATTAATATTTTTTGGAACCAGGATTGGTTCCAGAGTCTCATATACACAAATGTGAATATGTGAGCTACACACCTAGTCCCAAGACTCAATTTTAAAGTTTTTATCACATACTCCTTAAAATAGATATATTAACTCTCAAAACCTTCTATTATGAATTATACACACACATCATTCAATATCATAGACTTTCATTTTCTTGATTTAGGAAGATATATTTGGGTATCAGAAAGGAGGAAAAAGTAAAGATTATAATTTAAAAAAATCCTGAAAATCTTGCTTCACTAATTTCTGGCAATTTTAGTGTTTTTCAACAATTTTGTGTCCAAGGGGACATGTTATAAAATAATGCTTGGATAATGTTAAATGGTATAGATCGATATGCTGACACTTTTATAAGGACTCAAGACGTAAGTCAGAGAAGTCAAATATTCTTAACAAGACCTATGATTTCTGCTTTAATAGATGTCGGAAATAATATTCTCAACATGCACATATACTGTGCCCTACTAGGAAAATGATACTGAAGAAACAAAAATTGTCACAGATTTCCATTAGTTGACAGTGCAAGAAGATTTTATCTCTTGTTTATTCTTAAAAGAAGTAAGACTAGTCAAAAGGGAAGTTCTGCTTGTACGCTTTGGACATGTTTGCATATTTTACGGGCTTGCTTCAGACAGCAGGGCCCTTGAGAAACTGTTTAAACCAGTTACTCAAAGTGAGGTTCATAGCTATTGACAGCAGTATCATCTGGGAATTTTTTATAAATGCAAGGTCTTGGACCAACCCCAGAACTTCAGAATCAGAAATGCTGGATGTGGCCTAGTATATGTGTTTTAATTCTGAAGCCCAGTAGTTTGTGCATTGCCTGACTTATCTGTTGCCTTTGAGGAGAAGTTCCTCATGAATTACACATGCTCTCCCAAAGTAACCAGTTTAATTTTGTGATCTCAAATCTCTTTGGTATTTTTTTGCTGTTCTAGAGGTATTACGGGAGAAAATTTAACTTTCACCAACGTCTCTGAATAAAGATAACCTAATATCCAATAAAGAAAATCCTGATACTTATTAAAGGAAGATTTTTTATATTGTATGCAATTCACTTCTACTAACAGCAATAGGAATTATCTACTGATTAAAAATCAAAACAATAAAAGTAACTATTTTGATAAAGAGTTATTCTGCAATGTTCCCAGGGATTTGGGTTTAAAATGTTAAAGGAAGTATTTTAATTTAATACAGATATCTTAAAATCAGTAAAAGCTTTTACAACTTGAATAAATAGCAAATTATTTTGGTAAGTATATTTTAGAAACACTGAATTTCTTAAAATATTGTTTTATTCTTAGACAACTAGGCCTGGGAAAATCTCGTTTTTATACAATGTGACAAAGAAACAAGACAAAACATAAATATGTCATAGTTTTTTAAAAAAACTGACTAGCCACAGATACTGGGAACTAACATATTAAATATACAGGCTGAGGTTTTAATGCTTGGAATAAGTTTTTTACTGTAAGCACTCATAAATATTTTAAGATTTTGTTTTTTTTAAGAGAAAAAGACAAATTCACATACATCAGGTTTGTGTAAGAGTTCTCTCTTACATCTAATTTCCAACATCATAATACCCAATTCTGTAACACTTTTCAAAATAATTAAGGCCACTTAGTCTAAGGCTACCTATTTGGGGTGCCTTACTTGGGGCCCACTAACACTTCTTTGGGTTTTTGTAGGTTTTTATTGGTTTTGTTTTGTTTTGGGAACACATCAGTGGTGTTAAGGGCTTACTCTTGACTCTGTGCTCAGGGATTACTCCTGACAGTGAATGGAGAACCATATGGGTGCTGGGAATTGAATCGAGGTGAGCCATGTGCTTTACCTGTTGCACTATCAGGATTGGCAGAACATTAGATGAAGGGCAAGCATGCAAGCAAGCTTGCTTCCAAAAAAGGATTCAGCACAATCGACCATATCCACACAGTAACCAAGCTCATTGAAGTTTGTAAGGAATTCAAGAGGCCACTCTTTCTCATGTTCATTGACTTAAAAAAGCCTTTGATTCTGTGGAGACTGAAGTGGTCATTGAAGCCTTAGCCAAACAGGGAATCCAAACCCAATACATCAAGATCCTTCGTGAACTGTATTACGCATTCACCAAGGATCTCACCATTCTACAAAGAAGTGATCATAGATGTCAAAGGGTTTTCGGCAGGGTGATACCATTTCACCAAAACTCTTCAGCGTCACCCTCGAGAACATCATACGACAATTAGAATGGGAAGGAGTGGGAGTGAAGATAGATGATTAGCAACTACACCACCTCTGCTTCACTGATGACATCGTTCTAATAACACCAAACATTAGCCAAGCGGCACAAATGTTGGATGACTTTGACTGAGAATGTGGAATGATAGGTCTACAACTGATCTCAACTAAACAATATTCATGAAAAATGAACTAGTACCAGAGGCCCCATTCACTCTCAACAAACATCTCTGAATGCAGCAGTTATGTGTACCTTGGTCCATAACTCAACATGATGAACAACCTAGCACCTGAGATGCATAGGAGAAAGAGAGTAACATGGAGTGCCTTCAACAGCATTGAATAGCTAAAAAAGACAAAAGAACCTCCGGCTCCAGGCACATCTCTTCAACACCACTGTTCTCCCTGCATTAACATATACCTCAGAGACCTGGGCCCTATGAAAGCAGGATGAGAATGCTATTTGGGTCTCCCAAAGGGGGAATCGAAAGAGCTATGCTTGGAATACCACGCCTCACTCAAGTGAAAGAAGGAATGCGTAGCTCTGACCTCCGTCACTATTCTAGAGTCAGGGATGCTGTCTCATTTGCCAAGTCATCGAAAATCAGATTGGCTGGACATGTAATGTGATTTGGATATGGCTGATGGACTAGAGCCATTACTGACTGGATCCCACAGGATGTCAAAAGATCACGTGGCCGCCCACCTACAACATGGTCAGACTTCATCATCAAGACCCTGAACGAATGGGTTGACGTTCTTCATATTCCTGAAGCAGCAGATGCCATCGGGCTACACTGGCATGTGATAGGGTCAAATTGAAATGTTACTGGTGCCCGCTCCAGCAAATCAATTAATAACAGGATGTCAAGTGATCAAGTGACTATCTCTCTTGCTCAATTTGTGTTTTGTTTCTCTTCTTTTATTTGAGGTCAGTGCACAAGCAGCAGCATATTGGTTTTATTCCTAGCACTATACCTAGGCCTGACTTCTGATAGGTTCAAGTTCCTTGGATGGGACCCAGGTCAACAACATGCTAGGCAAATCTTACCTGCTGTACTAACTTCCTGCATGCTCTTATTTCTTAAGAACATAAACTGCTTTATATTTTTCTTTTCCAAGGTCAGAACAGCAAATTTCAGAAGTATCTGATAGCTCACAGTGAACTTAACATAATTAAACTTGGTTCTTAAGAACTGGTTTGTTGTGCTGCAGATGGGAATACTAAAACTTGGCTTAGATTAAATGGTTTATAGAAGAGAAGAATGATACTTCTGAAAAACAGTCACCTAGGAGAGCCTGGAAAGAGCGAATTTCTCTTTCAGGATTCACTCATTCATAAAATTTCAGTATCTTCAGTAAATTTCAATATCTTCCTTTAGATATCTAAATTCTGAATGAAAGATAAAATTTACTTCAGATAATATAACTTCCAGGAGCATCTGACTTGGACAGGAGAATAAGAATCTGATGAGAATGCAAAAGAGTTTTAGCTGAGATCTGAAAAGCATAAAGAGGGGAGCCCAATAAAGACAGCGATAGTGTGCATGTATCTGTGTGTGAGTACCTGTGTGCATTTTCACACATGTGTTTGTAAGAAAGACACAAAGAAGACCAGAGCAATAGTACAGCGGGTAGGGCGTTTGTCCTGCATGTGGCCGACTCAGGTTCAATCCCCAGTATCCCATATGGTTTCCTGAGCACTATCAGGAATAATTCCTGAGTGCAGACCCAGGAGTAACCCCTGAGCATTGCCGGGTGTGCCCCAAAACAAACAAACAAAAAAAGACACAAATAAAGACAGTAAGAGATAAAAAAATATCAGGAAGTGTAAGAACTAACATGTGAAGATCATGGCAGAGCCCTGTAATAAATGAAATCTGGAGAGACACATTAATAGAATTTAAATTTTATTATGAGATCTATTTGAGTAAATTTTAATTTGTGGGATCACACTGAGGGAAAAGGGATAATACAATTGTTTTTTTTATAAATGCCCATAAATGTAATTTTGCTAGTAACATTAGAGCAGGGCTAGCTGATATTGGAAGCTTAGAAACTAATTAGGGGGTTGCTGCCTATCATGGTGCTGGCATAGAATGATTTTTTTTTTTGGTTTATGAGTCATACCAGCAATGCTCAGGAGTTACTCCTGGCTCTGCTTCCAGGAATTACTCCTGACCGTGCTCAGGGAACCAACCCTGGTCAACCATGTACAAGGCAAATGCCTTACCTGCTGTGCCATTGATCCGACCCCTACAGAGTGATTTCAGTAACAGTGAAAATAAATGATCCGGGTAATCATCTGGAGGAACACTGGCAAATCTGTCTCTCATTTTTTTTTTCTTCTGATATCTTAGGACTTAAATAATTCTCAGTGGGAGAATGTCCAGTGATATGTTTAGGACGTATAGAGATTGCGTTAATTTAGCATTCTTTTCCCTTTGAGGAACCCAGGGGATAGTTTAGACTATTTGATAAACATTTCAGCTCATAAAGAAGAGAGGACTGCTACTTATGCTTAATATGCTTAAGAGCAGAGGTCACTTGATCACTTGACATACCATTATTCGACGATTTGCTTGAGGGGGTACCAGTAACCTTTCCATTTGACCCTATCACATGCCAGTGTAACCCAATGACATCTGCTTGCTCCAGGAATTAGAAGAGCCTCAAACCGTTTGTTCAGGGTCTTGACAAAGAAGTCTGATCATCTTGTAGGTGGGTGGCCATATGATCTTTAGACATTCAGTAGGATCCAGTCGGTAACAGTTCTAGTCCAGCTGTCGTCTCCAAATATCATTACATGTCCAGCCCATCCGATTTTCGATGTTTTGGCAAACAAGACAGTGACCTGAATTTCAATCATCAACAGAGGTCGGAACTCCGGTTCCTCTATTAGTTGAGTGAGACGTGATATTCCAAGCATAACTCTTTCGATTCCTCTTTGGAAGTAGCAGATATAAACATGTGTTAAGTGGTTCCCATCGAATAAGGTTTAACTCTCATATCTATCATATCTAGTGGTTGAGCCTCTTTTATCTTCCATTGCTTTATCTAACACTGAGGGTGGTGGGCTAGAGTGTTAGTAGGGCACATGTCTTTCATACAGCTGACCCAAAATCAATCCTCCACATCCCATAGGTCCCGAGAGAACCATCCAGGAGTGAGTGTTGAGTTCAAAACCAATAGTAACTCATGTTTACTGCTAGTAGTGGCCCATCCCCTCTTACCCCTACCCCCCAAAAAAGATTAATAAAATTGAGGAGGGTAAAAATAGTCATGCCATTTTTATAATTGATGATAATTGTCACTGTCACTGTCACTGTCTTCCCGTTCATCATCGATTTGCTCTCGAGCGGGCACAGGTAACATCTCCATATGACCTGTCTCATGCAATAAAGCCCAAGGGCACCTGCTTGCTCCAGGAACATAAAGAGCCTCAAACCATTCAATCAGGTCATGGGAATGAGGTCTATAATTGTTACTGGTATCTGGCATATCAAAATACAACACGGGTAGCTTGCCAGGCTCTGCTGTGCGGGTAGCATACTCTTGTAGTCACTCTCAAAATCCAGCATTTATTGATGAACCGGCGCAGCCACTTGAGGCAGCATGAGCCAGGCTGTGATAGGCTGGTCTGCTGGGTGGAGTTCTGACGAGGGGGAAGTCCAGATGTGGAAAATGGAGGTACTCATGGAGTGGAGGGTCATCTGGCTTGTTGTGAGGCTCTGCTGGGGTGGCGGGCCATGGTTAGAACCTGCCACCCCTCCCTGGCACCTCATGAACGGCTGGGCACAGTGAGAGCCAGTAGCAGCTCTGCCCCATGTCTGTCTCTGATGATAATTACTCAGTTAATTTATTGTATACTTTAATAAAGTATCAGACATATAGGAAGAACTTTGTATAGTGCCAAATTACTTTGTATAGCAACAGATATAAGAATCAGTTTTGACAATTTGTTTATTCTAAGTAAAACCAGTACTCATGGACTGAATTAGATTTCCAAAGTTAGCTACTAAGTAGAGATTTGAGTACATATTATATCCCAAGCTCAACTCATATATCTGCTTGTTGCAGACCAGAAGAAACACTGGATGAATCCATATTAATACCTTTCAGAACTGACTTTGGCACTGGATTAAAAATGTAGCATCTTTAGATAAGACCAAGTGCCATCTCAGAGTGACTCTGCAAAAGTTATATCATCTTCCTGAAACTCAATATCTTCACCAATCACTTGAACACTTGACTTGATAACTTGACATCCCGTTATTTATCAATTTGCTCGAGCGGGCACCAGTAATATTTCCCTTTGACCCTATCACATGCCAGTGTAGCCCGATGGCATCTGCTTGCTTCAGGAATATGAAGAGCCTCAAACCGTTCGTTCAGGGTCTTGATGAAGAAGTCTGACCATCTTGTAGGTGGGCAGCCATGTGATCTTTTGACATCCCCGGTGGGATCCAGTAGGTAATGGCTCTAGTCCAGTGGTCATCTGCAAATCATGTTACATGTCCAGCGCATCTGATTTTCAATGACCTGGCAAATGAGACAGCATCCCTGAATCTGGAACAGTGATGGAGGTCAGAGCTACTCATTCCTTCTCTCACTTGAGTGAGGCGTGATATTCCAAGCATAGCTCTTTTCGATTTCTCTCTGGGAGACCCAGATAGCATTCTCATCCTGCTTTCATAGGGCCCAGGTTTCTTTTTTTTTAAGTATTTTATTATACCACCGTGAGATATACAAATAAAAAGATATACAATTAAAAAGT
Organism: Cryptotis parvus; assembly: GCA_021461705.1. Lineage (NCBI taxonomy): Eukaryota > Metazoa > Chordata > Mammalia > Eulipotyphla > Soricidae > Cryptotis > Cryptotis parvus. Next base: position 24,262 of record JAJIBD010003063.1, read on the forward strand.
TCATGTTTGGGTTTTGGTCATACAGTGTTCCAGCACCCGTCCCTCCACCAGTGCCCATCTCCCACCACCAACGTCCCCGGTTCCCTCCCCCTTCCCCAGCCCACCTCCATGGCAGGTTCTTTATTTCTTTCCCTTTTCTCTCTCTTTCTCTTTTCCTTCCCTTCCAGACTATGGATTACAGAATATACATTAAAAGGTTGTCATGTGTATCCTTTTGCCTCTATTTAATGCTCAGTTCTAGGTTGGCATTAGTACCCTCGACAATTATTAGCACCCTGTTCCATTTTCTGTCTTACCTAACCTCTGACTCCCACACGTTTGGGATAATTTCCACCTTTGACAAGACCTCCTGATATATGTTTCACTTGACCTTGGATATTGGTATCATAATATGTACATATATATTTATGCCATACAAATAAATGCAGTCATTCTGTATCTGTCTCTCTCCTTCTGGCTAATTTCGCTCAACATAATCTTCTCCATGTTCATCCATTTATAGGCAAATTTTTATGACTTCATTTTTCCTAACAGCTGCATAGTATTCCATTGTGTAGATGTACCAAAGCTTCTTTATCCAGTCATCGATTTTTTGGGCACTCTGGTTGCTTCCAGATTCTGGCTATTGTGAATAATGCTGCTATGAACATAAAAGTAGGGATGGTGTTTCCGTTGCGTATTTTTGTTTTCCCAGAGTAGAGTCCCAGGAGTGGTATGGTTGGGTCAAATGGGAGTTCAATTTCTAGTCTTTGGAGGAAAGTCCATATTGTTTTCCAGAAAGGCTGTACCAGCCAGCATTCCCACCAACAATGGATGAGTGTCCCCTTTTCCCCACATCCACGCCAGCACTTGTTGTTCTTGCTCTTTTGAATATGTGCCAATCTCTGTGGTGTAAAGTGGTATCTCATTGTTGTTTTGATTTGCATCTCTCTGATGACCAGTGATGATGAGCATTTTTTCATATGGTTTTTGGCCATTCGAATTTCTTCCTTGCTGAAGTTTCTGTTCATTTCTTCTCCCCATTTTTGATGGGGTTGTTTGTTTTCTTCTTGTAAAGTTCTACCAGTGCCTGATATATCCTGGATATTAACCCCTTATCAGATGGGTATTGGGTGAATATTCTTTCCCATTCTGTGGACTGCTTTTTGTATCTTAAGTCACTGTTTCTTTTGAGGTGTAGAAGCTTTTTAGTTTCATGTAGTCCCATATGTTTATCCTTTCTTCTAGTTGCTTTGTTAGTGATGTTTCACCTTTGAAGATACCTTTAACTTCAATGTCGTGGAGGGTTTTTCCTATATTTTCTTCAATGTACTTTATGGATTCAAGTCTGATATTGAGATCTTTAATCCATTTTGATCTGATTTTTGTGCATGGTGTTAGACACAGGTCCAAATTCATTTTTTTTACATGTCGCTGCCCAGTTTTCCCAATTACCACTTGTTGAAGAGGCTTTCCTTACTCCATTTTAGACTCGTTGCACCTTTATCAAAGATTAAATGATCATGTGTTTGAGGTTGGGTGTCAGGATACTCAATTCTATTCCATAGGTCCACAGGTCTGTTTTTATTCCAATACCATGCTGTTTTAATTACTACTGCCTTGTAGTACAGTTTGAAGTTGGGAAAGGTGATGCCTCCCATCTTCTTTTTTCCCGAGGATTGCTTTAGCTATCCTTGGGGGTTTATTGTTCCATACAAATTTCAGGAGCGTTTTTTCAATTTCTTTGAAGAATGTCGTATGTTAACGCAGGGAGAACAGTGGAGTTGAAGAGATGTGCTTGCAAACGGAGGGTATTTGTCTTTTTAGCTATTTCTTCTTGCTGTTGAAGGCACTCCATTTTGCTCTCTTCCTCCTGTGCAGCTCAGGTTTTAGGTCGTTCATCATGTTGTCTTCTGGACCTAGGTACACATAACTGCTACATTCAGAGATGTTTGCTCCATTGAGAGTGAAGGTGGCCTTTGTTCATTTTTCATGAACATCGTTTTGCTGAGATTCAGCTGTAGACCTATCTTTCCACATTCTCGGTCAAAGTCAGCCAGCATTTGTGCCGCTTGGCTAATGTTTGGTGTTATTAGAATGATGTCATCAGCGAATCAGAGGTGGTGTAGTTGCTGACTGTCTATCTTCACTCCCATTCCTTCCCATTTTAATTGTTGTATGATGTTCTCGAGGGTGACGCTGAAGAGTTTTGGTGAAATGGTATCACCCTGCCGAACCCCTCTTTTGCATCGATAATCACTTCTTTGTAGAATGGTGAGATCCTGGTGGTGAATGCATAATACAGTTCACGAAGGATCTTGATGTATTGGGTTTGGATGCCCTGTTTGGCTAGGGCTTCAATGACCACTTCAGTCTCCACAGAATCAAAGGTTCTTTAAATCTTCATCAATAAGGGAAAATAACTTTATATCTGTTGATAGATATATCTAAACATATCTAAACATATTTTTTATTTGCACATGGTCAGAAACAATCATCTGGACATTATTTTAGAAAGGTAATTCGAACACTATTGTTTATACAATATTGAAGAAATACAACTTTTATTACTTAAACTCAAATCTCCATCCCGTACTTTAAGGCTACCATAAATCGCACCTACAATAATGGTTAATAGCACAAGCAAATGGCTAATTCAGCAGGAAGTGAGTTAGTGCCACAGACATACCTATGTGACATACCTATTGAGAGCAAATACATGTAAAAGAAGAATATACACACTTAACATAGACAATATTAAGTAAAACTGTGTTTACTTCTGACTCCTTACCCTCCCACAGAGATAGGAAATGTTCAGAAACCAGTGAACTGCTTGCTTCATCTCCAAAGGGCAACAGAAGACTAGTCTTTCATTGTTCCTTCCATGCAGGATGGAATCCATGAGAATATGTAGAACATAATCTGTATTGATTGATTTAGTGGTAGAAACTGCAAATCAGCAGAAGTTAGGAAAATTTCTCTCTCCTTTACATAAGGTATAAAAGTTAATTCCAGAGATTAACTAAAATCAGTAAAGCAAAGTCATTGATTTGCTTAACTGATGTGCAATACTTATGGAATCTGCCCCTTCAACAACTTTAAATTATCTTCATCTAAATTTTTGCCTTTGTTGTTCATCAAAGCTAAGATGAATGATGCTAAAATTGTTATAAAATAACTTTTTTGATTCTATTTAGTCTTAGTTAAATTTGTTAGAAAATTTGAATCGGTCACGATCAAGGTCTCATACAAAGTTCTCTATGTAACTAATCCCATGACTCATTTTCTTCGCAGAAATCATGAGCATGAGTACTCTTGTGAGCTTAAAAGTGCCTAACTCTATTCATAAATAATGTGCTCTATATTATCTACCCCGAGCGGTGGGGAGGAAATTTTGAAAATGTTTCAAGATTAGTCTAGAAAAGAAAAACAAACTATTTAAAAAATCTTAATAAAATCAAGATGTATTTCATTATTGGTAACTCTCTTTTTACAAAATTAATGGGTGTCTACATGTTGGGATCACACAAATCTTTTGTTTCATTCATATTTCATTCCACAAATTGTTTCCCATAGGAATACTTATTTAAGGACATGATTGCATTTACTAGAGTAGCTGGTTTAGAGTAGGTGTTCATTGACTATTTCTTAGTGTTAATAACTGCAAATTATGACAACTGTTATCTTATCTAGTTGACCCTTAAGTTTATATTTATTTCATTTTTATTCTTTTTTTTTGCTTTTTTGGGTCACACCCCACGATGCTCAGGGGTTACTCTGGGCTCTGCACTCAGGAATTACTTCTGCAGTGCTCGGGGGACCATATGGGATGCCAGGGATGGAACCGGGCAGGCACAGGCCGGCCACGAGCAAGGCAAACGCTCTACCCGCTGGACTATGGCTCTGGCCACAAGATTATATTTTAAATGCTTCCAGTGAGCTGCATTAGCAATCAAAAGGCACAGTGAAACCAGTCAAAAAGAGACATAGTCTTTAACAATTTATTTTAGGAAGCCACAATTTTGTTTTTTTTTTAATTTTTTATTATACCACCGTGAACCATACACTTACAAAGGTGTTCATAATTAGTTCTTGGTAATACAATATTCCAGCACCTATCCCTCCACCAGTGCCCCATTTCCACCAGCAATGTTCCCCATTCCCTCCAGTCCCCCCCCCAGGCTGCCTCAATAGCAGGTACCCCAGTTTCCTCCTCTTTCTCTCTTTGTCTCTCTCTCTCTGTGTCTGCATCTCTCTCCCTCTTATTTTACACATTGTGGCTAGCCCTACAGATATTTAGAGTTTATCACTTAAGTCTTTTTGTGTATATTCAATGGAAGCAATGGTGAGTTTTAATCTGCCATTACCATTTCCTACACTTAGCAAAACACTGGAATCTATTTATATCCTATTAATGAATGCAGTCGTTTTGTATCTGTTCTTTTCCTTCTGACTAATTTCACTCAGCATGATAGTCTCCATGTCCATCCATTTGCAGGTAAATTTCATAATTTCGTCTTTTCTGACAGCTGCATAGTATTCCATAGTGTAGATGAACCACAGTTTCTTTAGCCAGTCCTCAGTTCTCTGGCATTTAGGTTGTTTCCAGATTCTAGCTATAGTAAATAGCGCAGAGATGAACAAAGAAGTACAGATAGTGTTTCTGCTATGTGTTTTTCGGTCTCTCGGGTATATTCCCAGGAGTGCTATTGCTGGATCAAATGGGAGCTCAATATGTAGTTTTTGGAGGAATGCCCATATTGTTTTCCAAAAGGGCTGGACCAGTCGGCACTCCCACCAACAGTAGGTGAGAGTCCCTTTTTCCCCACATCCACACCAGCATCGGTTCTTGCTGTTTTGGATGTGTGCCAGTCTCTGTGATGTGAGATGGTACTTTTTTGTTGTTTTTATTTGTATCTCCCTGATGATAAAAGATGAAGAAGAGCACTTTTCATATGCCTTTTGGCCATTCGAATTTGGATCTAAATGGATTATAGATCTCAACATCAGACATGAATCTATAAAGTACATCGAAGAAAACATAGGAGAAATGCTCTACGACATTGAAACTAAAAAGTATCTTTAAAGACGACACACCACTGACCAAGCAAATGGAAGCAAATATAAACAAGTGGGATTATATAAAATTGAAAAGCTTCTGCACCTCAAAAGAAACGGTGACCAAGATACAAAGACAATCCACAGAGTGGGAAAGGATGTTCACCCAATACCCATCTGACAAGGGTTAATATGCAGAATACATCAGACACTGGTAGCACTTCACAAGAAAAAAAACAGCCAACCCCATCAAAAAATGGGGGAGAAGAAATGAACAGAATTTTTGTATTTCTTATTTTATTTTTCCTTTTCCTGGCAGGTTAAAAAAACTCATGTTACTTCATAGGAGCTGGGTTATGCTTCTTTAAATTATTTATAAAATGATGAATATACCTCACATTTAATGTTTTTATTTCGTGAATTTTCTATAGTTTTAGTGTAGATAATTTTTTATTTTTTGTTTGCTTTTTGGGTCACATCTGGTGATGCGCAGGGTAACTTTCTGGCTCTGCACTAAGGAATCACTTCTGGCGGTGCTCACAGGACCTTATGGGATGCCAATGATGCAACAAATCATCTGCGTGCAAGGTAAATGCCCAATCTACTTTCTATTGCTCTGGTGAGAACTATTTCTTAAGAAACATATTAATGGCTGATTATGTTTGATTGTGAAAAAACAAGAGTGCTTTCCAATATAATATGATTACACTCTGTAATCTACATCCTTAAATTTTATACAGCTATACATTTAACTTTATATAAGGCAAGATTTTGAATTTATAGAGAATTGAAAATATTTGTTAGTATGTATAAATGAATTATTATACATGAGTTGTTTTAAATCATGAATATGATACACTCTTGTATATGGTAAAGAAAATGTTATATTGAAAGTTATTATCTTTACACCAACCAATCTTTTCCTATTTGTTAAGAAATTAAATTAACATTAATTAAAAAGCAAAGCTAAAAACTTAAAATGGGTCTTACAGGTTCTCTAGAGTAATCACTCAGTTCTCCATTAATTTAATAATTTGAAGGATATTAATAAAGAGAATTTTCTTTGGAACTGATGTAATCATGTCCCAAAAACCGTTTTACTCCCATATTTTGTATTCTTCTAAATATGTGTCTGGAGAAATTTAAGGCATCACAGTAATGCCAATGCAATCATATCCAGACGCATGTTGATAAACCATAACTCTGTTATCTAATAATTTATATCACCTGAAAAATATGCAAGTTGACCTGGAAACTGAAATGAGGTCAGTAGTTGCATTTAAACCTTTACTAGTCTTCCCAAGTAATTTAAAGCATGAATAGTAAAGCAAATTGGAAGTTGCAGACTATTACATTTCAGATAAGAATGCAGTTTCTTAATAGAAAAGCATAATCATAGGTCTATTCAATTGCCCATGTCACGTGTCCTTAGGCAATCCCAGAGATTTAAATGCTCACTGGAAATATCAAGTGGAAAGTGGGCAACATCTGACAGGTGTCAGGAGATAAGATAGGTTAATGAGTGCTTGTACTGCAGTATAACCTCCCTTTTTCTCTAAAATCTAAAGGAAAAATAACATTCTTTTCTAATGGGTACTGATTCCTTGCCAAATATGGAAATTATTGCAATTTTAATCATTGTTGTTACTATTATTATCAAGATATTAACATTAAAGAACTTTTTTACCATGCCTAATCTGATATTGTTTATCATGCTGTAATGTAAGTATCACACAATAAGTTGCTATAATTATTATTTTACATATGAGAAAAGTAAAGTTTAGAGAAGGTAGATGACCACCAAACTGGAAATTATTTTGCTGGGAATTGAAGCTAGGTTAACTAATCTTGTGTTTGCACTTGATATGTAAATAAATAAGTTTAGAGTTACTATTTTGAAAAAAAGATAACTTCTCAGTTTTAGTATCCAACATTTTCCAATATTAGAGAAATAAAATTAAATGAGTTAACACATAAACACATATCATTATAATAATTTGGTAACAAAATGCTCATAAAAGAGCACTCATGTTTCATTTTAGCCATTTCAGGAAAGCATAAAGTTTGAGTGATTTTACATAAAATAAAATTACAATGAGATACTGTTCCTTAAATGACTTATTTGCAATAGATTCAAATGTTTAAAAATCAAAGAACTGGTTCTAGACATATCTGGGTTTGAGTCCTACCTCTGCCAATTAGTATCTTCATGATAATGGGAGAAATTTTTTGGTTATTGGTTTTATTGTAAATTTACTTGGCATACATTTTACTGTGGGTCCACTAATTGTATTTTCTGTGAGGGATTATGAGTAAGTTGGTGTACTTATGTCAGAGGCTACCTCATGGTACTGAAAATAACTGCTTATAATTGATCTTCTTTCAAAAGAAAGGTCCAAGAAAGAAGTATAGCCATCATATTTTGAGATATCCATGTTATCTGAAGTTTACTTTTTTTATTAGTAAAAGTTGGTAAACAGGAGACAGGCTTGTCTACACCCAGGGCTCTGCCCTGTGTGCCCTGGATGATTGATGGTCTGACATAGAAAAAAGGCTGGGCTCTCTGAGATGAATCCAGAGCCACGGCAGAGCCTGGCAAGCTACCTGTGGTGTATTCGATATGCCAAAAACAGTAACAATAATGGATCTCATTCCCAATGAATGGAGACATTACTGGTGCCCACTTGAGCAAATCGATGATCAATGTGAAGACAAATGATACAAAAAGAACTATTTCTTAATTGTTGGAAATGGTAAAGCTAGACTAGAACTGAGCATTAAATGTATGAAAAGGATATATATGATAATCCCTAAATGTGTATATGGCAAGTCACAATGTGTAAGAGATGGGAGAGATAGAAATAAGGATAGAGATATATAGACATATATGCCTAATATATATATTTTGATATATATCATGATACATGATATATATCATGATATATATATATTATATGCATTTTATATGTATAAAATACATATATCTGCATTCTTATCTGAAATGTAATAAGATACATATACATGATAAGACATATCATATATACATATTTTATATATATGATATTTTATATGTTTTATATGTATTTTATACATGATATTTTATAAATATATTTATATATAACTTATAACATGGAAACCATTTTTTTTCCTCAGAAAACATAATTTTAGAAGTATGTTATTTGTAGCTTCAGTCAATTCCGTGTTACTGTTAATTCATCTTGACTATATTTTGGTTTGTACGAAAATGCCAAAATGAGAACCATACAAATGCTTAAGGAGGTCTATTCTTGGACCAGGGAAGGCTGCAGAAATAAATTCAGGGTCAGTGATTTTGTACAATTTTTCACAATCCAGAAATGAGACATGTCGAACTGCAGCAAAATGTTCTTTTCAAATCTACACAACAGAGAAAAAAAGAGTGATTCACCACAACTCTCAGGATGAAGAGATACTGCTTATAATACAGGACCCAAACTTATTTTAGTAAGTAGACAAGCATAGCTTTTACTGGCATCAAGACTGACAAGGAAAGCAGAAATTATCTTTCTCTAGAAGAATTCATCTCCAAATAAAAAATTCTCAGCTGGGGGCAGGAAGGTTATTATATAGTGTAGCTCTGTCCATTTTAGTGGGCATATGAAACTACTGAGCTCGTCAAATAAGGCTAGTCCATCAGATATTTGCTGTAATAAATAATACAAGTCACAGATTTCAAATATTTAGAAAAATATAATTTCCTAAAATCACCATACAATGGAAATTATACATACTGTAATCTATATTGTGGTACTGAAAGCATACTCCTAGCTCTGTACTCAAAGATCATTATTTGTAGGCTCCAGGAACAATGTGGGGTGCTGGGGGGGTCAAATCCAGGATGACCTCAGACAAGGCAAATGCCCTACCTGCTGTGCTATCTCTATTACTTAATCTGCTTATTTTCATTTGGATGTGGTTATGTTGTCTAGTGGTCAAAATCTGAAATAATCAGATCAATTCCCTAGATAACAAGTATGTTATTTAGGCATAGGATTCCTATGTGACAGGTCTTTTGTAAAGCATGTTTTATCCATCATCTCATTTATTCTTCATAAAACTTTAAAATTATGAAAGCTGTACACTATTAACTTTATTTACTGAGCTAACCTAAGTTTAGAGAATCTAAGTAACTTGTCTATATAGCCAAAGCTTAATTATGTAGAGTTCTGACTTCAAAAACTATACTAAAAGATTCTACTATCACTTATTTCCATAGTCTCCCAATGAATCATTTATCAATAAGCAAAGAATTGCACAATATGTACAAAAATTAAAAAAACAACTTTCAAATATCCCTGTATCTGTTCAATAGAAAGACTCGTCCAGAGTTAAAAAAAAAGATTTTTCTGAATCATTTCACCTTGTCTACTACCAAGAAAATGTTGACAAGTTGCAAACAAGGTATTGTGTTTTTTCTATTATTGCATTTAATAACTTGGGTCAAACTGTATCTGCAGGCACTTTGGAATACAATTATATTTGATTTATTGTTAAATTAATTATGTAATTCTAAGACAAAAATGATGAACTTCTATGTAGTTAAGGATAGAATGTGTCACTATAAAGCACATACGGAATTTTATTTCTGAATCAGTTGTATTAGTTTGCAAAGACTGGATTTTTCTTTTACAGCTTCATAAAATGTATAATGCCATGGTTATTTGAGTATGTAATTCATTCTGAGAGATAATAATTAGTGATATGGTTAGCAAATTTTAGTAGACAGATGTCTGGGAGGTAAATCCCAGAGTGACACTTAAAATTTATCCTCTGCTCCAAGTTTCTACCAAACAGATATTATCTGATAATCATTTTAGTGTCATTAAATTGATGGTAGTCAATGGAACATGGAAGGTGAAGAAACAGCAACAGAACTCCAATCCACACTAGAACAAAACAGGCTATGAATGGCTAAGTAGTCCAAGGAATTGTGGTTTGGGTTACTTTTTTTCTAAGTATATGTAAAATAGTTCTAATATGTCACTTAATTAATCTGCACAATCTTTCATTGGAGGGAAGGGGCTCAGTAATTGCTTTCCTTTCAGTAAGAACTAAAGAAAAAAAGCGGAAATTAGATCTGGACTTGTTGCAAGTTCCTTCAAGAGTTCTTCAAGGGAGGAAGTGACAAGCCAAATGAATGCTGGCTGTCAGTTCGTTGGAGGAGAACTCAGATTTCAGGAGAATTTGGTAGAAATCAATTTAGAGAAGGTGTACATTTGACACAAATTTCTATGGCAAGTGTTTATAAAAAGAAATGATAGAGATTACACTTTAGTTAGCCAGCAATTCTACATGAAATATTATTACAGGAATTGTTTAGCTGCCATGGACTATATCCTGAGTTAGGCCAATAATAATGAAGGTTTTATGCCAACAAGGATAACAGAACAAATTTAAGCTCACATTCCCAATCATTTATTAAGATCACCTTTAATTTAAAATTTAGACCTAAACACAAGGAGACCTGAAGACAAATGTAGATCTGAACACAAAGAACACACTACAAAACGGTATTAAAAATCTATGTATTTAAACCCTTTAGTCAGAATTCTCTTTAATCAATAATATTTACAAAGGATACATTTAAAAAAGAAATAAGTTTAAACTTTCTCATCTGGTGTCATTAATTTATTAGGTGTATATTTTATCTTCCTTTGCCTACTCTATATACAGATACACAACTATCCAGCTTCTCACTGAACTCTACGCATTTATCTTATCCTCTTTAATAGTTCCAATTGTTGTGACCTTTACCATTTGTTAAATCCAGTCATTGCTATCTTTATGTAATTTAAAAATCTGCATTATAAAATGTGTGAAATGATGATGCTAGCTAATAGCAATGGGGTCTTTACCCTAAATTTAACACTAGACTAAATTTATTATTACGTGTGCCATTTTGTTAATCCTACAATAATATACTGAGAAAGACACATTTAATATCCCATTTTATATGCATACAAAAATAAAATACATACCCAAATTCTGTAGTCTCTATCTATAGTAGTTTCTTATGAGAAAATCGAATGGAATTCGATTAGTAACGAACCTCGTTAGTACTGATTAGTTACTAACCTCGTTAGTAACGAGGTTAAAGGACATCAATTTTAATAGTCCTCTTTCCCTCCTTCCCTTTTTTGTTTGTTGGTTTAACTCATCACATAGCTATCTATTGCATGGCTACCATCCCCTAGTCGTTGAGAAAGAAGAAAAGAAGATAAATATGTAAACAGCATAGAACAGTTGTTTCTAAGTCTAATGTTATATATGTCCAGGCACACAGAAATGTAAACACTGTATCAAATAAACCACCAAATAATACATTCATGAAACTAATGGAATAAAAGAATGAAAAGAATCACAGGGAATGTTTAGGATGACTGGTGAATGAACAGGCAAGAAAAATCAAAAGTAATGTGTTTCAGGACTCCTCTAAGAGCCTGTGCATCTGCTCTGGATTGCCTCCTGTAAATCACTTCGTAGATAAGGGGGTAGTCTAAATGTGGCAGTTTATCTGACCATGTATTCTGTACTAGCTGGTATAAATATTCTCTCATGCTACCACAATCATCGTGAGACTAGCTAGATCTTACCAGCATATTTGCCTGGCCATGTTGGATCTCTAAGTAATTAGACCAGAGAGAAATGCTGTTTGCCTCCAAGCAAGCAAGCATGGCTCCCTGATAACTCAAAGGCAACTTAAATACAAAACTACTGTGAAGTAGACAAGACTTGTGAAGGCTTGGAGAAATATTTAACTGGCATTAGTATTAGTCTTTGGTACAGAGACATGTCATCTCAGAAACCCCCTTCTCTACCCTATAAAGGCATTACCAGGCTGATCTTGGCTCAAAACATTAGCATATAATAGAGCCTAGGTGAGGTGCTGGGAGAAATTACCTAAAGGCATTTGACCCTTCCTGCTTCCCATAAGCTGGCTGGCCCCACATGGAAGCAACCCATGGAGTTGACCTCCCGGTAAGGGCTCCGGCCAGCCCCTGGCCGAGTCCAACATTGCTCCAAGGGTTTGCCTTCATGAGCGGGGGGGGGAGACCATGCTGGCTGGACTCAGAGTGGAGTTTTGGGCTCTGCCCTTTCCTCTGCCTGCATGCCAGTTGCCCCGGAAGAGAGAGACCCACCCATGCCAGACTCAGCTAATTTGCAACTCCGGAAGAGATCCAGACCCATCCACTTTAGACCCACAGCTGTGCTGCTTGGCCGGCCCCATGTGGAAGCAACCCATGGAGCTGACCTCCTGGTAAGGGGCTCGGCCATCCCCTGGCCAAGTCCAACATTGCTCCAACGGTTTGCTCTCATGAGCGGGAGAGACCATGCTGGCCAGACTCGTAGTGAAGTTTTGGGCCCTGCCCTTTCCTCTGCCTCCATGCAAGTTGCCCTGGAAGAGAGAGACTCACCCCGCCAGACCCACATATCCTTTGGTGCATGGCCACAAAGTGGCCATGCGATATTTTTATAGGATACTGAATTTTGCATAAGGTTCTTCCCAATTTCTTTCACATTTATACATAATAAGCAGTTATAGACATGTTTTAACTGATACCTGTAAGCCTGGTAAGTAGCCAGAGCAAACCACACATCATACAGTTAGTCATTCTCAACATCCAGACTCTATAGTTCCTCAGAGCTCCATCCAAGAGAAAACCTGATCTTCCCCCTTCAAGTTTCATCAGTAAATGCTTAGGTTCAGAGCCTTCTACTGAGACTATACCACCTACACGATAAAGCCTGGCAAGCTACTGTGTTTTATTTACTTTTTATGCCAAAGACTAGTAAGTACTATGGACCTCAGTTCCATAACCTGAAGAATGGTTTCGGGCTCCTCCTGTCTCTGTAGCAAGTAGATGCCCTTTAGTTGCACTTGCTTGTGACAGGACTAATGGAGATGTTACTAGTGCCTACTCGAGCAAATCGATGAACAATTGGAAGACAGTGATACAGTGATACAGTGATGCTTCCCATAATAGTGGGAAGTCTGAGTTACAGGGGTATAAAACCAGCCTACTTTCCCTCTCTCTTTCTCTCTCTCTCTCTCTCTCTTTTGGGGCTCTCTTTTTGGGCTTGCACTCTTCTTGGGAGTCTTGTCTTTGTCTCCTCTTTACAGGACCTTTAAACGTGGTGGCCGCCATTTTGGCCTACAATAAGGCCTATGACTAGGACAGCCTAAATTCATTAGAGGAGCTGGATCCAGTGTGTGAGATATTGACATGGTTAAGGTCTGGGCATAATCTGGTTAAAGAGTCCAGCTTCATTCTATAGGAAATAAGGAGTCATTGATAAGTTATTAAACAACATGAAAGTCCTAATGAGCATGGGGGCAGAAATGACAACATTCAGAAAGGAATCCAGTTGACTTCTCTTTAAAGGAGCTCCCCATTACTCATTCTCCTAAACTTGAAGTCTTGCCGGCCTGGTCTGGCCGCCTCATTGCTGTTTCCCTTTACTTTCTTCTTTTTGATCTTAGTTATTTTATCTTTCAAATATTTTGATATGCCACTAGTTCCTTTCTCTTTATGATCTGTTATGCTTAATTATTTCATTCCCTGAAGACCAAGTTTGTCTGTATGTATTTAGAAAAGAGGAGGAAATAAATATAATATGTAGCCATGGCAATCAGGCTCACTTCTTTCAATTTTATTATAAGAGAAAATATCAGTAAAGTATTTACAGGTTTCTCTGGAATACTATTTAATGAATATGTGACTCTCAATTGATTTTTTTAAACCATGGCAGATGGGTCATAACAGTTTTTATAAAAATTAAACACATGTTATATATTGTATTCATAAAAATCCATCCGCAGATGGGTATACAATTGGGCATGTAGAAAATAAAAGTAAGTTAACTCTAAATCTAAAGTCTAATTTAGTTAGACTTTGATACCTGCAGAGCAAGAGGGAGTGGGAAGAAATTACCCTCTTGAATACCACACCCATTAAATTATATCCTCCAAAGACTAGAAATTGAACTCCTATTTGACCCAGCGATACCACTCCTGGGAATCTACTCTGGGAAACCAAAAATACGCAGCGGAAACACCATCCCTACTTTTATGTTCATAGCAGCATTATTCACAATAGCCAGAATCTGGAAGCAACCAGAGTGCCCGAAAATCGATGACTGGATAAAAAAGCTTTGGTACATCTACACAATGGAATACTATGCAGCTGTCAGGAAAAATGAAGTTATAAAATTTTCCTACAAATGGATGGACATGGAGAAGATTATGTTGAGCGAAATTAGCCAGAAGGAGAGAGACAGATACAGGATGACTGCATTTATCTGCATAACATAAATAAATAGGTAGATATTATGATACCAATATCCAAGGTCAAGTGAAACATATATCAGGAGGTCCTTTCAGAGGTGGAAATTATCACAAACGTGTGGGATTCAGAGGCTAGGTAAGACAGAAATGGAACAGTGTGCTAACAATTGTTGAGGGTACTAATGCCAACCTAGAACTGAGCATTAAATAGAGGCAAAAAATACACATGACAACCCTTTAATGTATGTTCTGTAATCCATAGTCTGGAGGGGAAGGAAAAGAGAAAGAGAGAGAAATGGAAAGAAATCAAGAACCTGCCATGGAGCAGGGCTGGGGAGGGGGAGGGAACCGGGGACGTTGGTGGTTGGAGATGGGCACTGGTGGCGGGATGGGTGCTGCAACATTGTTTGACCAAAACCCAAATATGAACTTTTTAATTGTATATCTTTGTAATTTTAAAAATAAAAAAATAAAAAAAAATTACATCCCACAGACAGTTACCTACTAACTGACCTGCCTCTGGAGATCACCAGCAACTTCCCGCTGGAACTGCAGATTCTGTGGGGAAAGGTTTCTAAACTGTCAGATAAAGCCACTACATTTTAAGTACTCAGCTCAAAAATCATTTGACGGGGCCGGAGCTATTGCCCAGGGGTAGGGCATTTGCCTTGCATGCAGCCGGCCTGTGCCGCCCAGGTTCGATCCCCGGCATCCCATATGGTCCCCCGAGCACCGCCAGGAGTAATTCCTGAGTGCAGAGCCAGGAGAAACCCCTGAGCATCGCCGGGTGTGACCCAAAAAGCAAAAAAAAAAAAAAAAAAAATCATTTGACTACCCACTCATTTCGTATAATTTCCAAGTGTCATACAGAAGAAAATAGCCATGCCATGGGTCTTTGACTACTGCTTTCAATCTTCTGTAAAAGTCCTCTTTAAAGTATTTTTTGAAATATATAAATATTTAAAGTGAAATTCCAACCCTCGCTCTCTTCCTTCTTTCCTTCCTTCCCTAGAAGTGCTTGGAGCTACTCCTTGGCTCTGTGCTCAACAGTTACAATTAGAGGTGCTCAAGGGAACATGTTTTAACAGGGACTAAACCCAAGTCTTCAGGAAGCCAATCATGCACTCAGGCTTTTGATCTCTCTAGTTGCTAGAATGCCTTAATTTTATTATTTTATTTTATTTTTATTTTGTTGTTTGGGTCACAACAGGTGCTGTAATTAAAGGATATTAAAATGTCAGTCAATGTGTATTATAATAAAATTATATGTAGAGTTACCTAGGTACAATTTGGGTTACTAGCTTTCCTGGATACTAGATTCCTGGATTACTAGCTTCCTGGTAGCCATTTTTCTGGCTCTGCATTCAGAAATCACTCCTGGCAGCTCTCTGGGAACCATATGGGGTACCGGGATTGAACCCAAGTAAGCTGCATGCATGCAAATGTCCTATGGTTGTAAGCCCAATGTCTTAATTTTAAGGCATAGGTACTATGTGTATTGAATTTACTTCTGTCTCACTATCCTTTTGGAGAGAACCAAACATTACATATGTAGCCTAAAAAATCTTAACCCCTAAAATAAAGTCATATATAATTTCCAAAGATTATAGGTTTCATTTACTTCATCTAAATGATTGACTTGGTTTTGACTTGGTTTTTAATTAGTGCATTACTCTTTTACTTTTGCTCTCAAATTTCACCTGTTGTTTCTTTCCATTAGAATATTTGAATAAAATATTATCTTACTAAGTATTAATGTTTTTTCTTGTAGGGTTGAAGATGGGATAAAATTCAAAGTTCATTGCAAACAGAAAATAGCTTTTACTATTTTATACTTTAAATGCATGGATGATAAGTGTTCAGCAAATTCTATTTACCAACATTTTAATTTATTCTCTTTCAGTAGACAAAATAAATCATTGCTATATGGGGAAAATTTGGGGGCAGATTTAGGGAAAATTACTAAATTAAGTATGCTACAAACTGGCTAAGAAAACACTGAAAACACAGACCAGATTAAGATATATCAGTTATCCAAACTGTACCTAACTCTACATATAATTTTAATTATACATGTTAATATCTATAAATTGCTTGCATTCTCCAATTTCTGAACCTGCTTTGGTATTTATTTCCTTTTTATGTAAAATACTAATGTAAAACCACCAAAATAGTTGAAATAACACTGAAGTTTCTCTATGAATATTCTCTTTGCTCCTTATAGGCTATATGGTAATATAAATCATCAAAACTATATTTTTCATTGGTTTTCTGTAAAGATTAAGGGAAAGCTAAGGTTAAATTTTAGGAAATGAATAAACTCAAAAAGCAAAATCTATTTCCAATATAGTTCCAAATAACAATCAAGATGACACAGGTCCCAGAAGTGTACTATGAGCACATATTCACATATTCCTTTCCTGACAATATCTTCATTTATAATTTTTTAAATGAACTAGTTCAGATAAATTAATTTTATTAGAACAACAAATAGCACCTGTTATAGTTGCTGATTTACTTTTCTTGTCAATCAGCCTAATCTGTTACCTCTCATGTTAAAATTACAAAATAAGATTAGGTATTCACTGTGTCAAAGTCAAAACCATTAAATGCACTACATTCACAGTCCCAATGGTAGACTGAAAATGATAATTTATTTTTTAATTGAGAAATCTGAAGAAAATACTTTTTTGCTTTAATTCAAAAGTTCTTTGATTTTCACATTGCTTTGAAAGAACCTGCCAGAATATTCAGAGGTTGATACTCTTTTCTCCTAATTAACTTGCATGACAGTACACAGAACCTCATTACAAACTGTCCCATAATTTACGTAGTTGAACAATATACTTTATGCAAATTACTATTTGTTTGTTTAAGTTTTCTACTAATTATAGTTGTTTTACAAAAACAGCATGAGTAAAAACCACTTCAAAGTCATAAATTTGAAATCCTTTGGGGATAATATCTGAATTGAAGAACTTTATGATGGTTTGCCAAATGTTTTTATGTTGAACGCTGAGATGATCTTATCTAAGACAATGTAATATTTTTTGAAAAGTAAATCAAAGCCCACAAATTCAATCACCAATAGAACAGTTGATGAGCCAGAGTGACTGTACAATGGTAGAGAAGTTGCTCTGCATGTAGCTGACCCAAGTTTGAACTCTAGTGTTAAACATAGTTCCCCAAGCCCTGCCACTAATGATTCCAATTGATTCAGGAATAAGCCTTGAGCATTTCCAGGTGTGTTGCAAAACAAACAAAAAAGTTAATGAAAAACTCAGAAATATTACGACATCATCTTTTAAAGAGTGTACCAAACAAGCAAAGGAGTTTATCACTATTCAGCTCTTCTACAAGAGTTAGAGAATTTTTTAAACTGGGTGAAATGCCAAAAACAAACAAAAAAAAAAAAGATAAAAAAATACTCACTGAAAACATAATTATACAATAAAGTGATGAATCACTTTTACAGATATTTAAGTCAGAGTAAAATTTTAATGATTAGTAAAGAGATACATATAATAGAAATATGTAAACTGAGACATCAAAGAGGTAAAGCATGCAGAGAGCAAACACGTGAAAAGTTTTCAAGTGTGTTGAAAAATAGGAGCTATAAATTTCAAACAGAATGTTTGAAATTTAAGTCATAGAATTTAAGAATAGGATTTACTTCATAGAATTTAAGAATTTAAGTCAAAGACAGTGCAGTCACATCTCACATGAAGTGAAAGAAAACAAAACTCGTAGAAGTACAGAACAGTTAGATGTTTCCAAAAATGTGTGCTTGTTTATTGTGTTCCTTGTTTATGTTATATTGGAAATATACAAAAGATACAAGTTTCCAACATAACATAAACAAGGAACACAATAAATAAGACATCACCATTACTAACAATGTTCGAATCTGAAAGGTCCTAAGAAACAAAGTTTGATAAACCCCCATGGATAGTTAAAGAAATCCTCGGGAAAAAGAAGATGGGAGATATCACCTTTCCAAACTTCAAACTGCACTACATGGCAGTAGTAATTAAAAGAGCGTGTTATTTGGAATAAAAATCAGACCTATGGACCTATGGAATATAACTGAGTATCCTGACACCCAATATCAAACACATGATCATTTAATCTTTAGTAAAGCTGCAAAGAGTCCAAAATGGAGTAAGGAAAGCCTCTTCAACAAGTGGTATTGGGAAAACTGGGCAGCGACATGTAAAAAAATGAATTTGGACCTCTGTCTAACACCATGCACAAAAAGTCAGATCAACATGAATTAAAGATCTCAATATCAGACTTGAGTCCACAAAGTACTTTGAATAAAATATAGGAAAAATCCTCCATGACATTGAAGCCAAAGGTATCTTCAAAGGTGAAACATCACTAACAAGGCAATTAGAAGAAAAGATAAACACATGGGACTACATGAAACTTAAAATCTTCACCTCAAAAGAAACAGTGACTAAGGTACAAAAGACAGTCCACAGAATAGGAAAGAATATTCACCCAATACCCGTCTGACAAGGAGTTAATAACCAGGATATATCAGGCACTGGTAGAAAAAGAACAAATAACCCCCCCATCTAAAAGTGGGGGAGAAGAAATGAACAGAAACTTCAAAAAAGGAAGAAAATCGAATGACCAAAAGATATATGAAAAAATGCTCATCATCATTAATCATCAAAGAGATGCAAACCAAAACAACAATGAGATATCATTTTACACCACAGAGACTGGCACATATCCAAAAGAGCAAGGGCAACAAGTGCTAGCATGGATGCAGGAAAAGGGGACACTCATCCATTGTTGGTGGGAATGTCGACTGGTACAGCATTTCTGGAAAACAATAATGGACATTCCTCCAAAGACTAGAAATTGAACTCCCATTTGACCCAGCGATACCACTCCTGGGAATATACCCCTGGGAAGACAAAAAATACGCAGCAGAAACACCATCCCTACTTTTATGTTCATAGCAGCATTATTCACAATAGCCAGAATCTGGAAACACCAGAGTGCCCAAGAATCGATGACTGGATAAAGAAACAGTGGTACATCTACACAAAGGAATACTATGCAGCTGTTAGGAAAAATGAAGCTATAAAATTTGCCTATAAATGGATGGACATGGAAAAGATTATGTTGAGCGAAATTAGCCAGAAGGAGAGAGACAGATACAGAATGACTGCATTTATCTGCATAACATAAATATATAGGTACATATTATGATACCAATATCCAAGGTCAAGTGAAACATATATCAGGAGGTCTTGTCAAAGGTGGATATTATCACAAACGTGTGGGAGTCAAAGGCTAGATAAGACAGAGAATGGAACAGTTTGCTAATAATTGTCGAAAGTGCTAATACCATCCTAGAACTGAACATTCAATGCAGGGAAAAAGATCCACATAACAACTTTTTAATGTATGTATAGTAATCCACAATGTGCAAGGGTGGAAAAGAGAAAGAGAGAGACAGAGAGCGAGAGAAAGAGAAAGAAGTAAAGAACCTGCCATAGAGGCAGCCTAGGGGAGGAGAGAGGGAATCAAGGACATTGGTGGTGGGAAATGGGCACTGGTGGAGGGGATGGGTGTTGGAACATTGTATGACCGAAATCCAAATCTGAATATCTTGTGAACAACTTTGTGATTGTATATCTCACGGTGGTATAAAAATATAAAAAAATTTAAAAGATAGTACACTTCACTTGATCACTTGAATCCCGTTATTCATCGATTTGCTCGAGCGGGCGCCAGTAACATTTCCATTGGACCCTATCACGTGCCAATGTAGCCCAATGGCATCTGGTTGATTCAGGAATATGAAGATCCTCAAATCGTTCCTTCAGGGTCTTGACAAGGAAGTATGACCATCCTGTAGATGGGCGGCCACGTGATCTTTTGACATCCCGTGGGATCCAGTCGGTAATGGCTCTAGTCCAGCGGTTGTCTCCCAATCGCATTACATGTCCAGCCCATCTGATTTTCGATGCCTTGGCAAACGAGACAGCATCCCTGATTCTGGAATAGCGACAGAGGTCAGAGAATATAGCGCCCGCATGGCAGAGCCTGGCAAGCTGTCCGATGCATGTTCAATATGCCAAATCCAGTAAAAAGAAATGTTTATTTCCCTTAATATGGCAGCAGTAAAAAGAAAGATAGTACACAAAATGTAAATATATTAAGTATGGAATAATAATTAAAATTATCTTCATAATTATTTGGAATATGTACACATATCAAACAGGTTGTATACCTTAAAATAAAACAATTGTAATGAAATTAGGGGGTAAAGACTTATCAAGTGCAGTTCACATATATATTTATATTTTTAGGCTAAAACAGCTCTCAACAAAAAAGTGAGATGTTTTTGTGATCAAAAAAAGGACTATTATCTCACTTTTTACTCCTATCACTCCTCCACAACATCCCCAGGGACGTTATCCCCTAGATGATGAACATTCACATTTTTTCCATTTATTAGATGGCCAATTTCCTAACCAATACAATCATCATAGATGCAAATAAAGGATTTTAGTTTTATAATTAAAACACAATGCAAAGAAGGCCATTTTGGTATGTATTTTGTCATGTGCATAACCCTTACTGTATTGGTTAATAATTAGGTATTACAGATAATTACTGTTTCTGTTACAAAGACACAGAATATTAAAATGTATGAAAACATAGTTTTAATATTATTGTGTCTGTGTCTCTTAATTGGTGCATTTATGCCATTGATCACTTGATCGTGGAGTTTGGTGTGATCTTTCTGCAAACGTTTTGCATGTTTGTACAATTTGTCATTAGTTCTTATTATAAAGATATTCAAGTCTTTGACATTCTTGAGCTGCTGTTTACCCCCTTTATGTTGTGTATTGTTCCTTCAAATCTGAATGATACTCTGTCTGGGTAAAGTAATCTTAGTGAGATATTCATTTCATTGAGTTTCTCTTACCAAATTCCTCATGGACTTTGACCCTGCAATGTATCATTGGATAATTTTCCTATAAATATAAAGGACATTCGTTTGTGTGCAATTTCCTTTGTTGATCCTGCTGTTCAAATCATTCTGATTAGCATGGGCTTTGGAGTCTTACTTTGGGTACCTTTTAGATGGTACTCTTGATGCCTGTTCAATCTGGGTGTGTGTGTGCTCTTCAAGTTTGGGAACTGTCAGTAATGGTTTCTTAGCATAATGCTTCATTGAAATTGCTTTCCTGGGTATTTGGACAGTAACGATTTTAATGTTCCTCTTGAATTAATCCCAGAGTTCTCTTGTCTGGCTTTTGTTTATTTTGAGACTTTTTCCCCCAATCCTCTGTTGTTGTACATAGGTTATCTGCAACTCATCTTGGAGCTCACTGATTCTGTCCTCAACTGCTGTTATTATGATGCTGAGACCTTCCAGTGAATTTTTCATTTCACTTACCAATGCTTTAATTCAAGTATTTCTGTTTGTAGTTTTCTCAATTCCATTCAATTCCATTCTCAAATTCTCTTGTGTTTTATTGGCTGTCTGTTCCCTTTATGCACATTCCACTTCTTTATAGTTTAAGTATCTGAATAGTGCTAGTTGAGTCTTCAAGGCTACTGCCTTCATTAACTAAGTGTGGTGGCACTGTGAATTGGTTCACCATTGTGCTTGTTGCAGTCTGGTGGTGGGTTTCCTCAGCTCAGTGTTTGCACCCCCACCTCTATTCAGGAGCTCACTCAATGAGTGACGTTCTCTTAAGTCCACGTTGAAGCTATCCAGCAGAAATTTTATTTCTTGTTTTGACTTTCTTGTGCTTTCCCCAGAAGATACTGTGTTCCCTGTGGGGTATTCATGTGTATATGATTTTGAAGCCAGTTAAGAGTCATGCCACTGGGGTTGGTTGACTCTGCCTACCAGGGTTAATGCAACAACCTTGAGTCTCAGAAGAATTTTTTCCCACCTCTTCAAAAACAAGGTGTCATATAATGTCCATCACCAAATTGCTGAAATCAAGAATTATTCTCAATTGGAAGCACTCAACATTTTGTCTCCTTAAGCTCTGAGCTCTGGCAACCTCAGTTTGTGGTCCAAATCCAAGGGCCAATTTCAGGGTGGTTTTGTCCATTTGGCAGCTTTGTTTATTGATATAGCACATATAAGTGAGATCATCTGGCGTTTGTCTTTGCTATGATTATACCACTCAGTGTTATATATTCTGATTTATTAATATTTTTTAATAA
Organism: Cryptotis parvus; assembly: GCA_021461705.1. Taxonomy (NCBI): domain Eukaryota; kingdom Metazoa; phylum Chordata; class Mammalia; order Eulipotyphla; family Soricidae; genus Cryptotis; species Cryptotis parvus. The sequence goes on from JAJIBD010003063.1 coordinate 46,838, forward strand.
TTAGTAGCCTGGCAAGCTATCCATGTCGTATTTGATATGCCAAATACCAGAGACTCACAAACATGGGGCAGAGCTGCAACTGGCTCTCCCTGTGCCCAGCTGCTCATGAGGCACCCAGGAAGGAAGGTGGGTTCCTAGCCCTGGCATGCCACCCCAGCAGAGCCTTGCAACAAGCCGGACGACTCCCCACTCCATGAGGGCCTCCATTTTCCACATCCAGACTTCCCCCTCGTCAGAACTCCACCCAGCAGACCAAGCTATCACTGCCGGGCTTGTACGGCCACTTGTGCGATTAATGCTGGATTAATTAATGCTGGATTTAGAGATGAGTATGCTACCCGCACGGCAGAGTCTGGCAAGCTACCAGTGTCGTATTTGATATGCCAAATACCAGTAACAATTATAGACCTCATTCCCATGACCTGATGAATTGTTTGAGGCTCTTTATGTTTTGGAGCAAGCAGGTGCCCTTGGACCCTACTTGCTTGAGACAGGACAGACAGAGATGTTACTGGTGCCCGCTCGAGCAAATTGATGAACAGGAAGACAGTGACAGTGACATTAACATTTTTTGCAAATGTTAAGATTTAGCTGTTTCTTATAATTGTATAGTATTTAAGGTATGTACACACACAAGTACGGGAAAGAATAAGTGAATAAGCATTACTTTTCTCTTATCAAGAAAGTTATCATTACTTTTCTCTTATCTGTTGCCAAGGAGTGGAATTTCTAGATCCTGAGGTTGTATATTTTCAGCATCTTGAGAATCTAGACATTAATTTCCAAGAGGAATGGTTCAAAGCATTCTATACACAAAATATATTTCTGTATTCTTGAGGCTGGAGCAATAGTGCAGCTGGTAGGGCATTTGCCTTGCACATGGTGGTCAACCCAGGATCAATCCCTAGCATCCTATACAGTTCCCTGAGCACCACATCCTGTAGTTCCTGAGCACAGAGCCAGGAGTAACCCCCTAAGCATGCCAGGTGTGACCCAACAAGCAAATATATTTTTCTGTATTCATGTGAAATAATTACATCAACTCATGTCACCAGATTATGACAAAACTAAACTGAAATAATAAAAATTATTATTACCAGCAGCTAAAGGATTTGAGTTCCTGTACTGAGTTCTGGCAGAACTGTTAATTCCAACACTATAAAAATAATGTTTAATAAGAATTTTATGTTTTTAAGCAACTAAAAGAAAAGATAAACATATGGGACTGCATGAAACTAAAGAGCTTCTGCACCTCAAAAGAAACAGTGACCAAGATAGAAAGACAGTTCACAGAATGGGAAAGAATATTCACACAATACCCATCTGGTAAGGGGTTAATATCCAGGATATATAGGCACTGGTACAGATATATAAGAAGAAAACAGCTAACCCCATAAAAATGGGGAGAAGAGATGAACAGAAACTTTGAAAAGGAAGAAATTTGAATGGCCAAAAGGTATATTAAAAATGCTCATCATCACTAATCATCAGAGATATGCAAATCAAAACAAGAATGAGATATAGCCGCACACCACAGAGACTGGCCCATATCCAAAAGGGTAAAAGCAACAAGTGCTGGCGTGGATGCAGGGAAAAGGGGACTCTCATACATTGTTGGTGGGAATGCCGGCTGATACAGCCTTTCTGGAAAACAATATGGTCATTTCTCCAAAGACTAGAAATTCAGCTCCCTTTGGACCCAGCCATACCACTCCTGGGAATATACCCTGGGAAGCCAAAAACACACAGCGAAAACACAATCCACACTTTTATTTTCATAGCACCACTTTTCACAATAGCCAGAACTTGGAAACAATCAGTATGCCCGAGAACTGATGACTGGATAAAGAAACTGTGGTACATCTACACAATGGAATACTATGCAGCTGTTAGGAAAAAATGAAGTTATGAAATTTGCCTATAAATGGATGGACATGGAAGGGATCATGTTGAATGAAATTAGTCAGAAGGAGAGAGAGAGATATAGAATGACTGCATTTACTTGCACGATAGAAATATATATATTTATATATAAATATATATATAATATCCGTATATATTATATATATTATATATATATATTATGACACCAAAATCGAGTATCAGGCGAAACATGGATCAGGTGGTCTTATTCAAAGTGGAAATTACTGCAAATGTGTGGGAGTCAGAGTTTGGTAAGACAGAGAAGGGAACATGTGTGAATAAATGTCAAAAAGGATTAATACAACCTAGAACTAAGCATTAAATATAGGCAAAAAAATGCACATGATGGCCTCTAAGTATATGTAGTGCAACCCACAATGTGTAAGAGAAGGAAAAGAGAGAGAGGGAGAGAGAAAAGAGACAAAGAATCTGCCATTTAGGCAGGTTATGGGAGGGGGAGGGAATTGGGGACATTGATGGTGGGAAATGGGCACTGGTGGAGGGCAGGATGCTGGAACACTATACGACTGAAACCTCTAAACATGAACAACATTGTAATTGTAAATTTCATGGTAGTATAATAAAATATTTTACAAAATAATTTAATGTTTTTTATTTCCCAGAAATTTCCTCACTCTTCTATCATAGATACTGATGAGTGATCATATTAATAAAGACAAAATTTGAATACCATTGATAGACTATTGATACAGAAATGTGCACCTGCTCATGTTACAAAGAGACCCAAGGATATCAGATAGTGGCCAAGGCTATAACATTCCAGTTTGTTCTTTCTTTTTATCTCTATAAAATCTATGGAAGAATGAGTTATCTCCAGGTTATGTCCTAATCTAAAAGATGTATCAGATGCCTAGAACCTCAAGGAGAGAGGAAGAGGGCTCACCTGATTAGAAAGAGTGAATCATATGATGGTCAAAATGCTCTGTAACTAAATTTGTGTTATCATGGAAATAGTTTTCTTTGATTAAAAAATATTTGTGATAAATTCTAATTCTGGCCATTAGAGTGTGGCAAAAGTTTCTAAATGCCTACTGAACCTCAGTTGACTTCTGTTTGAAATAATATAGATGCTGAAGTGACACATTTTAGGGAAGCCTGCTCTGAACAGCTTGGGAGGGCTATTCTTCAATAGTATGTGTAATATTCAAGGGGACTACTATTTCTGGGTTATAAAAATTGTGCTGTGGGCATATGTTCATCCTCTTCTTGTCTAATGATATGCAGAATAAGAACAGGACAGTACAGATGGCAAAATAACAGATAACGTGAATTTGGTTGGTTGAACATAACTTTTGCAATATTAATGATTTCTGAAAACTTTAGTGGATCAGTCATTGACTGTGATTCAGAGAAATATGAAGTACAGGAACTCAGATCCTGAATTCGTGCCACCCCTTTATCTAACTTGGCAGGTTAATACTTTCTTACCCCTTAAGTAGAAATGTATAGCAACCACCAGTGTTTCCCTAGATACAACTTAGTACAGATGACACCAAACAAAAAGGCCACTGCACAAAAGTATCCACTTAAATGCCAACAAGCATTTCGGATGTAACTTTACCTGGGTCATATTTCTTATAACATTCTATATTAAAGAATAAAACTGTGAGACAAATACTCACCTCTAAATCATAAAGTTGAGTCCTTATAAGTTTTGTATATGAACAATTATAAACAAAGGGAATGTATGATCCTAATTCTGACAGCTACAAATAACAGTTCAAAATTGAGAGGAGAGAGCAAATAAGTTCATTCAAGTTGAATGCTTGTGTTTGTGTAAGACTTTATGGATGTTGGGCTGGATTTATAGTGATACAAAAAAAGTGCTGCATAAGTTCCTCATTTATGCTTTTTCTATACCAATATTGGCATTCTTTTCAATTCGTATGCTCCCTTCTCCTATCTGAAGTCTTCTATATAAGACAGAAATAGTTTTCACTAACTTAAATTTTTACTCAAGAATAAAGTGAGCCCCAAACTATATTTGGCCATTCTACAACCATAGCAAACAACTTGAACCCTTCCTTCAGGGTTCCCAAGGCACAGTTTATAATTTTCCATTCATTTGGATGAGTTTTAAAGAACTGACTCCCCTTTTAGCCTTTAAAGAACCAAGGGTTTCTTTAAAGAAGCAATTCTTGACTAACTATTGCTCACTAACTTTTCTTTCTTTTTTCTTTTTTTTTTGGGTCACACATGGCGATGCTCAGGGGTTTTTCCTAGCTGTGCACTCAGGAATTACTTCTGGCGGTACTCGGAGGGACCATATGGGATGCCGGGATCAAACCCGGGCCAGCAAGTGCCGGCCGCGTGCAAGGCAAGCGCCTTCACCCGCTGGGCTATCGCTCCAGCCCCTGCTCACTAACTTTTTCTTAGTGCTAACTCAAAAGAGTACATAGCAGGCACTAAGTCTTGACTGGTCTAGGCACAATATGTTTAGCATGAGTAAAAATATACAGATAGAGACATTGAAATTCCAGTAGGAAACAGGTTTGCATTATATAAATAATTAAAGGGAGAGAGGAGAAAGAACTCAAATAACCGGGAGTAGCTTTGGGCCACATGCTGAATGTGAAATATTACTCACCCTTTGACAAATTATTTTTTTCTGAATCCCATTAGTCGGAATGTCTCACTCCTTCCAAACACTTTCTGCTTCTGTTTTAGAATGACTTAATGTTTACTTTGTACCAAACTAAGTTGTGTGAGAAATGAAAATCTCATCTATGTTTATATCTGTAGTGCTAAGTACAATATCTATTTTTTAAATTTTTTATTTTATTTTTATTTTTTGCTTTTGGGGTCACACCGGCGACGCTCAGGGGTTTCTCCGGGCTCTGCACTCAGGAATTACTCCCGGCGGTGCTCAGGGGGACCATATGGGATGCGGGGATTGAACCCGGGCCAGTGCAGGCCGGCCACGTGCAAGGCGGAACACCCTACCCGCTGGGCTATCGCTCGGGCCCGTAAGTACAATATCTATAGTAGACTTTTTAAAATAATGCATTTGACATTGATTTTACTCAGTAGGATATAAGGATATATAGCAGGTCAGAGTTAGGATCCAAGTAATATGGTGGAAAACTTGAAGTCAATAGGATTACAAAGGGGTTGGGATTGAAAAACATTCATAATGAATTTTAAAGATACTGTTAACTTTAGGTCTATCCTCTGTCATTGGTTCTTTAAGACTGAGACTCAGCAAACTTCATTTCTGTGTTACCAGAATGACCCTACTGGGATCCTCTGAAGGGAAGGTAGGAGGCAAGAGTAAAGAGACAGAACTTCGCTCCTTCATGCTTGCCCCTGTTTTCTCAGGGCATTATCCCTGCAATGACAGCAGCATTTCCACCTTTCAGCTTGTGTCTCTGTCTCCAGAAGCAAAATCAGACCATCACCAGCAGCCGAGAATGGTGCCATGCCCACACTTTCCCCAGAAAGCCTGGATATTCAAAGAAGTCCACAGCAGCCTCTTCTAAAATGTCAAATTTTAAAAACCAGAGTTTTTGCTCTTTCAGGCTCCTTTCTAAATCTTGCTTCAAAAAGACCCAGATTTTGTCTTCAATTTACCTCGATTCTAAATGTGTGACTGCTTGTGGCTTTAATTTTGAATTATTCCCCTGTTCCCTTTCTAGCCTTTCCCACCACCTGTTTGAACAAATCCTATTTTTAATCATTTCTGTTAAAACATGATCTGGTTTTCTGAAGAGACAGTGATCTAACATTGACGGTTAAGAAAATAGTTAAAAGGCTACTTTAATACCTTAAGGATAAGGTACTAAGCAAACAAGTGTAACAGAGAACAGTAAGAATGGAAAGAGTAAAGGAACAGCACAAATAATATTTATGGAACAACAGTGCTTTGTATGAAGTATGGAAATAAACAATCACAGAATTTCTATATGGCAGAGAAGTTTGGGAATACAAAATTGCCACAGAGTAAAGGAGGAATCATACATGATAATTTGCTTTTGTCAAAGAATGAGGATAATTCTTTAAGCATTTTGGTACATAATCTTCTTACTCAGCCTCCCTGTCACCATAGTGACTCATCAACATAGCAGGCAATGTGTGAAAGTAATGTAACAAAGCTAAAAAATTGTAAAGTACAAGCAAAGAAGATTAATTTGATAAAGTATGATGTAGAAGGGCTACATTTATAAGTTAAATATAAATATTTAACAAACATGCTGAATTCCTCTGTTGTTAATTGCTTCCATTTGCTTATCTGTATTTCAAACTAATTTTCTTTTATTTGAAAGTGAAGTAAATTAGCTTATCTAGTATAATCGACACTTGCATTTATGAAATAAATTAGCTGATC